>JARYGA010047382.1:0-324178 GCA_030545235.1 Helianthus tuberosus | reverse complement strand
GTCACATGCTATGTATGTTCATTTATTGCATACTTAGTACATTGTTTCACATCACATGCTATGTATGTTCATTTATTGCATACTTAGTACATTGTTTCACGTCACATGCTATGTATGTTCATTTATTGCATACTTAGTACATTGTTTTACGTCACATGCTATGTATGTTCATTTATTGCATACTTAGTACATTGTTTCACATCACATGCTATGTATGTTCATTCATTGCATACTTAGTACATTATTTTCATAAAACATGCTTACATTTTGGTATGACATTTGGTTTGTTTAAATGGGACAAAAATACATTCATTAACATTAGCTACGCCGCTTGGTAGTAAGTAATGGTACCATAGGAATTGACAACTCCCTTTCCTGAAATCCTAGGTTTGTTTGGGTGGAAGGAATGACTGAATCCAATATACATAATTTAGATAAACCTTTAATTTGTTTAAGGGTTTGTCGCCATAGTCGCAAGGCTTGAATGTATGCATTTCAACATTACCATATAGATGTTTGTATCAGTAAGGCATGCAATTATTTTGCAAAACATAACTTTGATTTACTTCAATACCTTGTTTTGTGCATTTTACCTATGGCTTTAGTTGACATATTTCACTTGCCATACAAGACATTTGTTTACACATTACATGATTTACATTTGACAATAGACATTGTTTGCACATAAACATTTTGACATTTGTTTACACATTACATGATTTACATTTGACAATAGACATGGTTACACATAAACATTTGACAACTGGTTTAAACAAGTCATTTTTGACGGTTTGTTTGGGTAAGTGATTTAAGTAACGAGACGTGTGTAATATGATAAACGCATGGTGGATATGCCGCTGGTGCTTCCTATATATAAGTTCTTTTATGATATTACATATAGCAGCGTTATTTAAACTATTTCAATTTAGACATATTTCATTTTATACAAATAACATATCTTCACAAGACATTATTTTACAAACAGTTTATTTTATACAACTCATTTTACTTGGTTATTTAATTAACCATGCACCTTTCTTTTATATAACTCTGATTTCTTATCAAATTTTCGTATGATTTATAAAAGAAAACATTTAACAAGATTCATGACTAACTTTTATTAAACATTTCTTTAAACTTAAGTCATGAATCCTATTTTTAACAAAACCTATGTATCTCACAGGCATTTTTATGCTGACGTACCTATTTTCACATGTGTTTTCAGGAGCTGTTGCATAGGATGATCAAGATACACTTAGGCGGACCTGTGCCTTAGTGATATAAAATGAAACAAGACTAGTTTAAATCATGTTACGTACTCTTTGTTTTAGTTGTTTTAAGACAATGTAACCCCCTTTTGTTAATAAATAAGACAAAACTTTAATATCCATGGTTATGAAACAATAATTCTGTTGCTACACTCCCAGACGTTTCCGCCGCGGCTTGTTGTTTTACGCGGTCGGGGTGTGACAGAAGAGTTAGTATCAGAGCCAATGGTTATTGGGAATTAGGTTATTAGTAATGCTTTGACCTAGACTATAACTTTTCTAGGACCCTAACACAAGTTATCTTGTATTTAGATCTTAAAACATGCACTTCACCTATCCTTAGGTGATTACCAAAACAAGAACTCAATTTTTCCAAAACGCTTTTTGAAAATCAATCATCTGTTTTTAAATGATTTATCATAAGGTTTTGAACCCTCTAAGTTTTCAAAATGATTTTGAAAATAATCACCCACCATTTCAGATGATTCTTTTGGCCTTGTGCCTTCCGAATTTTCAAAATCTCGTCAAATTTTTGGGCCTAAATAATGTGAACACGTGCAATCTGGAAGAGTGGATGCCTATATCTTGAGTTTTCTGTCTAGGCTAGAGTGTTCGTACAAATCCACATAATCGGACCAGTCACTCTTACCTGGGAACTCTTGGGGTGAGTGTCCACTTATAGGCTAAAGCATGTCTTCGCGATACGTTATTTTTGACCCATTTACTTTGATTAGTCACTGTGTGTCGTTTGTTTACTTTGTAGTAGGGATGAATGATGTGTGAAAAATGCAACATATAAATTACATCAATTGTGGCATAAAACTAACCCTTTTTAGTACTAATGTTGGAAAAAGTGTGCTTTTGTCTTCCTTTTGTATTTTCAGGATTAAATGAGCTCAAATTAACAAAAGAAGCAAAAAGACATCAAAATCTAACATAAATACAAGAAAATGAACAAGACGTGACATGCCCGACCCCACGACAGCATCTTCCCAAGCAAAACAAGATAACAGAAGACTGAACACGCCCCGTGCTCAGCCAGCACGGGGGTGTGCCCAAGTGTCAGCAGAAAAGACAAAGTGGTAGAAGCTTCTATTGCCCACCACGGGGCCGTGCTCAGCGAACACGGGGCCGTGGTCAATTACATGATTCGCACAATCCAGGCAAATCTTCATATTACAAAGATTCTTCTGCACACGGGGTCGTGCTCAGCGGATACGGGGGCGTGGTCAACTAATAAGACAAGCTGCATTAAATGAAGAAAGAGAAGGATGTGGACACGGGGCCGTGCCCACTGGACACGGGGCCGTGCCTGAGCTTCTGTTCAGCCTATAAATAGGAGTGCTTGGCTCAAGGTCAAACCATCCCTTGGCACACCACCTCTCTCACACTTCACCCACCACCCACCACCACCATAACATCATCATCCACCACCATCATCCATTGTCCATCATAGAGTATGTGAGTCGTCTCGGGATCCAAGATTGATCGTAAGAGTTCTTGACAATCAAGGCCATGTTTGCCTAAGTCTCTTACATCACTTGGTGAAGACAAGTGTCTAGTGTAATACTTTTTATTTCTAATCTTTTCGCACTTTTTATTTGGTTTTGTATTAATGACTTTAATAACTAGTTTCTTATGTTGAAGGTGATTCTTCCTTATCGTTTGCCCGTGGTGTCTTGGCATTATTTTACTGTCTATATAAAATAAAAGATTTTCACCATTCATATCTCCACGGTCTATATGGAGGTATGTTGGCTACCTGGTCGGGGGTTAAGGGAACGGTTTGGTAAGAGTCTTGCCATTGTTCAGCGTTTAGAGATCCTGCAATGGACCTGGGTCAAATTTAGTAGGACCTCCTTCAATACTTAACGGTATTGGATGGCGGGGGTCCAAACTCTTTGATCCCCTCATAAGTTAACTACTATTAATACTATAACCCGGCTATTTAGGACTGTATCCCTGCTGACTCAGACTAGTTAGTCGAGGGTAACGTCACCTCCAAAAGAGGGGCCTACCATAATTTGCATTAATAACTTAATTCATTATCTTTCAATAATCCGACCCTTTAGGATTGTATCCTTGCTGACTCAAACTACTGGGTTGAGGGTAACATCACCTTCAAAAGAAGGGCCTACTACAATAACTAAGATAATCTCTTAAATAAGTGCAAAAGTGCGGAAATAATCAAAGGTTACACTATACACGAGTCGGAACCAAGTGATTCATCTTGTCTATCTGTTTTTCTTTTATTTTTACTTTTCAGCATTTTAGTTAGTTTTTATTTTTCTTAGTTTAAAACATTTTTCTAAACTTTTTGATTTGATTAGACGTTGAGGATAAATCGGTACTAAAAGCTCTTGTGTCCTTGGATGACCTCGGTATCTTACCAACACTATACTACGCTCACGATGGGTGCACTTGCCCATATGTGTGTTTAGTGTTAGTAAATATCGTGTTTTATAAATTTAAAACTTGACTAAAAAAGTGTTAAAGGGGCTTAAAATATACACCTAATATATATAACACTCGACACCCATCAAGTTTTTGGCGCCGTTGCCGGGGACACAAGGATTTTAAGAAAGTTAGGAATCAACGGCCTAATTGTTTTTCTTATTTTTCATTTTTTTTAGGATTTTTTCTTAGTTTTTCTGTTTCTGCAGAGCTCAGCACGGGCCGTGCCTGGTCGGACACTGGCCGTGCCCAGCACTATCACTGGCAGTTTTTATTTTCCGCGTTACAAAGGGCTGAGCACGGGGCCGTGTCGGTGCAACACGGGGCCGTGTCCAACTCCCAGTAACAGGGATCCGGAGAACAATTACTGTAAACTTGACCACGGGCCGTGTTCGCTGAGCACGGGGCCGTGGTGAACCTTCTGACCAACATTCTTTTCTGTTTTTATCGCAGGACTTGGAACCTTGGCACCACATTTAAACTTCCTACGTAGTGCATGAGCTCCAGTTCTAGTAGAGACATAAAAGAACCTCTAGAAGAACCCGAACGCTTTCTCAGAAAAAGACTTAAAGCTAAAAATCAAGAGAAAGTTTCAGGGGACCCACTTCCAATGGCGGACCAACGTACCCTCATGGATTACCTACGACCCACCGTAGGTAATCTAGACGCCGCTATCAATGCACCGAATGTCGAAGCCAACAACTTCGAACTTCGGCCGTATTTGATAAAAATGCTTCAAAACTCCGCAACCTTCCATGGGCTTGCGGACGAGGATCCCCATCTACATATTACTAATTTCTTGGAAATATATGATACCTTTCGGATCAATGGAGCATCAAACGACGCCATTCGCCTTCGGATGTTTCCATTTTCACTAAAAGACCGAGCTAAGGCTTGGCTTAACACCCTCCCAGTTGGCTCGGTAAACACCTGGGATGAACTAGCCCAAAAGTTTCTATATAAGTATTTCCCTCCTGCTAAAACGGCTAAATTAATGACTGAAATTAATACATATTCACAAGAAGATGGGGAATCCTTATATGAAACTTGGGAAAGGTTCAAGGAGCTACTAAGAAAGTGTCCTCATCACGGTCTTGCGGTATGGCAGTAACTATCCACTTTCTACAATGGGTTGTTGCCACACACAAGACAAACACTTGATTCTAGCTCCGGGGGACTTCTAGGTAATCGTCGCCCAAATGAAATATATAATCAAATTGAGGAAATTGCTCAAACCAATTTTCAATGGCACACTCCCCGAGGTAATAAATCTATTGCCCCGGGCGCCCATAAGGTTGATGAAAGCACCTCTTTACAAGCCCAAATCGAGGCCCTCTCTTCGAAAATCAAAAAGCTTGAAATGACAAAAACGGCCTCGGTTATGGCTTGTGAAGGGTGTGGTGGGCCACATGAAAATTGGAGTTGTATGAAAGAATTAGATGAACAAACAGAAACGGTAAACTACATTGATAACAGACCTAGGCCGTCGGGTCCTCCAACGGGTACCTACAACCAAGGATGGCGTAACCACCCAAACCTTGGTTGGAGAGATCCCGGCAATAGTAGTAACCAACAAAACCAACGAACTAACTTTCAACAACCGCAAAATTTTTCTCAACAACAAGGTGGAAGAGAAAGGCTTGAAGATACTGTATCTCGCCTCATCTCCGACACCGAAAAGAAAAACTCGGATCGATTTCAACAATTGGAATCGAATTTTAGAAATCAACAAGCTAGCATTCAAAACATTGAAAAACAATTAAATCAAATAGCTCAAAATTTCTCCGAGAGACCACAAGGCGCGTTACCGAGTAATACCGAAACCAACCCAAAGGCGCAAGTACACCTCATCACATTGAGAAACCGAACCATGGGTCCCGAAGATGCCCCATTACCACCGGTTGAAGGAAGTCAACTCAGCCAAAGCACGACTTCACCCACACCTCAACCAGAAAAGGCTTCTCCACCGAATCAAGAGCCCACCAAGACTCCTCCAGTTCCATACCCCGGTCGGTTAAATCGTCAAAAGACCGATGAGCAATTCGCAAAGTTCGAAAATTTACTAAAACAATTGCATGTTAATATTCCTTTTATTGAGGTCCTAACCCAAATGCCTAAATATACAAAATTCATGAGGGATTTTCTCACTCACAAAAGGAAAATTGAATCATTGCAATTAGTTAACTTAGGCGAAGAATGCTCCGCCCTAGTACTCAACAAACTCCCACAAAAGAAAATTGATCCCGGAAGCTTCACGATTCCTTGCTCGATCGGGGAATCCCCCGTTCGTAATGCATTAGCCGATCTTGGGGCTAGCATTAACCTCATGCCCACATCAATGTTCAAACAACTCGGCCTAGGAACAAAAAGCCCTACAAAGATGAGCATACAACTCGCCGACAGATCCATCAAATTTCCACAAGGTGTCGCTGAAAATATATTGGTCAAGGTTGACAACTTCGTGTTCCCAACCGACTTTGTCATCCTAGACATGGAGGAAGATACCGATGTCCCTCTCATCCTCGGGAGGCCATTTCTAGCCACCGCCCAAGCAGTGGTGGACATGAATGACGAAACATTAACATTGGACAAGGAAGTGAAGTTTGAATGTGGAAAGAGAGTAGAGGACGAAGACCCGGTCAACTACATGAAGGTCATAGACTCAAGCTTGGATGACGCTCTCCGACGGTGTAACATGGGATGCAATACATCCCACTTGGGTAACATATGACCAGGCTTTGGGTCTAGCCAAGGACCCTTATAAACGTGGCGCACCACGGAGGCATTCCGCGGAACTATCCTTAGTTTAGTTTAGATTAATTTTCATGTTTTCTAGTTAGTTTTAATTGTCAGGAATAAAACACACTTGAGATGGCAAAGGATACAAGGGAAACTTGAACCAGCACCCCATGCAGGAAAACAGAGCCGTCCGAAAAAATTCTTCGTTTACAGTAAGCTCGGCACGGGCCGTGTCCGCCCAACACGGCCCCGTGCTGCACAGTCTGCAGAAAAAGACCCAGTTCAGGTAACTGGACACGGGCCGTTTTCACTCAACACGCCCCCGTGTCCAGGCTTCTGTTTCTCTTGATCTAATTTTGTTACTGGCACTTGAACACGGGGCCATGCCCGGACAACACGGGGCCGTGTTCAGCGCCTAGTAACACAAAATTTTTGCTTTTTACACCTTTTTACACATTCAATCAACCTAAAAACTTATTTTTGGGACACATTGAGGACAATGTGTAATTTAAGTGTGGGGGGGGGATGCTAAAACCTTGAATCTTGCAAGTCCTAAATACAAGCCTTACACAAAACTCTATTGGAACCGCTAATCACCCCAAATTTTTTTCAAAAATTTTCATTTTTTTTACTTGTCTAGGTTTAACTCGGGAATTTCAAGTTCTAAAAAGGTTATATTTTTACAAATTTACAACCGATAGCGTCGTGATAAAAAGAACCAACATAAGAAAATTATGTAAAGGCATGACAAACTTAGTTAAAATTTGATTATATATACTTGATCACATAAAAAACCATTCCCACAAAAGTGAGTTTTGAGCCTTTATTGAGCATACAATTACATATCATTAGACTAAATGCTCATTTTTCGTTTCTTGTGTGAATAGCCGCTTGGTTCTTACGACTCTAGAACTTGCCATGACGATACATTCCCGGTCCTTACCAACTTAAACCCAAGTAAGTAAATGATGGAGGCATTAGGACTAACCCTTTTTATTTCTACACCATTATTTTTCTTTTTTTTACCACCTACCCAAAATCCCCCTAGTTAGCCTCTTTGAGCCTAAACCTTTTCATTTCATAACCCAAACCAAACACCCTTTTTCCCACCAAAACCTTTTTCATTTTTAACCCTTTGTTTTAGTAACAAGTTCGGTCTTTCGTATGACTTTAAAAAAAAATATGTGTTGATGATGAAGCAAAAGAAAATAAACAAACAAGTTCATCAAAAATAACCTTGTTTGAATAATAGCTTCATCAAAATAAAAGTTACAAAAATAAAAAGTCTTACGAAAACCGACGCTTGTCACGCTTTTCGCCCTTTTTCTACTAACCACTAACCCAACCACCTACCTTTAACCCAAGCCTAACCCTTCACCCAAAAGTCCTCTAGATATTTACAAAGGTATATAAGTTAAAAAGGAGGAGGATTGATTGCTTGGCAAGCCTATGGTAGGAGTAAGTTCCATGCCGCTCTCGAGTGATCCACAAAAATACATTTTCGGCCGAGTGTTGAGTGATCCCCGTGAGGTATGTAAACTTGTATATAAATAGAATTTTAAAGAGGCATGTTATGCCCTAATAAGTAATTTATCTTATGAAAAGTTTTAAATAAATCATGACGAATAGGATTGTAAATAAATAAAAATAAAACTAAATAAAGAATCTTGGAAATCCCGACACTCTATGACAAGCCCAAAAACCTTCTTCTCTACCCATTCCATTTGGGAGTGTAATAGCCACATTAATAAGAGTTTTGCTTGAGGACAAGCAAAGATTCAAGTGTGGGGGTATTTGATGTGTGCAAAATGCAACATATAAATTACATCAATTGTGGCATAAAACTAACCCTTTTTTAGTACTAATGTTGGAAAAAGTGTGCTTTTGTCTTCCGTTTGTATTTTCAGGATTAAATGAGCTCAAATTAACAAAAGAAGCAAAAAGACATCAAAATCTAACATAAATACAAGAAAAGGAACAAGACGTGACATGCCCGACCCCACGACAGCATCTTCCCAAGCAAAACAAGATAACAGAAGACTGAACACGCCCCGTGCTCAGCCAGCACGAGGGCGTGCCCAAGTGTCAGCAGAAAAGACAAAGTGGTAGAAGCTTCTATTGCCCACCACGGGGCCGTGCTCAGCGGACACGGGGCCGTGGTCAACTATAAGATTCGTACAATCCAGGCAAATCTTCATAGTACAAAGATTCTTCTGCACACGGGGTCGTGCTCAGCGGACACGGGGGCGTGGTCAACTAATAAGACAAGCTGTATTAAATGAAGAAAGAGAAGGATGTGGACACGGGGCCGTGCCCACTGGACACGGGGCCGTGCCCAAGCTTCTGTTCAGCCTATAAATAGGAGTGTTTGGCTCAAGCTCAAACCATCCCTTGGCACACCACCTCTCTCACACTTCACCCACCACCACCATAACACCATCATCCACCACCATCATCCATTGTCCATCATAGAGTGTGTGAGTCGTCTCGGGATCCAAGATTGATCGTAAGAGTTCTTGACAATCAAGGCCATGTTTGCCTAAGTCTCTTACATCACTTGGTGAAGACAAGTGTCTAGTGTAATACTTTTTATTTCTAATCTTTTCGCACTTTTTATCTGGTTTTGTATTAATGACTTTAATAACTAGTTTCTTATGTTGAAGGTGATTCTTCCTTATCGTTTGTCCGTGGTGTCTTGGCATTATTTTACTGTCTATATAAAATAAAAGATTTTCACCATTCATATCTCCACGGTCTATATGGAGGTATGTTGGCTACCTGGTCGGGGGTTAAGGGAACGGTTTGGTAAGAGTCTTGCCATTGTTCAGCGTTTAGAGGTCCTGCAATGGACCTGGGTCAAATTTAGTAGGACCTCCTTCAATACTTAACGGTATTGGATGGCGGGGGTCCAAACTCTTTGATCCCCTCATAAGTTAACTACTATTAATACTATAACCCGGCTATTTAGGACTGTATCCCTGCTGACTCAGACTACTTAGTCGAGGGTAACGTCACCTCCAAAAGAGGGGCCTACCATAATTTGCATTAATAACTTAATTCATTATCTTTCAATAATCTGACCCTTTAGGATTGTATCCTTGCTGACTCAAACTACTGGGTTGAGGGTAACGTCACCTTCAAAAGAGGGGCCTACTACAATAACTAAGATAATCTCTTAAATAAGTGCAAAAGTGCGGAAATAATCAAAGGTTACACTATACACGAGTCGGAACCAAGTGATTCATCTTGTCTATCTGTTTTTCTTTTATTTTTACTTTTCAGCATTTTAGTTAGTTTTTATTTTTCTTAGTTTAAAACATTTTTCTAAACTTTTTGATTTGATTAGACGTTGAGGATAAACCGGTACTAAAAGCTCTTGTGTCCTTGGACGACCTCGGTATCTTACCAACACTATACTACGCTCACGATGGGTGCACTTGCCCATATGTGTGTTTAGTGTTAGTAAATATCGTGTTTTATAACTTTAAAACTTGACTAAAAAAAGTGTTAAAGGGGCTTAAAATATACACCTAATATATATAACACTCGAGTCCCATCAATGAATGACCACCATCTTTGCTTTTTATCGATTTTTGTATCATCTCGCTTTTTCATCTAATCATCTCACTCGTTTTCTCTCATGTTTCCTCTTTTAGAATGCCTCCTTGACGCGAAAATCCGCTACCTAATGCCGAAATGGCAGCTATCATTGCGCAGCAAATGGCTGCTGTACTCCTAGACATAGTTGCTCAACTTAACCAAGCCAACAATAACCAAAATGCTCCATGCAACTTCAAGAGTTTCAATTCGGCAAAACCGCTCAAGTTTAGTGGTTCTAAAGGAGCAACTGGGCTCCTACAGTGGTTTGAGAGCATTGAGAGTACGTTTCATCATGTTCAGTGTCCTGATAATCGCAAAGTCGAGTTTGACTCTAGCGTATTTCAAAAGAGGGCTCTTACATGGTGGAATGGAGTTATGAGAGACCGTGGTGCTGAGGTTGCTTTAGCACAGACATGGGCAGAGCTTAGGGCTCTTATGATGAGGGAATTCTGTCCTCGTCATGACTAAGGGCTTTAGAAAGGGAGTTTGATGATTTGAAGCAAGATAGTGGTGAGCGTCGGGCTTACACTGATAGGTATGAAGAGCTGAGTTTGTTATGCCCCACAATGGTTACCCCACTCGAGAAAGCTATCGAGAGGTATGTTGATGGCTTACCTGACTCCGTACAAGACATCATCACTGGTAGTAACCCTACCACAGTTCGTCAGGCAATTGAGTTAGCTGCGACTTTGACTGAGTAGCAGATCAGAAAGGGGAAGCTTCATAGGAAGGGTGACAAGGATAAGAAACAATCGTCTGGTAAGGGTGAAAACAAGAAGGGAAAGAAATATGGTTCTTCGAAAGGGTCTAATAAGCGCAAGGCTTCCCAGAACTTCGTTGTCACTGCCCAAGTCAATCAGGCAGCTCCCAACCAACCTGCACAACCACCAGCAAAGAAACGGTATGCGGGGAATGCACCGTTGTGCAACAGTTGCAATAGCCACCATCAACCGCAGGTTCAGTGTCGTTTCTGTACTAACTGTGGGAAGTCGGGTCATCTTGCCGATGTTTGTCGTTTTGCTAAGAATCAGGCCGCACGTAGCCCAGCTCAGTAGGCTGCTCAACCACCTACTCAACAACAGGCTCAAGCTGCACGACCTCATTATCCTCCTGGTTCGTGCTACAACTGTGGGGATCTGACCCACTACCGTAATCAGTGTCCAAGGTTGGTGAATGCAAACCAGGCTCAGGCTCATGGTCGAGTCTTCAACATGAATGCTAACGAGGCACGAGCAGACAACGAGGTGGTGAATGGTACGTTCTTTGTTAATAACCAGCCTGCATCCGTTCTTTTTTATTCAAGTGCCGATAAGAGTTTTGTGTCTTTATCTTTCGAGCGTTTGCTTCGCATGTCTAGAACGAAACTAGGAAAGCCTTTGACAGTAGAAGTTGCTAGTAGTGAACTCGTTGTTCTTGATTCTGTTCTTCGTAACTGCCAGTTGAACCTTAACAACCATCTCTTTCCTATTGACCTCACACCGATGCAACTTGGAAGTTTCGAAATTATAGTGGGAATGGATTGGTTAGCCAAGTATCACGCAGAGGTAGTTTGTTTTGAGAAGATTGTTTGTGTGCCGCTTTCGACAGGTAAGATCCCAGAGGTTCATGGTGAGAAACCTGCTAGTATTCTCAAGCTCATGTCTTGTACTCAAGCTCGAAAGTATCTGCGCAAGAACTATGTTGCTTTCTTAGCACATGTTGTAGCGGATAAAGTCAAAGGTAAGTCTATTCAAGATATCCCTGTTGTTCGGGATTATTCTGAAGTTTTTCCTGAATAATTACCTGGTTTACCCCCAGCACGCCAAGTCGAGTTTCGTATTGATCTTGTACCTGGTGCAAATCCTATTGCCAGGTCTCCGTATCGTCTTGCACCGTCTGAAATGCAAGAGTTATCAGCTTCAAGAGCTTTCTGATAAAGGTTTTATCCGTCCTAGCTTTTCACCTTGGGGTGCTCCCGTTCTTTTTGTCAAGAAGAAGGATGGATCTTTCAGGATGTGCATCGATTACCGTGAGCTTAACAAGCTTACCATCAAGAATCGATATCCCCTACCTCGCGTTGATGATCTCTCTGATCAATTACAAGGTGCCTCTTATTTCTCTAAGATTGACCTGCTTTCTGGGTATCACCAACTTCGTGTGCATGAAGAAGATATTCCCAAGACTACGTTCTGCACAAGATATGGGCATTATGAGTTCACAGTTATGCCATTCGGTTTGACTAATGCTCCTGCTGTTTTCATGGACTTGATGAATAGGGTTTGTAAGCCTTATTTGGACAAGTTCATCATCGTTTTCATTGATGACATCTTGATTTATTCTAAGACATGAGCTGATCATAAGCAACATCTTCGTCCTACTATGGAACTCCTAAAGAAAGAGAACTTTTTGCCAAATTCTCCAAGTGCGAATTTTGGCTTAAGGAAGTTCAATTTTTGGGACATATCATCAACGAACAAGGTATTCATGTAGATCCCTCCAAGATCAGTGCGATTAAGGATTGGGATACGCCTACTACACCCACCGAAGTTCGTTCTTTTCTTGGTCTTGCGGGTTATTACCGACGCTTCATCGAGAACTTCTCCAAGATTGCAGTTCCTCTAACAGCTCTAACTCAGAAGAATAAACCCTTTGAATGAGGTTCTAAACAAGAAGAAGCATTTCAGACTTTGAAGCAGAAGCTTTGTGATGCACCTATTCTATCTTTGCCCGAGGGCAATGATGATTTTGTCATGTATTGCGATGCATCTAGTTTGGGTCTTGGCTATGTTCTCATGCAAAGGAACAAAGTCATAGCATATGCATCAAGGCAGTTGAAGGTACACGAGAAGAACTACACCACTCATGATCTTGAGTTAGGTGCAGTTGTATTCGCTCTCAAGATCTGGAGACACTACTTGTATGGTACTAAATGTGTGGTTTTCACTGACCACAAAAGTCTTCAGCATATCTTCAATCAGAAAGAACTCAACATGAGGCAACGACGCTGGGTTGAACTTCTAAATGACTATGACTGCGAAATTCGCTACCATCCTGGTAAGGCGAATGTCGTGGCCGATGCATTGAGTCGTAAGGAACGTCTCAAGCTTCACTGTGTCAAAGTTCGATCTGATATTCAAACTCGCATTTCTCAGGCTCAACATACTTGTGTTTCACAAGATTTGATGAGTAAGGAATTACCATTTCATATCAAGCCTGATCTAGAACTTAAAGACAATGGATTGTATTATTTCATGGACCGTTTGTGGGTCCCAAGTCAAGACAATCTTTGCACCTTGTTAATGGATGAAGCTCATAAGTCTCGTTATTCTATTCATCCTGGTGCAGATAAAATGTATAAGGATCTTCGTGCTCAGTATTGGTGGCCTGGTATGAAGAAAGACATTGCCTTATACGTATCAAAATGCCTTACTTGTCTTAAGGTTAAGGCTGAACATCAACATCCTTCTGGTTTATTGGAGCAACCAGAGATTCCAGTTTGGAAATGGGAAAACATTTCTATAGATCTTATTACCAAACTTCCACGCACTAAGAGAGGTCATACGCATTAGAGGTTAGCGTATAAATAGTGTTTGCGTTGTGTGTTCGATGTGTGTGACACCTGTGTCACTTCAACCATCAAAAAAATTCCAAACCAATGAAATATTGTATTTCATACTTGGGATTTGTAAAAATATGTGTATCGTTTGCACATATCAACTCTTGTTCGATTTTAAGCTTTAAATCGCTTTCTGGAGGGTTATACGCGCTCTGATGCGTAAATATAACCATTTTAATCCAACGAACACTCCGGAACATCAACATATACTTAACATACCTTAAATAACCTTTACATAACTTAGAAATAAGTTTTGAAGGCTTTGGTATGTCAAAAACAAGTTAATTCGCTTACAGGGACTAAACTTGACAAACTACGAAAGTATGCCAATTTGAACTGTAACGAACATTCCAGAACATGACCATAAGTTAAACACACCTTAAATATCCTTTACATAGCTTAGAAATAGACTTTGAGGGGTTCGGTGTGCTAAAATAAACTTTTGGGTCATTTAGGGACTAAAAGCGTCAAAAAGTGCACAAGTTTGCATTTTCGCGCATAACTTACGTTCTGAATACATCCGGACATCCAAAAATTTATGTAAGCACTAAAATATTTTATTTTAGTGTTTGGCATGAGAAAAATCCATTCTTCGCGCAATTTGGATCGTTTTTCGCGCTTATGCGCATTCCATCGTAATTAAGCGAACATCGCGATTGTACGGCCAAACGAACCGACATCCGAGATATTTTTGAGCACATTTTAAGTTCCCTATACTTTAACTTCATTTTAGAGCTTTGAAACTGGGTTAACGGGCCTTAAATGGGTCGGAAATGGCCTTATTACACAACAGGGACCAAAACTGCCAAAAATCAAACTTTCTGGTCTGCAAGGTGCTTGCGCACCTCAACACAAAACATGTTACGGTGTGCAAGCAGGGGTCAGATGCAACAACTTGTTTTTAACAGCTTGTTTCCAGCCCTTAATCACCCCAAAGGCCAAGGCCACTTGTCAATAACTTGTGGTGGGTGCAAAATGAGCTACCATAACATTCCGACAAGTGTACGGGTGAGATCAAGGCATGATATTCAAGAAACGATCCTAACGGTGGTCCATTTCCTATAAATACCCACCACATTTTCACCTCATTCCTCACAAATCTGATCAAAAGTGCTCTAAGTTGAAGCCAATCACTTCATACCTGAGCTACTCGATCGAGATTTACTAGCGGGGACCCTTTGTAAGTGTTCCTTCGTTCTTTTATCGCTTTTCTAGCCTGAAAGTCGAACTATGTTTGACTTTCTACGTTGACCAGTTTATGGTCAACACGAAGTTCGTTTGAACTTCATAACGTGAGCGTGATCACAATGGTTATAGTCCCTAGTGACTATACCTACTGATTACCACGTTATCTAGGCTCAGTGACGAGTCGTAGTTTCGGCCAAAATGCGTATTCTTGCGTATTTTGTAACCAAACTACTCTTAGGTATCAAAACCGTTTGTTTTGATACCAAACCTGTTTTCTAAACTTAGTTAAGCATGTTTTAACATGCTTAGCTCGTCACTTTTAGTTTAGTGCTTATATAGGGTCGTAAAGGTAAGCGATCTAAACAATCGCTTATACTTTCGAACCCGACCCATTTGGTCGATCATTAGGATTTTACCAAATACATTAGCTGACCATAGTATATAGGGAATAACCTTCCGAGGTTATACCTTATGGTCGCTTCGTTTAAGTAGTTGTATGATAGGTAGTTTATATGCCTTAGGTAAATTACCAAAATGCCCTTTTTACGCCAAAATTCATTTTAAGCATATGTAACATAACTTTTGGTATCTAAACTGATTTAGTAACAATATTAGACATGTTAAGGCATATTTTACTTGTCATAGGACTAGTTAGGCGTTCCGAACTCGTTTCACGCGAACGACGCGTTAAAGTAGCATAAGCTACCTAAACGGGTCGTAATGGGTCGAAAGCACTTAGGTTAGGTTCCGATTTAGTATGTAGGCTTTGTTAAACCATATTACATAAGTTCCCATACTCATTTGGTTTACAAGCCCTCATTCTATCCGATCCTCCGATTTAGGTCCGGTTAATTAACATAGTTACCTATATTAGGTGCCGTTTGATTCCGTGATCTCTAGCATTGCTTGGTGGTTATCCTAGGACTTCTGAGAAATCTCAAGTGAGTACATAGACCCCTCTTTTATTGTTTTCCAAACATTTTGGGGTGGAACACATGTGCCTACTTGTTACTTTCATGCTTTCCTGTTTTCACATCATATACTTACTATGTTCATTAGTACATTTATAGTACATGATTTCATTGTGTTTTGCTATGTATGCCCATTGTGTGCGTACTTAGTACATTATTTTACATTACATTCTATGCTATGTATGCCCATTGTGTGCGTACTTAGTACATTATTTTACATTACATTTTATGCTATGTATGCCCAGTGTGTGCGTACTTAGTACATTATTTTACATTACATTTTATGCTATGTATGCCCATTGTGTGCGTACTTAGTACATTATTTTACATTACATTTTATGCTATGTATGCCCATTGTGTGCATACTTAGTACATTGTTTTACATTACATTACATGCGATGTATGTTCATCATACTTAGTACATTCGTTTCACATCACATGCTATGTATGTTCATCATACTTAGTACATTTATTATTCATTCACATGCTTACATTTTGATATGATAGTTGGTTTGTTTTGATGGATCAATATACATTCATTAACACCGATCACGCCGTTCGTTAGTAGGTAGTGGTACCATAGGAATTGACAACTCCCGTTCCGGACATCCTGGGTAGGATTTGGATGAAAGGAATGACCGAATTCGATATACATAACTTAGATAAACCTTTAATTTGTTTAAGGGTTTATCGCCACAGTATCAAGGCTTGGATGTATGCATTCTCACAATACCGCATAGATGTTTATATCAGTATAGCATGCATTTGTTCCACAAAACATAGCTTTGATTTAAACCATGTTTTACTTCAATACTTTGTTTTTGTGCATATGGTTTAGTTGATATATTTCACTAGCCATACATATCATTTTGGATACACATTACATGATTTACATCAGACATGAACATTTTACTTTGGTAGTTTGGTTTGAGTAAGTGATTAAGTAACGAGGCGTGTGTAATATGATACAAGCATGGTGGATACGCCGCTGGTACTTCCTATATATAAGTGTTTGTATGGTATGACATATCGTAGCGTTATTTGAATCATTTCAATTTGAGACATATAACATTTTATACAAATAACATACCTTTCATAAGACATTGTTTTACAAACAACTTATCTTATACAAACTCATTTTACATGGTTATTCATTTAACCATACATTATTCTCTTATTTATACATATCATCTGAACTTATTGTTTTTCAAATGATTTACAAAACAAATCAATTTACAAGGTTCATGACTAAACTTTATTAAAACAACTCTTTCTAAACTTACAAGTCATGAAACCTATTTTCACAAAACCTATGTATCTCACAGGCATTTTTATGCTGACGTACCTATTTTCACATGTGTTTTCAGGAGTTGATGCATAGGACTTATCGAGACATACTTAGGCGGACCTGTGCTTTAGTGACTTAAAACGAGACAAGAACTAGTTAATTTATGTTATGTACTCTTTATTTCTTGTTTAAAGACAATGTAACTCGCTTGTTTGATGAATAAAACGAAACTTTAATTTCCATGGTTGTGAAACAATTTATTCTGTTACAACACTCCCCGACGTTTCCGCCACGTCTGGTTGTTCTACGTGGTCGGGGTGTGACAATGTGATTTAGAATAAGTAACGTACGTAACACCCAAAAGTGCATAAAGCAAAAAGGGATCGAGTATACTCATACATAGCGTTTATCTTAATAAACACTGCATTGGATTGATGGGAGCGCTCGAGAGAGATTTGTCTGAACAGTTAACGATAGCATAAACAATAAGCGGCGCGTAAAACGGTGCAAAAGTACCAAGTATCGGATGGCAATCCGATTGGATGGAAATCCGATCGGATGGCAATCTGATCGGATGGAAATCCGATCGGATGGCAATCCGATCGGGTGGCCATTCGATTGGATTGGCACCTCGTTTGGTAAGGATGTGTTTGTGTATAATGGTTTGTCCTTTGAAGTTTTCGTTGTAGCATTTTGAAAATTGAGAAGTATCTCTACCCTTCAGGTCGGTCGATCGGACGGCGGTTCGATCGGACGGTGATCCGATTGGCGTGGCTTCTCAGTTGAGAACAAGTTCACAGCAGGACGGTCACTCGATCGGATGGCTATCCGATCGGGTGGCAATCCGTTAGTTACTAATGATCTTTAAAAATTAAAATGATTAAGTGTTGAAGTCTCAAACGTCACACGATCGGATGGTTGTTCGATCGGGTGGCAATCCGATCGAACGGCAATCCGTTCGACGTTCAGAATCTTGAAAATTTGAATGAAAAGTTTAAGTGTGGAACCAAGTGCAACCCGATCGGATGGTCGGTTGATCGGATGGCAATCCGATAGGACGGCAATCCGTCCCAACGACCTGATCGTGTTGACACTTGATTTTGTTGAAGTTTTGCAGTTTTGGAACGAGACGTTATAATATCTTGTTTAAAACAACAGAAACCTCATCTCGACCCAAGTGACCCGATCGAACAGGAATCACCCTAGTCCGACCAATTCACGGTTCAAGACGGTTGTTCATGTTCAAGCCCGAAATCAGTAGTCTCTTAGATAGAATTCAGATCTGGAACTAACACATCATTAAGAATGAGTAGAAGATCAGGACAAGCTCCGATTCTATCGGTTTTGAGTGCATTGAGTGTAAAAGAGTTGAAAGAAAGTTGGAAAACCTTCTTTCAATCCTTTTAACCATGAACATGTGTAGATCTATGCGAAAACATTGATTAATCTTGTGGAAATCCTTCAGATCTAAGTTGTTCTTGGTGGAATGAAGCCAAACTTTGAAGTTCATAAGAACCCCATGATGACATCACTCTAGAACACCTCAAATCTGGTGATTTCACGGTTAAAAGTTAAGATTCAAAGGTGAAAATGATGAAGAAGTGTGTGTAGATCATAGAAGTACAAGATTTAGGTTGGAAACTTACAAGAATCGAGAGAAATTGAGAGAAATGAGAGCTTGAGGTCGGCTGATCGAACAAGGGAGCTGTCACATCACAAATGATGTGACAGGTGGGTATTTATAGGGTTTCCCAAAAAGGAAAGTAGTGAGATGACGGGTCGATCGGGTGGCAACCCGATCGGGTGGCAACCCGATCGGGTGACAATCCGATGGCCACTCAATCGGTTGGCCACTCAATCGGTTGGCCACTCGATCCTGGTGTTCGGCGCGACGGGTTTTGTCATTTCGATTCGCGTGTTGAGCGTTGCGATGCGATTCGAGAGAGCGATGCGATAGTATTACCCATTAGTTACCCAAATAACATAACTACTATATCTAACATATAATCACTATAATTAACTAGCGTTTAGCGTTTTCGATTCGATTGCGATGCGATAGAATTGGGATTGCGATTAATACCTCAACATAAACATAACATGCACTAGTAACACATAAATGGCACACACACGTAAAACAATATCTAGAACACATATTTCGAGTTGCGACTGCGATAGCGGTTAGCGATAAGTCGATTAAACATGCGATTAATACGCGATTAAACCTCGATTATTAATAGATACTCCACATAATACAACTAAAGCAAATAAATAAATAGATTCGATTACAAGTCAAAGAAGTCAAAACAGTAGTTGAGCATGGAGTGACAGATTGCAATTAGCAATCTTTTCTTGCTTTCACTTCAATCTTGACTTTGACTTTCGAAACACGGGGTGTTACACCGGCTTATAACCGATCTCGTTAGTTAATTCCTCAATCTCGGCCAAGCTCACTCCAATACCATATAAATTGGATTTATCTATGTTGATTTTAAGGCCCGAACAAATATGGAAACATCGGAGAATTCTCATAATATTCATTATTTCATTTTTAGACCATTCCCCCATCACAATAGCATCGTCCGCGAACAGAAGGTGTGTAACAACCGACCCGTTGTTCGGGGTAGCAATTCCGTTTACAATTCCCGCCTCCCTAGCATTCCTGATCATACAGGAAAAGGCTTCCATTACCACTAAAAAAGGAACGGGGATAGCGGGTCTCCTTGTCTCATGCCTTTTTCACATTTAAACGTGAAAGTGGGGGCCCCATTAACCAAGACGGAAGAGCTAGCCGACTTAAGAATGCCCAGAATCCATTTGCACCACTTGTTCGGAAAACCCATCTGTTGAAGAATACTAACCACAAAATTCCAATTCACATTGTCGTAAGCTTTTTCAAAGTCAATTTTAAGAAAGAACGCATTAGACTTCCTCTTTTTATCCATGAGATGAGCTCGTTGACAACGAGAGGGCCATCCAAAATGTATCTTCCTTTTAAGAAAGCCGATTTAGTATCCGAAATAACTCCATCTAGAACCTTTCTCATCCTGTTGGCTACAACTTTGGAAATAACCTTACTGATGACGCCAACCAAGTTAATGGGCCTATAATTATTGAGAGAATCCGGATCGTTAACTTTGGGGACAAGAGCAATAAAAGAGGCCCCGCTACCGTTATTGATTTCACCATAATTATGAAACCAAACAAAGATACGAGCAAAATCCTCTTTGAAGATATTCCAAAAAAACTTTATCAACCTAAGATTCATCACATCCGGACCCGGCGCCCGATCATCCCCACATTCAAAAACGGCATCTTTGATTTCTTGATCAACGAAGACTTCTTCCAACGAAATAATGTCATCTTCCGATATCTTTTTGATGGCATTACAATAAAGATCAGGCCTAGAAGGAGAAGGATCTTTAAATTTGTCACGGAAGAACGAAAGAACCTGTTTTTTAGTTCTAGAAGGTTTCGTGCACCATTCTCCATTGATAGTAAGGCCGTGAATAGAATTAACAACTTTCCTGTTATTAATCATAGCATGGAAAAATTTGGAGCTCTCGTCTCCCTCTAAAGCGAACTTCAGACGCGCTCTTTGTTTGAGATCCAAATTTTTTCAATAATCCACCTCTCTCAATCTATATATTCGTTCATTAAAAGATTCGCCACTAATCTTGATATTAAAAAAATTTAAGACAACAAGTAGGAGCAATTTGACATTATTGCATTCCAAATTTCCAATATTTAAACTTAGTGGCTTTCTTTGAAACAAATAACTAAATAAATAAAACTTTGTATCATCACCTTTCTTCCAATTTGACACCATATTGTCAACCCCCCTCTCTCTCTAAACTCATATATCTATTAAGTCCATCAATGGTGGATTTGTCTATATTCCCATAATAATCAAACACCATGAAGGATATCATAGGCACCATTAAAGACAAAGTCTCACTATCAAAACTTGCACTCCTCACAAAACCAAACACTCTTTCCCTCCATGTGGCCGTCCTCCGCACCACCTCCCACGCGCCGTCCACTCCACCTAACCCCCACCACCTCGCCACCCTTCTAACCCTGGGTAATAGCTCACGCGCCACCGCCTCCATCCTAATACACTCCTTAATGAACCGCCTACACCGCACAACCGACTCCCATGTGGCCCTTAAGTGCCTCTTCACCATCCACCATATTATTAAACGTGGCCCCTTTATTCTTAAAGACCAGCTCTCCGTTTTCACGGCCACCGGAGGCCGTAACAACTTTAAACTGTCTAACTTTCGCGATGGCGCTTCCGCGGCTACGTGGATGCTTTCCGCTTGGGTCCGGTGGTACGCTTGTTACGTCGAAACGACACTTTACACGTCCAAAAATATCGTCGGATCCGTTGGTAAGAAATGTTTAGATACTTGTCTTTGTTTTTTAGTAAATTGTCAAAATCGTCCTAGGTTTGGGTTTGTTTACCGATTTCATCCAAAACAACTTTTTTGAACCATATTGTCCTACGCTTTTAGATTTTTTTTGCGATTTTCATCCAATTGTCTAAATTGGGTTATTTGTTCTGGTAGAAATTTGAATGAAAATAGCAAAAAATCTCAAACCTCAGAGACAATTTTAGCAAACAAGTTAGACGTTTGGATGACAATGACAAATTAGCCCAAAATTGAAGGAAAATATGGTACAAAAAATTTGTTTTGAATAAAACTGGCAAACGTACCCAAATCTCAAATACGATATTGACAATTTACTCTTGTTTTTTTTAAGTTTTGTGGGATTCGTAGGTAATGCTGACTAATTATTAATTTATGAAAATTGAAAGTTAGTTTTCTTATTAATTTATTGGATTTTTTTAGCGGTTATTAATTTATTGGATGAAAAATTGAAAGTTTGTTTTCTTTTTGGATTTCTTGGGATTCGTCGGTGTTATGTTGTTAATTGTCAGTATTATCCGACAGCAACGAAAAAAGATATTTGATTCGGTTTCGTCGGTAATGCGTTGGTAATCTGATAGTAAATTATCTGACGAAAATAAATATTAACGTTTTTTTTTGTATTTGGTGGGATTCGTAGGTAATCCATTGATAATCTGTCAATAAAATATCGGACGAAAATTAAGAATTCACCTTTTTGATTACGTGAAATCCGTCAGCATTACGTTGCTAATCCGTCAGTAATTTATCCGATGCATTTTTTTTATTTTGTTGGATATACTTCAAGTGATTTCTGACGGATTTTTATTGTTACTAGGTGGAGAAAAACAAAAGGATTTGATCTCATCGTTCATGAACTTCGACTTGATCCAAGACTTTGCGTCGCTGGTGTGTGTGATCGAAGAAATCTGCAAAGTCCCGGATAATCTATTAGTTGAAAACAACGCGTTGGTTCATTGTATCATAGAATTGCTAGCACACGATTATTTATCAATAGTGAACGAGATATTTCTCCGAGTCATTGAGTTCAAAGAACGGGTTGAGTTACTGAGTTTCAACGACTCGGTCGAGTTGGCTTCTGCTTTGGACAGATTAACAAGTTGCAAAGAGAAATTGTCACACTTATTTTCCACTACAAAGCCATCGGTTGAGACCCTTTGGGAAATGGTTGAAGAGTTGCATAATAAAATTGGTATGGTCAATTTGAAGAAACTCGGAAGAAGGGATAGTGAGAGTGAGTCAGCCCGGTTTGGAGACCGAGTCATAAGAACGAGTGACTCGTTGAAATTTATGTCTGGTAGATTGAGGTTGAACATGACTGGTGTTTGATATTTTTTACTTATTAATTATGTTTCTTTTCTTGTTGTTGCGTGTCAGATTCGTAGATATTTGTTTGGATAGGAATAGGGTCGACATCAAGACATATTAAAAGGAAATGTGATGATTTTTTTAGGTTTTTGTGTAAGGGATTTTTACATATTTCCCCCTCCTAAACCTCCTTATTACATATTTCCCCAAACCAAAAAATCAATTACATATTTCCCCTCCCTAACTCATATATATTACATATTTCCCCTTTTCATTTAAATAACTCTTATTTATGACTATTTTGCCCTTAATGACTTATTAAATGAGTATTTACATATTTCCCCATTCTAATATGTAAAATCAATTACATATTTACCCCGATTATGTAGTATCACCCCAATTCTTCTACTTGATTGCAGAAGTTCCTGTCGGGAATGTAACAATTATTAGTGTGCGTTTAAGTTAGGGGTGTTGAATGGGTCCTATTCATGGGTTGAACCCCCCGAACATGACACAAACCCATAAACGTGCCACATGCATGAACCCGTATACGAAAAGACTTGCTGTGGGTTGACAAAAACATGACCCGTTTAACCAAAAATTATTGCATATTAATACTCTAAAACTACAGATTTACGATAAAATATACAATGTAAAAAAAATTAAAACTAAAAGTAATGGAATGATACTGAAAGTATCATCTTCCAATTTATACAGATTTAAAAATCAAATTAAAAAAAACAAAAGCTTAACAGCAACGTGATGAACAGATTTAAAAATCATCCATTATCAATTAAAAAATAAGAAATCATATTAAGAAATCATATGTGTGATGAACAAGATTAACAGCAACGTGATTTTTTGGTGGGCGAGAAGAAATCATTATCGATTTTTTTAACATACCTGAACAAGATGAACAGCAACATCTTTTTGGTGGGGGGAGAAGAAACGGCTTTTTTATTGTGTAGGGTTTCTTTTGATTTATTTGAGGGTAGTTGGGTAATTTCTCAAAAAAAAGGGAAATATGTAATTGATTTTATGGTTCGGGGAAATACATAATAAGGAGGCTTAGGAGGGGGAAATATGTAAAAATCTCTTGTGTAAATTCCTAGTAATTTCATAAGATTCTTTTAACATTTTTCTAGATAAAAAATAGTTATTTAATTTATTTGATCTCTTTTGTAAGGTTATTCAGCGTTAGTTATGATTTTTTTAGGTTTTTGTGTAAATTCCTAGTAAATTTCATAAGATTCTTTTAACATTTTTCTAGATAATATAGTTATTTAATTTATTTGATCCCTTTTGTAAGGTTATTCAACGTTATTCGTATTAAATAAGTTTTTAGCTATAGTAGCTTGTTGAGTAAAGTTATATTTATTGAGAATAATAAAAGAAATGGTTACCCATGGCATTATAGCCTAGTGGTATCTTGGGGGTAGGATAAGGCTTATGACCATTAGGTCATGGGTTCAATTCTCACAAAGAGGGTTTTTCCCGATTTATTGGGTTTCCTCCTGAATTGGTGTATAGGCATTATTGCCTAGTGGAGATGGATATGATCGGGTGGTTCTGCTGGTGGCACGATGATACTCCAGTGGTCCGTCAGTGATCCAAATTTGCCGTTCAAAAAAAAATAAAATAAAATAAAAGAAATGGTTAATTTTATACTATTTCTCTAAATATAACAATATATTATTGTATTAGTATTTTTAAAATGCTTAACTATGAATAAATATAGACATAAATGCATTTAAAAACTTAACGTTTCGATACTTATTGCTAAATTAAAGTAAAAAAGGTAACATTTGTAACTAGGATGGGTCAATCACACACTAGTTTCTGATGGACTGTTACCGACGGACTTTCGACATAAGTAACCGACGAAGGTGAAAGCTATCGGTTTTGTAGAGATTTAAAAACACGATCTGTTTTTAAAATTAATCAAACAATGGCTTGCTTGGATGCATAAAATGAATGATGTTGGTTACGAGTGTATATCATGGACCCAGGTTAATAATCACATGGTCGGCTGCAGAAAATAATAATCACACATTTTTCCTAAATAATAATAGATCACCTGCTATAAATCAAAGTCAAGCACATGATTTAGTTTTGTGAATATCACGTTTGTGAATACATTTTTCCTAAAGTAATTTGACATAAACTTTTGACCAATTTTAAAAATTACACATTAAGTTTTTTTTATCAGAACAGCTAATCAAAATGAGATGTGTGTGAAGGCTTTGCTGACCAGTCAAAAGATACCACGTGTCACTAATGATGACTTTTGATTGGAGAAAAATGAGAATCTTATGGTAATTATTCAAAACATAAGGTTTGGTTTTCGGTTTGTTTAGTTTAGGATAAATTACACTTTTCGTCCTTTATGTTTATATTAGATTGCAACTGATAGTATTTAACTTCAACAATTACAGTCATAATCTTTTATTTGCAAGACCCATTACACCGTGTCTCAGCCCTCACCACCGAATCGAGCTCCACAACCATCGGATTCAGCCACCACAAACCCACCACCACCGAACCCAGCCGACATATACCATCACCACCACCAGATCCGCCACACCACACCATCACCTCCGCCTCCATCCAGATCCCCAACTCTCTATCTCTACTGGTTTCACCCATCATCTCCTCTCCTTAGAAGCGGTTAACATTTGAACTAGATTTGGGTGGGTGAAAAGGATTTGTCTTGAGGGATTGGTGGTCAGCAATCTAAGTGGTTTCATGGCTAGAGGAACTGCAAAATTGATTTGGGTTTTCTAAATTGTAATCTGATCGGTGAGGAAAGCAAATCGAAAGTAATCAAATTGATTTGGGTTTTCTATATTGTAACCGGATTTGGTGGCCACAATTGTAGTAATGGTTGGATTAGTTTTCGTATTAGGATTTAAAAAACCATGACTTTTTATGCAACACTCTGTCCAACTATTTTTACGACATTTACAATAATATCGTGGCTTTTTATACAACGGTGGTTGACATCGGAACCATCCGGAGAAGATGACTGGAGTTGTATCCCAAAAAAGACAGAAGGTGGGTGTAGTGGGTTTGGTATAATTTTTTTACTTTTTAAATAAACAAGTAAAATTACTTATCTACGCTCATGTGCAAGTCACATGACTAAACATAACTTAAAATTTTAACCTGATTATTACTAAAGAACGAAAGGTGTAATGAGTTTTATAAATAAAGAATTGTAATTGTAATTATTGAAGTTAAAGGTTATCCGTTGCAATTTGGTAAAAACATAAAGGACGAAAAGTGTAATTTACCCTTTAGTTTACTTTGAATTCTTTTTACAGGTTAAAAAAAACCCGGAAATGAACCAAATTCAATTGGTTCAAAACATAACTGAAATTGAATTTACCAAAAATCCGAATTTATTAGCAAAAAAAGTAAGACAAAAGATCAAATACAAATAACTTTAACGTAGAAAACGTAGGAACTCGAGTTTAGTAGCAAAAAGAGTAAGACAAAAGATCAAATACAAATAACTTTAACGTAAAAAACGTACGAACTGAAGGTTTTGCTGAAAAACACGGTGGCATTTTCATAATTATTAGTAATTATCCAAATTACTCTACAAATGATCATGTAGAGTAATTTTGATCTTGTAGAGTAATTTTCTAAAATGTTCTTGTAGAGTAATTTTGATCTTGTAGGGTAATTATCAAAATTACTCTGCAAGTGTATCAAAATTACTCTGCAAGTTTATCAAACAACATACAATTCAAAATTACTTTACAAAATCATTTATAGAGTAATTATGATACTCTACAAAATTACCTTACAATATCAAAATTACCATACAAGATCATTTGTAGAGTAATTATGATACTCTACAAAATAACTCTACAAGATCAAAATTACCCTACAAGAACATTTTACAAAATTACTCTACAAGATCAAAATTACTTTACAGGGTCATTTGTAGAGTAATTTCGATAATTACTCTACGAGTAAATAATTACGAAAATGCCACCGTGTTTTTTTTTTTTTTTTGCTTTTCCACGCCTTTCGTACGTTTTGTACGATAAGACACTTTGTACGTAAACTTAACTACAAAGAGTATATCCAGATTTGTGTATGTTTATAATTTGGGACTGAGCGACAAGTTTAAAAAACTAGTGTAAATAAAGGTTTATAATATATTCTATAACAGATACATATAACCTCTGATCCTGGAGCATAATTATATTCATTTCTTTTTCTTAACTTTTTGCCTTTCTTGTGCTTTTGTTTTTTTTTTTTCTTATTGTATTTTTTTGTTTATATCTCAACTTTCAGCATTAAAACTTATAGGGTTAGGATATAATAGGATGTTTATTTGGTTAAGAAGGCTAGGAAGTAATCTTGACCATCCATTTAGTTAATCAAGGGCTAAGATTAAATGAGAGAAATTGAAAGGAAGAAAAGAGGCGCGTGATTTTGTTTAGTGACATTCTAGTCAATCCAATGCAATAGTTTCTCTCCTCCAATTCCCCCCCCCCCCCATTTTTAAACGTTAATAACTCTTTCATACGACATTATTTTTTTATAAAAACTGCACCAAAAAAATGAGCATTTTTTTATCTTTAAAACGAGTATACTATTGCTATATTTTCGAAAAAAAAAATTTAAAACCCAGTTGCGTAAAACGCAATGGAAAAAACCAGTTGCGTAAAACGCAATGAAAAAAAACCTAAAAAATAACATTTTTCTAAAACGCAATGCACCAAAAACACAAAGAAATGTCTTATTTGTAAAACGCAATGGCAAGAAAACACAAAGAAATGTCTTATTTCTAAAACGCAATAGCCTAAAAACACAAAAGAAATTGTACTTTCTAAAACGCAATGGACTGAAAACACATAAAAATGTGTTTTACCTAAAACGCAATACACAAAAAACACAAACAAATCTCTTATTTCTAAAACGCAATGGCCAGAAAACACTTAAAATCTCTGTTTTCTAAAACGCAATGGACTGAAAACACATAAAAATGTGTTTTACCTAAAACGCAATGCACCAAAAACACAAAGAAATGTCTTATTTATAAAACGCAATGGCTAGAAAACACTTAAAAATGTCTCCTTTCTAAAACGCAATGGCCTAAAAAAACAAAAGAAAATGTTCTCTCTAAAACGCAATGGACTGAAAACACCTAAAAATGTGTTTTACCTAAAACGCAATGACTAAAAACACTTCAAAAATGTGTTTTTCTAAAACGCAATGGCCAGCTCAACCCCAGCCAGGGGCTCTGCCCCTTGGACCCCGCCAGGGGTTGCCGCCCCTGGGACCCTGCTACCAGGGGCGTTGCCCCCGGACCCCCGCCAAGATCGTAAAACGCACTGACTAAATCAAAAACCTAGATAATAAAAATGAAATTAAAGAATTTCTTACATGGATCGAAGTCGGTTTCTTCAACGATTGACGAAATTTGAATGATTGAAACACTTATCAAAGATCGAATCGAACGGATCGATTGATTATCTTCAAAATCACCGGAAAAAACGAGATTTTGTATGAAATTAAACTGGGTTTTCTTCAAAAAAGTTGAAGAACACGTTGATCGGGTGTTTGAATCATTGATTGGTGACGAAAATCACACTATAATGTAGTGATTATTGAGATAGAAAGTGAAGAAATGGTTGAAGATGGTGGGTTTTGAAAATGGTGCGTTTTGATGTTACTGGGAAGAAGAAGAAGAAGAAGGAAGAAGAAAAGGATAAGATTGACTAAAATACCCTTCCTCTTTATTTTAAATTTTGTCACATGTCCTAATTCTAGTGCTTCCTATACTTTCTAGCCAAAATAAACTTACTTTTTGATCCTTACCCAACACTTATAACCCTTAACTTTTTAAAGACTTTGTAAACGAGTTTTATGTGTTTATTTTTATTTACATGTGTGTATAAATTAAAGTTGATTTACATTTTGATGTAAGTTTTTACTGGAAATAAGTCGGGTCAAATATAATATAATGCTTATTATTATGAACATTTTCGATTGATCCACTTTTTAGTGTAATTTTTTTTTCACAACGAGTCGAGTTAAATATAATACGTTTTCATGCTTATTTTTTTTACGTTTTCAGTTGGCCTACATTTTAACATATTTTTTTTCTAATGTCGCGACAACGCACGAAGCAATTTACTAGTTCTTTAACATACTCTAAAACCTATAGTCCAAAACCAAAACAAAAGCATACAAAACTTGAAACAGTCTCAAACAAAAATAGTAATAACACAACAATCAACAACTTATTCTAATGGTATCAATGAATTCGGTTTTATCTGGCGTGTATATAACTAGATGTAACACCCGCCGCGTTGCGGCCGGGTTCACATTCACATATCATAGAATCATTTGATTTGTTACGCCATCGGCACTGGCTAGAGCAACCATAAGAGAACCCCATAAATACAAACAATGAGTCGGATTTTAGACGAAAAATCACCTGATTTCGCGCCTGAAAGATGGGCTGTCAAGTCTTGTGCGTTTGGTTGTGATGCGACTCTAAGCCTAGGCGCGCGCCTTGTGTGCTTTTCACAATGCATTTTCATTGTTGGACCTGGTGCCAACTGCCAAGGTTATACACATAATAAAAGATACTCCCAACTAATTTGAAATGCTAGAGAATACCATGTATTTTTTAAAAACTCACATTTCTATATATGCATATATGATCCTGTATGAGTGTTTACTTGTAACGTGATTTATACTAATCTTGCTGTATAAGTCAGCATCAACTCTATCAGCAGAAGCAGCAAACGGGTCAGAATCAGCAGCACCAGCTCCTGCCTCGGATGTTGCTTCAGGGACGCGAAACGCAGACCAAAATCCTCTGGACTGCTGCAATGTCTCAGCAAACACGACTAAATATTATGACCACAAATCATAACTTCAGAGATCATGATTCAAAAGAAGATAGGTTGATTTCGTGTACCTGGGTCGCACAGAAACGGGCATAAAGAAACAGACAGCAGCGGTTCATTCACTTAAATGCCCCAGTTCCACTGCAGGGGAAGCATGACTATGCTTTGTCTCATTTTCCTGTAGTAGATACTACATTTTCTAGACATAGCATTTGTTCTAATTAACTTTCCATAACCTAGTTTGCACCCAAAATGGTTGATCCATGATCATAAGAATAGCCAATCCCCAAACACTTCAATTCAAAACAACCATTGTAACTATTAATATTCTTACAGAACACAACTATTATACTGATCAACCCAACGACGACCCAAACCGGAAAAACGATTAAGTGACTCACGTGACGTGAAATGTTATATATAGATAAGTGTCTCGCCTACGTGAATCAAGCCTTACACTTTAAGAACCATAGCTTCAACAACACCTTTCTTTAAGAGATTTAGGCATCAGAATCCAAACATAACATAAAATCCTCAACTTATGCCACATCAACCAAAGCTACTACTTATTAACCCTAATCTTCCAAAACCTCTAAATTCAAAACAAAAACAATCTCACAAATTCACAATTCTATACACAAGAACCAACACTACAACCTACAGTTACTACAAACTGTTCCTTTTCTCCGACTAAAACCTATTCATCATCAAAATCCACTGATATTCAAACAATTCCATAAAATTTTATAAACCTAAGTTTAAAACAGTAATAATATTATTATCAATATCATTACCTTTGAGTGATCAAACTAAATGTATCTCCTTCCTTTGCCTGAGCTTCACCGGCGGCCTTGGCAATGTCTCGCATCACCAGCCGTTCTTCCTCCGGCGACCGCACCGGCGGAGTGACGTCAGCCATTATAACATCCGTCATAGCTTCTTCTTCTTCACTGGTTCAGTGTGTGTTACAAATTAAGAGTTATTGTTTGAAGTCGGTGAAACTGGAAGCTCCATATGTGATTTGATTTCTAACAGATTTGAAGAGTGTTGTTGATCGATTGTGTGATGCGTTGATGAAGAAGAAGAAGAATCGCTATAGTTATTTGTAACACAAACTATGTGGAGTTTTTAGGGCATGTTTGGGTAAGCTTATTGAAACAACTTATTGACTTATTGGCTTCTTGGAAAAGTCAGGATTTTGTGACTTATTGACTTATTAGCTTTTCCCCCTCACATACACCCTCTTTGCCAAACATCATTTTAGAGCTTATGACTTTTCAAAAAGCCAATAAGTCAATAAGTTGTTTCAAAAAGCTTACCCAAACATGCCCTTAATTTAAGAGATCTAGGTTTGGAGTAGGTGAATACATCCATAGAGCAAGCAAAGTGAGCATAAAGAAGAAGAAAACGAAGAAGATGGGGCTGCCTGTTTTCAGTGATAGGATGTAGGATGGAAGACCGACAGATGCCAGTCATAATAAATCTGGGAACTTGAACTGTTCCTAAGCCTTTCATCATTTGTATATATATATAAATATGGGCTGAAAAGAATGGTTTATACAAATTCAGTTTATTCGATCTGGACTAGAATCTTGAAACTGAAACCATATACGTAATTCGGTTCAGTTTTAAACAGTTTCGATCCAATTCCATTACAATTTAATCAGCTTAAAACCATATATCAACTAATCAAACACCCCTAGATATTTTAACCAAATTTCTCACTGCATTGGTTTTTAATGTTTTTTGTTGAATGGCGCACGGTTAAGATGTCGTTAACTGAATAAGTAGTTAGTTTCACCAAATAAGTACTAAAATCCTCCCTTGATCGGATTTGAAGCCAAAACTTCTAAAAGAAGCAAAGTTTCGTACCTTTGATCACTAAGCTAAGATAATATTGGTACTAAATTTATTATCACAACCAACAGACAAAGAAGGAAGCATACCCCACGTGGCCACCCATCTTCAATATAGCCCATTTGGACCAAAATATGTGAAAAAAGTCTCTTGAAAGATAAGAGAGGGGGACCGAAATCAGAAATCATAAAGACAGAAAGATGGGAGTTGTCTTTAAAGTTTAAACTGTAACCACCTCACTCACAGAGTATCTTCAATGGCCCTTCATACACGTGGTAGTTGTCTTTGAAAGCGAGATATTTGCTGCCATGTGGTATGATATGAGTGGCTGACGACCAGTGGCGGACCCAGGAACTTTTTCCTGGGGGTGCGGAATATTTTCAAAGATTTTAGGCCCCTAGCTGTATAAAAATATCGGTTTATAGCGGGTCGGGTCGGATCATGTAAGACAAAAGAACATCAAACTAAAATTTATAAATCATCAAAAACACGTCAAACTTCATTACAAATTACAAATGCATTTAAAATTGTGCCCTGCAGGGTTTTTTTTGTTGAAATATATCCAAAATATCATCTAAAGATACTAAAGACGCCATAAGTTCATTACATTCTTACTCATTGTTCCTAACACATATAATTTGCTCCATAAGTTCATAAAACAACACTAAACAAAATACACAAACATATTCAACCGTAGCCCATAACTTTCAATTATGTTTTTAAACATTCAAACCCTAATATTAAATGTTGATTTATAACTAATCATTTAAACAAACAAAGCTATAAATAAAACAACAAAATCATTTAACTACAAGTCTAGAAAAACAAAAAAATATAAAAAGATTAAACCCTTACACATCTATATTTTCTCCTAATCATCACATAAAACAAAATAAATAAATAAACCATACTAGTTCTATATTGGATTCTGACTTAATATGGGTCGGTCCAACCGGAATTTTGGTTTTTCCGGTAAAAAAAGCCACGAGGTCGTGAGCAGTGGCGTCAAGTAGCTAGGAGTTTTTTTGGGGGCGGCATTTGGAAATGGAATGGGTGGATGAGTTTGGGTTATTTTATTTAGTTCAAATTTCTTTAGGTTGGATTTGGACTTGTGTTAATAAAAATTAATTGCAGATTGAGCTTTTATTGGATTAAATAATTAAGTGAACAAGTGGTTAATAATTATTTTTTTTCTAAGTGGGGCGGTTGAAAATTTTCAAGGGGTGCGGGTGAAAAATTCCAAGGGGTGCGGTCGGGATTTCCGGCTAAAAATAACATTAAAAAATATTTTTTCATGGGGTGCGCCCGCCCACCCTTGGCTTAGGGTGGGTACGCCCCTGCTGACGACTTTCATGGTTTGGTCAAACCGTGAGTGGAGAGAGTGGTCACCAACCAAATGGTGAGTGTTTAACTTATTTTCTAACCAATAATGTCATGGCATATCAAGTTCCTACTTCACTTCTCATTTTGCACTTAATCACTAGCAATGGTCAAACATATGGAGAGTGGTAAACAATTTAAAAAAAATGTAATTGGTTGAAAAAGGGTAGGGCCCACCATTATCCCCCTCTCTCTCCTCCATCACTTCTCTGCCCTGACTCGGTGAGTCACCGCCACAAGCTCTCCCCGCTCACCGATTGAAGGCCGGCGACACCTTCCCGTGCGATAAAACCTCTCCCCGATTGAGTTCCCCGCAACCACCCCTTCCACCCTTATATAGAGATCAGTAAATTTTAGGATTAATAATTTAATTGAGTAAATTACGTTTTCGGCCCATGTGGTTATATCACCTTTACTATATTAGCCCAAAATAAGAATTTTTAACATATATGCCCCCATAGTCTCTATAACTAACAATTTTGGCCCCTAAGTCTAACCAAACCTCCAACTCTGGTTAATTAATTCGCACATGACTTGCACATGATGTCTAAAAATGTAATTTCCCCTCCCCCCTTTACAAACCTCGAGACTGACACATAATAAATACAAATTAATCCTCATTTACATCACATAAACGCCTAAATTCATTTCATCTTCTCCAAGAAACCCTTTCTGCCATTGATAAAGAACACATGCCCGATGCACAAAATGTAGGTCCGTTTTTCTCGGAGGATCCGATACGTAACCTATCCTTGTTTATCACAAACACTATCACGGGTGCGGAATCCCCGTAAAGGTGCAAACCAAACAAATGTAAAGTGGATAACACAAGCAGATAATCAAAGATTCACTTGGATTAAAAGGATGAGAACAAACTGCAAACACATACACACAATGCTTGACGATAAACTCTCAGTTTCTCTCTATGCTCTCATGAACTAAACTGTGAAACATACTCAGTATATATACTATCCTTCGACGAAAACCCTTTGGACGAAAACCATGTGTGACGAAATCAGGGATTTCGCCACACACATATTTGACGAAGACCAAGGGATTTCGTCGAGATGATTCATGACGAAATGGGATTTCGTCATGAGCAAACATGGACAGAAATCACTAAGGCATGGACAGTTAAGCATGATTACACAAACTCTAAACATAATGCACACTAGCATTAGGTTAAGATACAAATACAAAGACAAGACGTCATACCAAGTAGGATAGAAGGATACCCGACTAGGTAGACATGACGGAACGTACAGACTCGATAACAAAAGACCGTTTAACATACAACGAAACAAGACAAGTTACAGACACATAAATGTACTAACAAACTCCCCCTTGTCTGTTGCTTGGTCTTCGATCTTTGAGTCTTCAATCTTAGTGTTTTGCGGACCAGGTGCTTCCGGCATGAATACCACGATAAAAGCAGAAACAAGCGACGCGTTGGAACAGTAAAGCTTGTTGAGCGTACTTGTCTTCATAGAAGATATCATGCCGAAACAGTTTGTTGATGTCGGCCGCAGACATGTTGACAATCCACATCGGATCTAGCATGCGGAAGTTTTCCTGATCTTTAAAAACAATCACCGCTTCATGCGTATCCGAATTGTAACACCATAACCGCATGTTCTCCAAGAAATTTTGTTTCATCGGCATCAGCAGAATTTTATCCATGAGTTTCGACGGCTGATAGATTAGCTTATATCGACCCGTGTTGGTCTCTGGATCTAACGTATACTTGATCTGCTGATAGACCGGAAACTGCGGTTTGTATAGTTCATCTTTCCACCCGTTTCGACGATTGAACCTCAATCTCTTTTCGAACAAAGTTGCTCCAGCATAGTTTGAGCGATTGATCAATTTCAACTTTGTTAAGGCAGCAGCGTCATAGAATGGCAGAGATGAGATACTCATCAACGAATTGAAATACTGGATGTCGTGTTCGCGCTTGATGGCCACACAGTGAATATCCTTCACGAACATCCAGCTGAGTATCTTTCCATGTGGCTTTTCTTTTATGTACTGCATGTAATCAACTTGCGCTTCCGGAGGAGTTGGTTTCTCGATCTTCGACAAAAAGCTGTTTCTCCATTCTTGGAATGCGTCTGTCGGATCTTCTGAAGAATCACGTTTATTAAATTGCTCGTTGATATCTTCAAGATTCTTTTTCAGCCATTCTTCATCGAACGGATCAAACTCCGTTCCGTCAGTACGAACGTAAGTTGATTTACTCGATTCGCCTTCAAAAACTATTTCATCCAGATTCTCGGTGTCAGCTGTTTCTGGTTCAATTGGCATTTGATCAATCACAGCATCATCAACTGTTTTCATTTCTTCCAAAGCTAGTTTCTGCTCATATGATAAATCATCCACCAACTCCCCTTCTTCTAAAAGTTCTCCAGATACAGGAGGTACAACCTGTAAGGCAATATCAGAAGAGCTAATAACATTAGAAGTACCAGCCATGTCACTTTCCACGTAGGAAGTGCCTTCGAACATTTGCATTTCAGCTTGTGCACTACTCGATGTTCTTTGAGAAGATTTGACTTGTGGAGGCTGGTAAACTACGATATGTGTAGATGTAGAGGCTGGAGGTTGTTGAGCTGCAGCTGAGGGATCTGGATTACCCTGATCTTCAGAATCATGATCATGCTTCTTTAACACTTCATGTTGCTTGCATCTTTCATTCCACAAAAACAACAACACGTTTTCTGACGTTTTCGAAATTATTATTCATAGTCCTAACTCCATCAGCAATAGTTTTTTTCGACTGTCGTACCACGCCTTGATTTCACTATACTTTGCCTTGGGCGTTTCAGCAGATTGTTGAAGAACACCACTGATTTGTCTGAAATGATTCATCTCTAACCCACGAGCATTAACAGCCGCTTTTAGCCTTTCATTTTCAGCTTTAAGTTGATCGATCTCGGCTTGTTGGCGTCCTATAACAGCTTGTTGTTGTTCAACAGTGGACTTCAACGTATTTATTTCCACCAGTTGACTGAGTTGATCATTCTTGGTGATCCTGATGAAATCGGTTTGCCTTTGTATACGATCTGCAGCAGCTTCAAATTGAGAAAATAAAAAGTTGTTCTTTTCATCTTGAGACATTTCCGAGAATACCCTTTGACGTTCAGAACTAGGCTGAGATGTAGTCGCTCTGATTACAGAAGCCATTGATCTTTGTGGACCAGCTTGAGGAGTTACCGTTGTAGTTTCAGGAGCCGATGTAACCACAGGAGGTGGTTGAGTAGCTGTAGTTGGTGGTTCTGTAGACCTCGGAGGAGACGACACCATTGTAGAAGCTTCTTCAGCTGTGAATCCAAAGTTTGAATCCATTGCAGCTTCCTGTATAGGCTCAGAAGATGTTTGTTGGATAGGTGCAGTACCAATATGTTTTTTGCTCTTCTTCTTACGACGAGCAGCAGTTTGCTTTCTCTTGAGCTGTTCTGCTTCAGTGTCAGATGGCACATAATCAACATCTTTCTCAGATTCCTCAGTTCGAATCTTACGTACACTTTTAACCCCACGTTCATTGATGAAGAATTCATATCCAGGGTCTGGCTGATTATCGGGCTCAGAATCTGCTTGTTCATCTCCACCAGCACTACTAGCGCCAGGTGCACTAGCTGTTGTCGCTCCAGCATCACCACCATCACCACCTTCCTCATCACCATCACTATCAGACGAATCAGATGAATCACGCTTACGCTTGAACTTGTCTTTCATCATCTTTTCTAACTTGGGTGCCTCATCATCACTATCACTATCATTATGACGCCACTTGTCATCAGCAGGAGCCTCATAGTTTCTGTTTCCGAGTGCACCAAACATCTTCCTTGGAGGATCAGACTCTTGATATTTCTTAGCAGAGTGACCTTTGAATAACTTAAAGGAATGTTCCAACATAGTTTCAATCTTGAGACGGTCGTTGTCAGCTTTGGGAAGATCTGGGTGTTCAGCATTCATGATCATTTGCATGAATCTCGGATACATCCAGAATTTGTTGCTGGACGTCCGAGATCCAGTTCTTCATAGGTTTTCTTTCATGTTTGCGAATAAGAACTGTGAGATGCTGAATGGCTTATTCAAAACAAGCGCGACCATCAAACCGATGAGATCGTTTCCGGCCATATCATAACCTGCACGGTTTTTGCCTAAACATTGAATAAGTACATGCAACAAGAACTTGTACCGCATAGGCAATGAAGCTTTGTTGATTTGCCCAGCAAAAATATCAGCAACACATTTCATCCTGAGCAGACATCCGCGCGTGCACATGATTGGTACAGAGAATGGTGCATCAACAACATCTTGAAGTTCCAAAATAGTGTTAAGAATCTCTGGAGTTACATCCACATTCAGCTTATTAACCTCCCCTCGAATCACTTCCTTTCCATCAACTTCCAGTATCTGAGCAGTTTCCCAGAATGCTTTAATCAATGTCTTATACACCGGTGTTGAGAAAGTAACAGCCTTGTTTATCCGTGATTCCCGTAGCCATTGCGTGATTTCCTTGAAATCGTCAAACTTTCCTTCCGGAACAAGATGAGCAACCATATTAAGTCGCGGTTCTGACATGATTTCTTCTTCGGTCTTGTTGGTTTTCTTTGTGGCGGCTTTGCGTGATTTCGGAGCCATTCTGTGTATGACAAATACGCGTAATGAGAGCGAGGTATGTGACACTTATAAAATACATATATGTATACATATTTAATGTATATTTTGAACATTAATCATGTATAAACATATATACTGTATAAGGGTTACAGAGTTGACAGTTTGAAATTTTACTAAGTGTTTGAGTGATAGTCCCTGTGACGAAATCAAGAAGTTAGCCACACACTCATATGACGAAATCAGGGATGACGAAATCAGGGATATCTCCGTTTTAAACAATTTTGGGATTTCGTCAATTTGGGGATTTCGACATAAGGGGATTTCGTCATTTGGGAATTTCGACAAAAGGGGGATTTCGTCATTTGGGGATTTCGACAAAAAGGGGATTTCAGCAAAAGTTAGGGTTTAGCCATTTGGGGGTTTTAGTCAATTCCTGTTTTCGTCAATTTTGTTAAAACCAGTTGGTTCAACATCAACAATTTAAAGCAATATGACCAAAATATGGATCCCAACACCCAGAATTTTAACCCAAAACACTCATGTCAAATAAAGTGCATCAAACAACACCCACCCGTACCCAGTATCAAACAACATAGTCACACCCCTTGTTTGAATCAAAAACACCCCTGTGACATCGGTTAACAACTCAAATGAAAACCCAGTTGATTTATACTCATTGCCGACAATTTACCGAATATCAAACAATCAATATAATACAAAGCATCAAGACATTAAACATGAACAAACCCAAACCCACACCCCTGTTTGATACCCGAAACAGAAACCGAATCAAAAACCCAGATATATACACAATATACATACAACACTTATCACAATCTAACATTTCAAAAACCTTGTACAGAAAAGAAATGGAAAATATGAACAGATACATGTATGAATGATCAAGTATGATCGAGTCCCAAAGAGTTTTATAAGCATCCGGAAAAAAACAGTGGATACAATCGGTTTAGATCAAGTTTTTGATGCATTTGAGTACCTTAGATTGTTAAATTATCAAGGAAATCAAGAGAAACTTGAAGTAGGTTAAAGGGGGGGTATCCGCGGAGAAGATGATGAACAGTACAGGGTTTTGGTAAAAGTGATATTGAAACTGATGAACAATAATGCACATGGGACCCCTTTTTATACTCTGGTCCACTCGGCAAAATCTCAAATGCGACGAAAACACATTGGGCCCGACGAAATCACTTTGGGCCCAGCGAAATCACTTTGTTGGGCCAATATATGTCAGCCCATGAGTGATCATGACGAAATCACCAATTTCGTCAGCCAAAGGGATTTCGTCGAAGACCAATTGAGGTCTTCGTTGACCAGTCAAACCAAAATGTGTTTTCGTTGACTAGTCAAACCAGTTTTTCATTTTAAACACATTTTGAACAAACTTTAACAACATTTTGGCTTTGTTAGAATAACCAACTGCAAAAAGGACATTTTATGAAGTAGAAAGCACAAACGAGTCAGTTTCAGGCTTTTCGGCATAAAACTTCGAGTTACCAAACATCGGCTAATCAAAACAAGTTTTACAACTAACACTACAACACAATTTAACATGCGGTAAACTAACGAAAGATAATAACATAAAGAATTTGTACAAAGAACAATCTTTTTGCGAGTTTCAAGGTAAGAGAATCATTACCAGCTTACGGTCTTTGTCAACACGGTTTCTGATTTCTGTTTAAAGCTTTAGATAAGTATTCTACCACAATTATCGGTATTGTTGTCCACCTAAGCTCAACTTATCAGATGTAATCATAATTAGGAGATATGATTTACGGTAAGAGTTATACTTACTTGTCGGTGTACATCCACTCACGACACATTCCCGTATCAAGGTATGCACGAGAGTTCATCTTACCGGCGAGTATACTGCTTATCATCCGTTTGACCGTATAAAAGATATGAGAAACTCACTTATTTTTTATTTGAAAACAAGCCCTACGTGATAGAATCACTTATTGATGAGGAACTTGATTTTCAGATGCATGAGGGCACAGGAGCAAGTCCGTGAACAGGTCAGTACTAACGTACAGCAAAGAGACGAACTTGACTCCCGCAAGAAAGCTGTGATATATTATCACTTATTTTGTGAAAACAAGCCCTATGTGATAGAATCACTTATTGATGAGGAACTTGATTTTCAGATGCATGAGGGCACAGGAGCAAGTCCGTGAACAGGTCAGTACTAACGTACAGCGAAGAAACGAACTTGACTCCCGCAAGAAAGCTGTGATATATTATCACTTATGTTGTTTGGACATGTGATTGTTGATCACTTATTGAGGTCGTATGCAATATGTACACGTATGTATAGTATCATGGAAGATCTAGACTTTGTCTCCGGTATTTTTCGGTTTGATACAACCATGATACCCAGATGATAAGAGAGCATAAAGACCGAATATCTCAGAACCTCGGCAATCAATCAAACGAAATTTCGGTACCAAGACCATATGCCAATGAATGGTTCCCACCTAACTTGAAGTCTGTTAGGTTTATATCATCCGCACATTTTAGTCTGATTGTGAGCCTACCGATACATCTTTAGTAAAGCTACTTATCATTTTTCAATTTTTCTTTTTCTTTTGACCATATTGACAGACCACACCAGTGTATATCATCACTTTCCCTTCTTTTCTCCAAGAAACTCATTTTTTATTTTCTATTGTTTTTGAATTTTTGATTTTTCAAACTTAAAGATAGAAAGTAAACGACATATTTCTGGATTTTTGAATTTTTCACATGTTTTTGTATTTTCTGAAATTTCTCCCCCTAAAATGCGAAAAGATAAGTAAACTGAAAATCTTTTTGGATTTTTGACGCTTAAGAAAAATATTTACAAAAACGATCAGCCGAAAGAAGTTTACTCTGGTTTCACCTTAACACCATTGACCAACAAAAGATAGTCAAAACGAGATTTGTCAAAAGCTTTTGTAAACAGGTCAGCACGCTGTTCATCAATGTGGATTTTAACAACATCGATTAATCTTTTGTCAAAACAATCACGTGTGAAGTGATACTTAATTTTGATGTGTTTGGTCTTGGAGTGTTGGACAGGATTTCTAGTGATAGATAAAGCAACAGAATTATCAACAAAAATAGAGGTAGATAGGAATTCAAAACCGTAGTCGCGCATTTGTTGCTGAATCCACAGTACTTGAGAGCAACAACTTGATGCAGCAATGTATTCCGCTTCACAAGTTGAAGTAGCGACACAAGTCTGTTTCTTGCACTGCCACGTGACTAGGCGACTTCCTAAGAATTGACATCCAGCCGTTGTGGATTTCCCATCTATTTTGCATCCGCCAAAATCTGAATCACTAAAAGCAACCAAGTTAAAACTATCATCCTTAGGGTACCAGAGACCGGTGTCCGGGAAACCCTTCAGATAGTGAAAAATCCTCTTAACAGCTCCCAGATGAGATGCCTTCGGGTTAGCTTGATATCTTGCAAGCAGGCACGTTGGATACATGATGTCAGGCCTCGATGTTGTGAGATACATGAGAGATCCGATCATAGTGCGATAATAAGAAGAGTTGACACTTTCACCCTTCAAGTCCGGAGTAATCCCGTGATTAGTCGGAAGTGGGGTACCAATGGGCGTTGCTTCAGACATCTGGAATCGACTCAAGATGTCACCAACATATTTAGTCTGATGGATGAATATCCCAGACTCAGTTTGTCGAACTTGTAGGCCCAAAAAGAAATTCATCTCTCCCATTGCGCTCATTTCGAACTTCTCCTGCATAACACGTTCAAATTGCCTGCACAAAGCATCGTTAGTAGAACCAAAAATGATATCATCAACGTATACCTGTACCAACAACAAATCACCATCCTGTTCCTTGATGAAAAGAGTACAATCGATAAGACCCCGGCGAAAACCGTTCTCCAGCAGATAAGTAGATAATGTTGCGTACCAAGCCCTCGGTGCTTGATGTAACCCGTAGAGAGCTTTGTTGAGCAACCAAACCCGATCAGGATGGATAGGATCTTCGAAACCTGGAGGTTGTTCAACATACACCTCTTCTTCAACAATACCATGCAAGAATGCGCTTTTTACGTCCATCTGATAGACTTTGAATCCTTTAAAAGAAGCATAAGCTAGAAATATCCGAATAGCCTCCAGACGAGCAACTGGTGTATAAACCTCATTGTAATCAATGCCTTCGATTTGACGAAAGCCCTGAACAACCAATCTCGCCTTGTTGCGAATGACCACTCCACGATCATCCTTTTTGCACTTGTAAACCCAACGGGTGCCAATTTTCTTGTAGTTGTCGGGTTTTTCAACAAGTCTCCAAACACCCCGTTTCTGGAACTGTTGTAGTTCTTCTTGCATTGCTTCAACCCAAGAATTATCCTTTAAGGCTTCTTTCCAAGATTTCGGTTCTTCTTGTGAAACGTAACACGCGAAGGACCAATCATTTTGAAGACCAGATTCTCTGATGGCTGAATACAAACCAGCATTCTGGTTGTTTCTCAGCTGATTACGCGTCTGCACCCCGCGTTGGACATCTCCTATGATATTCTGCTGTGGATGGGTATCGTGAATCCTCATTTCAGGATTTTCAGGAACACGAGCATTAATACCCAAATTATTAATATTAAGATCAACAACCAACTCCACACCGGAAATATGCGTAGAAGTGGATGTATTCCCTTCAGCAGTATCAACATCCTGCACATGAGGAGTTTCAACAGAAGCACCCTGAACAGGAGCAACTAGAGCTGAAGTCCCTTCTGTCGCATCTTGATATTCATCATCTTCCGATGACTCATTGTACTCAGTAGCATCTTCAAATACCTCATTTTGAACTGTGTTGTTAACCGAATTAGAACCTTGGGGGTTAACAATAACAGGTCTAACCAAAGGCGAGCCAGCAGCGTTGTCACTATCAAATAACATTCTAGCAGCTGCAGATTCTTCGTCAAAGGTTAGCAGATTGAAGGAGTCAAATAGCCCATCGTAATCGAACATCCAAGGATCACCCGGAGCTCTAACAGAACTTGTATACCTTTGAACCCTTACTTCACTCCATAGCTCAATCTTTTTGGTAGCCAGATTCCATACGCGAAAATTCGGAGTAGCATATCCAAGGAAGAAACCCTCGATAGCTTTCGCGCCAAACTTTCCATCCGGCTCAATCATAGTGCATGGACCGCCAAAAGGTTCTAGAAAAGATAGATCCGGTTTCCTTTTCTGTAGAAGTTCGAAACAAGTCTTGCCATGTCTCTTAACTGTAAGAACTCAGTTTAATGTGTAGCAAGCAGTCGACACAGCCTCCCCCCAGAACTGAACATGAAGCTCCGACTCTACCAACATCGTTCTTGCAGTTTCAATTATCGTTTGATTCTTCCTCTCCGCGACACCATTTTGTTGTGGAGTGTATCGAGAACTGTATTCATGAAGAATACCCTTAGAAGTACAGAACTCATCCATCACATGGTTCTTGAACTCAGTTCCATTGTCGCTTCTGATCCTCTTAACTTTCAACGTGTAGAGATTTTCCAACATTGTAAGAAGATCCTTGAGGATTCCAGGAGTATCACTCTTGTGTGCCACAAAAGCTACCCAAGAAAATCTAGAATAATCATCAGTAACCACTAAACAATAAGCATCCCCGAATGTTGTCTTGTGTCGCATAGGTCCAAAAGAGGTCCATATGAAGACGTTCTAGAGGCATGCTAACAGTGTTGATTTTCTTCAGAGGGTGAGACTTCTTCGTTTGTTTCCCTTTCTGGCACGAAACACAGATATCTTGTAGATGGAAACTTCACACAGGCACACCATTCACAAGATTGTTTTTCACCAAATGGTTCATTTTTCTTAAGTAAATGTGCCCCATTCTTCTGTGCCAAGATATAGACTCCTTCTCTGTGGCTTTCGAGACAAAACATGTGACTTGTGCAGAAGTCGTAATCGCTTGGCTCATATCAAGAATATAAAGATCCTTAACTCTTGAAGCTGATAAGAGAATCCATTCTTCTGGAATTTTGAAACCAGGTTTCAGCACATAACAACCGGCATCATCAAAATGCACGGTGAACTTCTTATCGTAGATTTGCAAAACACTGAGAAGATTATGATTAATTTGTCGAACATAATTGATCTTATCGAAACATACAACACCATTTGAGATCATTCCCTCTCCAGTGATGTATCTGCCTTTGTCTCCAGCAAACGCGACATAGCCTCCTCTAATATTTCTCACATCATATAGAAGCCATAAGTCGCCTGTCATGTGCCTAGATGCTCCACTATCAACAATCCAATGAGTATTAATAGTTCCTCCTGGAACATCCTGCACATATCATCAATGATCAGTTGAGGATGGGGACCTAAGCCTTAGTGGTCTTGGGTCGTCCCTGAGCATCACGAAAGATGATCTCGATTTCCTGATGATTTTGTAACACAACACCTTCCCCTGAATTTTCACCCATCTTAGGTCTCCAAGTTTGATTTTGTATAGCAGTTTGGTTTATATAAAAAGATTTTGAAACTTCTGGTTTTAAAGATTGTGAAGAACTTGGTTCCCTATTAATTGATTTGACTTCCGATTTTAAAGCCTTTTCAACTGCTTTCACATTTTGACGTCGTTGTTTTGTTTCTTGTTCCTTAACAGTTCTTTTATCATGTTTTGGTGAAACGGGACGACGTTGAGGGTGAACCTTTTCGGGTGGTGCTTTCTCAACAAATTTATCCTTGGGAGTGTTGGACAATTTTTAATGATGTGTCCAAACTCCCCACACTTAAAACATGTTCTCCTTTCCACAAACTTAGGAGAATCTGATCAACGAACAGATGTCGAACCCGTAGAACCTGAGGCACTTGCTTTTTCATCACACCCGTTTGTATGTTGAGTGTAATTGTTTTGGCTGTTACGTTTTAAAATCTTGACTTGTTGTACAAAATCGGTGTTTGATTTGTTTTCAAAAGTCTCAATTTTATCCGTACCCTTCGATGCTACAAATCTGACATTACTGTTTTTCTTCTGATAACGAGCCCCTTTTGTTTCAAATTTTGATTGAGAAACGTTAGGCTTTTGAGCTCTCCTTTCTGGTTGTTTACCCTTAGAAGCAATAGGTTGTTGCTTTGTTGGTGATTTTTGATTTCCAAATTGTTTCATGATTTCAGCTTTTGGAATTGGGTCACATTGAGTTACAATGACTCCTGGAATTGTCTTTCCCAAAAACTTGTTTGTGTTATCTTTAAAAACTTTATCAATTGAAGATGGATTGACATTTTTAATTGGAAACTTGTGATCTGAATAGATTTTAGAATCACCAACCAAAGTGTACAACACGTTATTACTCTTAACGGCAGACACAGATTTCTTGTCATTCTTGACAGGATCTATCACTTGTTTGACAACTGGTTGAACAGCAGGAGTAGGAGGATCACAAAGAATATGATTCTCAATTAGAATTTCTACTCCCTTCATCTTGTCAAGTGATTTATCCTGATCACTCATATCTGATTCTGATTCATCATCAGATGACTCATAGTCCTCATTGATTGGAGGACTTTGTTTCGTAGATGTTGAAGTTTCTGTTTGCTCAGATGATGTACTTGAAGAACTGTCCGATTTGAACCCTAGGCCAGTAGTAACTTCCTCACAATCAAGAGGCACACTGGGCTTAAAACGTGGCATTTCTTCTTCATCAGGCATATGAGTATAATTATGTCTTAAAGGGGGCGGACACTTCTTATACCCTACGCCTTTCTTGTTACCTTTGAGTTGTTGAGCATCAATGATATGATCGAGCACATATCGGGAGTTAGAATAACTCTCCAATTTGAGCTTGATTGCATCATGTTCGCATTTGGCAATGGCTAGTTCCCTTTTGGTTTCCTCGATGATATTAATGTAATTGTTAATACCAATTTGCTTATTGAAAACAGTTTTTGTTAGCTCGAAAACACTTTTCTTTAGGGTTTCAATCACAGATTTAAAATCCTTTTCGTTTCTAGCTAAAGCCATATTTGCCTCTTTACACTTAGACAAATCTATGACCAAACTTTGGTTATGACTATGAACCTTTTCAGATTCTAGCTTCAAATCTGCACAAACATTACAAACACTAGGAGCAGGAGTTTCAGATTTTACCTGACTCATAGAGGCTGAGACATTTGCCATAAAGGCAGTCTGATAAGAAAAAGATCCGTCTTCAGAGAAGAATTTCTCCATTTCTTTAGATGCTACAGCAGCCTTCTTGATCAGAACAGATTTCTGACTCTTCAACTCCTCTGCTTCAGTCAATAAATCATCAACATCAGAACTAACTTCTTCTTTCACACCAGATTCCGAAATATAACCACCCGAATTAGAACTTTCTTCATCAGAACTCCTGGTATAACCCGAACTGTCCTCATTTTCAAAAAATTCTTCCTTGTGAACGTGCTTGATGTGATTGATGATCTTTGCATAACAAGCTGTTCCTCATCCTTCTTGATCACCTTCCCCAAATTGTACAGACCAATTACACCCTTCGTCAGCTTGAAAAACTAATGCTCTGTTGGTGTTTGAAGGTCCAGACTGGTTCTGGTTCTGGTTCTGATTGTTGTTCACCGCTACCATCCTTCGTTCACGATTGTCTTGATTAGCACTAGAAGTACTCGTCTGATCTCTGAATGGATTCTGATTACCCTGTTTGCTTGGTCGGGTGCACTCACGTTTGAAGTGACCCTTTTCGCCACAATTGAAACATGTAACGGCATCTTTATCAAACCCGTACTTCGTATCCTTCTTAATTTCCAACGAAGTTCTTCCCGTTCGACTCATGAAATCCTTTTCCCTTCTAACTGCACTTGCAAACGGCCACTTTATATCCATCAACTCCATTTCATCACGGTCGATTTGTTGATAATCTTCATTGGTCATATTGATGTTTCCAATTTGACCTGCGACCAATCCGCAGTATGCAATGACCATTGTATTAATGAGTTCCATATGCTCCTTTGCTACTTCAATGCTAACCTTTGAGAGGTTCGAAGTATCAACTCTGACAGTGTTGGTGTTTTGGGGTGGAGGATTGTTGGTATAATGTGCTTGTTGTTGTTGTTGCTGTTGTTGTTGTGGTTGGGCTTGAGGTTGGGGTTGAGATTGTGGAAGATAAGCACTTGGATCGAACTGTGGTTGAGTAGTGGTAACTTGAGGTGGAGGTTGGGGTGTTGGTAGCCATGCACTTGCATCGAATTGAGGTTTTGAGAAAGCATGAGCTTGAGCAATCATATGCGCTGGCGGATGATAAGCACTCGGATCGAAAACCGGTGGAGGAGCTGACTGTGGAAACGGAAATGAGCTTGTATTGGACACAAACGTCGTTTGAAGCTTTGGTTGCTGAACGGAACTGGAACTGGAACTAGCTAAAGAGTTAAAACCTGCAAGGTACATTTCAGTATTTTGAGGAACAGGAATTCGTTTTGCTTTCCGGATTTCTTCATCATTCTTGTGCTCCAACTTCTGAATAAATTCATAGATATTGACAGTAGCTAAAGTGCCCGTATGCTTTAGAAGCTCAATGAATGCGCTCCATTTTGGAGGTAGAGCATCAGCAAACCGTGCAACCATTTCCTGTTGAGTAGCAATAACAGTATAAGAATACATTTCACTAATCAAATGATAAAAACGAGAAGTCATATCATTTAGGGTTTCATTCTCCAAGAATTGAAATGATTCAAACTCTTTCTTCAATAAATCATGGCGTGTCTTTCTAGTAGCTGAATTTCCTTCTCCTCTCGCTACCAATGCATCCTATAAAGCTTTCGTGCTGGTACAATAGCCAAATTAATGATAGATATCTTTGTGGAGTGCTTGTGTGAGAATAGCAAATGCTTTCTTCTCAAGATCATATGCTTTCTTGTCGTCTTCAAGCATATTCGCCAATGTTGCCGCACTTGAACTTGCTTCTTCGAGGTTTGTATTGTATGGAGAGGTGAAACACGTCCATAATTCTGTGTTTTGCCCAAGAACGTAAGTATGGAAATGACCCTTCCATGATGGATAGTCGTTCATGTGATTCAACTTTGGCGGGCGATTGTTGCTACCCGTCTCACTCTCACTAAGCAATAGATTTTGAATGCTTTGATTTTGATTCGACACCAATGCCCATTGATTTGCACTTATTGATTGTGGAGGCATGACATTCCTTAACCATGCGGCTGCCGAAGTCTGATCTTGACCTGTTCGTGGGTCCGTACTCCAATCCCATGGACTCGTACTCATGATGATTGATGTTAGAACAACTGGACCTGATTAAACACTTGAAAACAGAATGTTAAGATATGTTTGCAAAGCTTCTATTTAAAATCACAAGGATGTTTGACGAAATCCTGTATGACGAACTCAACGATTTCTTCCAAAACAAATTTTGATGAAAATGGTGATTTCGTCCAAGACAACTGGTGATTTCGTCAATTGATGAAAATGGGGGTTTTCGTCCAAATCAGAAGGTAACAAAGTAAAGGTTTTCGTCAAGAACAAAGTGACAAAATGATGAGTGTTCGTCGCTGATATGTTGATGACGAAAACATGTGGTTTTCGTCGCTGATATGTTGATGACTAAATCACGAACGGATTTCGTCGAAGATGATTTCGTTGACAGGACAAATGTGATTTCGTTGACAATTTAGACCAGATATTTATCAAACAAAAGAAAATCTTATCCTCTGACAAGTTGGTGACACCAAGTTCAACATACCATGCTTTTTCTGATTTTCGAAATTCTTTTTCTCACCAACTAATCATCACACACATACACTATAGTCAACTTAATATATTAAAATTGACAAACACCTTGATTCAAACAATAAGTAGATCAAATACACATGTATGATAAGAACAATTTGAATATTGAAGAACACACTTGAAGATTCCGGCCGAAGTTTTCACCGGAGAAACTTTCCGAACAAGATTTTGCTTAAACTTTTAACAAAAACCCAAATGTCAATATGTATAGGTGCAATATAACAGGTTTTCAATAAAACTATAGCAAAATAACACTTGTAAACACAGATTTTCAGCAATATTTTCAGAAAAATATGATTTTTCAGGAACACCAAACTGAAAACAGTTAACAATACTTGTTACAAACAGTCACAATGTTTGGTTTTAAACAAGGAAAAGAGCCTATGCTCTGATACCACTTGTAGGTCTGTTTTTCTCGGAGGATCCGATACGTAACCTATCCTTGTTTATCACAAACACTATCACGGGTGCGGAATCCCCGTAAAGGTGCAAACCAAACAAATGTAAAGTGGCTAACACAAGCAGATAATCAAAGATTCACTTGGAATAAAAGGATGAGAACAAACTGCAAACACATACACACAATGCTTGACGATAAACTCTCAGTTTCTCTCTATGCTCTCATGAACTAAACTGTGAAACATACTCAGTATATATACTATCCTTCGACGAAAACCCTTTGGACGAAAACCATGTGTGACGAAATCAGGGATTTCGCCACCTGATTTCGTCACACACATATATGACGAAGACCAAGGGATTTCGTCGAGATGATTCATGACGAAATGGGATTTCGTCATGAGCAAACATGGATAGAAATCACTAAGGCATTGACAGTTAAGCATGATTACATAAACTCTAAACATAATGCACACTAGCATTAGGTTAAGATACAAATACAAAGACAAGACGTCATACCAAGTAGGATAGGAGGATATCCGACTAGGTAGACATGACGGAACGTACAGACTCGATAACAAAAGACCGTTTAACATACAACGAAACAAGACAAGTTACAGACACATAAATGTACTAACACAAAATCTGAACATCAAGAACAAGAAATCAGGGTTCGTCGATCGATTATCATCGTGGTAATTCAAACCGTGTTTTTAGCACATGAAATTTTTATCACTTCACGATCAGAAATCTGTCATCATGCTTGCTTAGAATCAGTTCGCTTCCTTAAATATAAATTCTGAAATTAAATTCATCAAACTTCATCGTTGATTGAGTTTGAAACATCAAGATGAAATGGCTCCATTTGAAACTAGAAACTGAGTATACGGAGGAAATTATTAACTTGTTGTAAATCAGAAAGAATCAAGAACATGAATTCTATAAATCAATGATCTAATCCCTATAGCAAACAGATGAACACGTTTTTGCAATTTTTAGGTTTGATTTAAAAAACAGAGAAAGCCAGGTTTGATTACCAGTCAAATATTTGTAAGGATTATAAAGAGACCGGGTATTGTGGGTATTGTGGTTCGTGGGTATTGCGGGTATTGGCGATGAAAGGAGATGATGATGAGGAGGAGGATGATGATCAGGATGATGATGACGATGAGGATGGACTTTCGTTCGCTTGTTTTATCTGCGGACAGCCGTTTGTTGATCCGATTGTGACGAAGTGCAAGCATGATCCCCTGCTGTGAAGAAATTACCATTCAGATCTAATCTGAATATGAAGATGATGGTAGATTTGGGGGTTTTCTTGGAGAAGATAATGGGGGAGGGGAAATTAACATTTTAGACATCATGTGCCTCTCATGTGAGAATTAATTAACAAGAGTTTGGGGTTTGGTTAGACTTAGGGGCCAAAATACTTAGTTATAGAGACCATGGGGGAACATATGTTAAAAATTCTTATTTTGGGTTAATATAGTAAAAGTGATATAACCACAGGGCCAAAAACGTAATTTACTCTAATTTAATTGGAGTTTTTTACAAATTGGTTCAAATGGCAATTTTGATATAGTTTCACTCATGATCATTTATGTATTATTTTTTTTCCTTTTTGCATGTTAATTATGCTTATTAACTACACATGTAACGAATCAAATAAGTATTTTTAAGAACGTTAACTCACATATTCATTAAACTAGGTTATCACCCGTGGTACCCATGGGTTGTTTAATTTTATTAGTTATTAATCATGTATATTTTTTAAGTATAACGGGTTTTTTTTAATTTTTAAGGACATTCTTAATTCTTAATCTTAATACAATAATATATTAAAATAATGTACTTTATATATGTTAACAATAACAGTGTAAGTAATTTATTTATCTTAGATTATAAATGAAAACCGTGATGTAATGTTTTCAATCAAACAAAACACAAAACTAAAAAAACCACATAAATGCAAAAAACTATCTTATATATGAACTTGATGTTACACCCTAATTCGTATTTGACAAAAAGTCGCAGCGGAAACACGAACCATAAAATTTCTTTCATTATGAATACCTCAACCTATTTAAAATTTAACTTTAACATAATTCTTATTCCTAAATCCGTCATCCTCTTATTTACTAATTAAAAGCATAGCTTATGTTTACTACATTTTACATTCAACGTCCCCGTACAATCTCTCTAGTGGCTCGGTCTTCGATCCCTAATCCTTCTGATAATCGCTCATTATCCGTACAACCTGCATTTACCACACACTTTCATAACATTAGCACACATTAAAGAAACAAAGTTCATTCGCGTACACTTCACACTTCGTCATCTTTTAAGCTTTAAGCATTTCATCTGCATATCCATTTCCTGGTGAGGCTTCAATAATGTACCTGCATTACTTTTCATTCTCGAGGTACACCATTAATAACGTTAACCCTCATCGTCTCTAAATCATGCTTACATACGTACTCACATACATATCCACATACGTACATCTTTTCCCTACAACTTTACATACGTGCATACACTCATACATGCCTTTATACATACATACATACACATCTACATGCATACAAACCTTTCCCCCATAATTGCATACATACATACCCTCGTGCATATCTTTACACATACATACATACACATCTACATGCATACAAACCTTTCCCACGTCATTGCATACATACATACCCTCGTACATATCTTTACACATACATATATACACATCTACATGCATACAAACCTTTCCCACATCATTGCATACATACATACACATCTACATGCATACAAACCTTTCCCACGTCATTGCATACATACATACCCTCGTACATATCTTTACACATACATACATACACATCTACATGCATACAAACCTTTCCCACGTCATTGCATACATACATACCCTCGTACATATCTTTACACATACATACATACATATCTACATGCATACAAACCTTTCCCACATCATTGCATACATACCAATGAGAATTAAATTAATAATTCTTATCTGGGGTACGGGATCCCACTTTAAGGTTCCCAAATGAAACCTAAGGTGGGATTCTTGCCTGGGCTATGGGATCCCGCTTTAAGGTTCAGGAACCTGAGGTGGGATCCTTACCTGGGACATGGGATCCCGCTTTAAGGTTCAGGAACCTGAGGTGGGATTCTTACCTGGGACATGGGATCCCGCTTTAAGGTTCAGGAACCTGAGGTGGGATTCTTACCTGGGACATGGGATCCCGCTTTAAGGTTCAGGAACCTGAGGTGGGATTCTTACCTGGGACATGGGATCCCGCTTTAAGGTTCAGGAACCTGAGGTGGGATTCTTACCTGGGACATGGGATCCCGCTTTAACCTCCCGTTTCTTCCTACATGCTTGAAAATTCACATTCTATCATATGAACTTAAAATCCCACATCCGGATTACCGAAATTCTTAACTTACGCTCTATCGGCTTATTATCATTTTCTAACTATTTGACCCGTTATGGGTATTTGCGCATTAAACGGTTTATGACAACAAAACCATACTTCCCATTTCCATACTTGTCCAAAACATTAAACTAATCGTATAACTTGTTCTTAAACCACTTATTAAGATCATTTGCCCAAAATACCCATCAAGGGCATTTTGGTCAACTTTAATCCCATCCTTTACGACGAAAGACTACGACACATAATTGACTTCAACCATCATGCTTAGTTAATTAAAACGCCTTATAACTTAAACGAACATAAGAAGTGATTGCAGAAATCACTTACCTCGTGCGTCCGAGTTCGTGTCCGTTATCTTGTCTCTTTTTGACCCGTTAGCCTTTCATGCTTGAGTCCTTCTCGACATGATTCCTATACTTTCATGTCACCAAATGACATTCTTATTAACATACATAATTGTACAAGCTAACGATCATATCGATCGTATAATTCATATTTGACGTTCATAGTCACTTCTAACAAGCATAATACATGTAACTAAATTCATATCATTTCCAACTCGTGGAGTCCGTAATGTCATCGCATTAGACACACATACGTCTAACACGCATCATATAACTTACTTTAGTCTTACAATTATAACAACATGACAGTTGACTTTTAGAAGTCAACGGTCCATTTACTTTAACTTTTGACTTTTCATTATATACCCGTAACATTATAATCGACTATACGGACATCACTATATACATATCATCTTTTACTTACATACAATTTCATCTATTAAGCTCACCTAGGCATTTCATCAAACACTTGGTGTGCGTACTGCCTTCTAAGCATAACGTACAACTAATTCATGCACAATCTTCTAATTTCATACATAATTCATCAATTTCTTCCTTCCAATCAACACGAATCATACATGCATAATCATCAAACATATAATCATCACATTTCTTCCAATCCTTCTAACAAGAATCCATCATACATAAAAATACATCAACATTCCACAAGAATTAGACATGGATGATGATTCAAATCATCATTCTTACCATAACAAATGGGTTTCACCCTTAAACATCAAATTAACCTCATTCATGCATAATCCATGTTCCAAATGATGAATCTAACAGATACTCATGCTCAATTTCATACAAATTCGTGATTTACAACATAACCCATTTCGTGCATCATCACCAATCTCGAATCTAAGACATACCTTACGATCCCCTTGTGAAGGTGATCATTAATCCGTGTTTGGTTATGAATTTGAGCTTCGTTTTGCCTTCCAATTTGAGGGAATAGATGAAGTTAGGGTTTTGACTTCATGAGAGCTCCTGCTCTCTCTCTAGAACACACGATCGTGTGTGTGTTTGTGTGTGTAAATCTTTATTTGTTAAATCAACTTTCAACTTAACCCACTTTAACCCCTCAAGTTGCCACTAATTATAAATGGGCACAACTTTCTTTCTTTTTATTACTTTTACCCTTTTGTTAACTTGGTTAAATAACCCAGTCATTCATTTCTTGATGCACCACATCATAACATTTAACGAATATAAACATTCGGGTTTTGGGGCGTTACAAGTCTACCCCCCTTAAATGAGGTTTCGTCCCCGAAACCTTTCTTATTTCCTCTTACACACACACATCAATGTTTGAATTAACACTCTCATCACATTCATAAGTAATCATCCTAACTCATTTCATAATTATTCATGCAATTGGCTTTTTCTTCTTAACAAGGCTGTACTTTCCATGGCATACTTTCATATAACATTGTCATTTCCTTTGACCCGTTAAAACAGGTTAATATACATTCTTATTCAAACTTATAATAATGCTTATACTCATATGATCATTTTATAACAGATTAAATACCTTCATCTCATCCTTTAAGATTTCATTCTATAGACGCATTGCATAACATTTAACCCTTGTTTTGTTATCACAACAAAACTACCATTTCATAGTCACACCTACGTGCTTAACTCCGTAGCTAACATCATTCTACGTTTCTATAATCTTTAGTACCATACATATCCTCACGTTACTTGCACATTCGGATATTTTCATTCCTATCATTCTTTTGTTCTTTTGCTTTACATTACTTTTATGACTTGTTTGACGCATACATGGTCAAGCTATTGACTTCTTCTTATGTAGACTAGTTCCGTCTTTTATATCTTAAATCCGTTTCGCGGATTCGAACACATTATTCATACCTTTCGTACCTTCTATGTTTCGAATCCGTCTCGCGGATTCAAACATTGCATTTACGCCTTTCATTCTTTGAATCCGTCTTGCGGATTCAAACATTGCATATACGCTTTTCATCCCTTGAATCCGTCTCGCGGATTCAAGCATTGCATTCATATCTTTCATTCTTTGAATCCGTCTCGCGGATTCAAACATTGCATATACGCTTTTCATCCCTTGAATCCGTCTCGCGGGTTCAAGCATTGCATTCATATCTTTCATTCTTTGAATCCGTCTCGCGGATTCAAACATTGCATATACGCTTTTCATCCCTTGAATCCGTCTCGCGGGTTCAAGCATTGCATTTCATGTTTCGAATCCGTCTCGCGGATTCTAGCATAGCATTTCATGTTTCGAATCCGTCTCGCGGATTCTAGCATAGCATTTCATGTTTCGAATCCGTCTCGCGGATTCTAGCATAGCATTTCCTGTTTCGAATCCGTCTCGCGGATTCTACCATAGCATTTCATGTTTCGAATCCGTCTCGCGGATTCTAGCATAGCATTTCATACTCTCATTCTTGAGAGTCTTACATTTCTCTTCACCCTCACGTCCACCTACTACTTAATTCTAACGGACATACCTGTATTAATTATCACGGTCCCACGAACGTCATATGCTTCACGTGTACTGGCCAGGTACACAATCCACATACTAGTTTCGTGTCTTCGTGTAATTGTCACCTTATGTCCGAAGAATTAGGTTTCGGCACGTGTATCATTTTTCAAACATATTTACTATACCATCATGGTCCTTCATTTAGCATTTTTCTTCCCTTAATGCATTTTATCATTTCATATACCGACATATTGAATTTACGTACCGGGGTTCAACTTTATCTTATTTCATGCCTTGGTGTCGGTACTTGACCGCACTCGCGGATCATCCTCTTCAAACGCTTATACTTACCTTGCATATACAAAACCGTCAGTTTCTTTATGCATATACATAAGTACATACTTACATTCTCTTTTACCTTTGGATCTTGACTGAGTCTTGGATTGTACGGGTTTCTTATCACAAGAGCACACAGGTTTGAGTTCAAGCACTTACCTTCTTACACTTGATTCTCTCAAACCAGGGCTCTGATACCAACTTGTTACACCCTAATTCGTATTTGACAAAAAGTCGCTGCGGAAACACGAACCATAAAATTTCTTTCATTATGAATACCTCAACCTATTTAAAATTTAACTTTAACATAATTCTTATTCCTAAATCCGTCATCCTCTTATTTACTAATTAAAAGCATAGCTTATGTTTACTACATTTTACATTCAACGTCCCCGTACAATCTCTCTAGTGGCTCGGTCTTCAATCCCTAATCCTTCTGATAATCGCTCATTATCCGTACAACCTGCATTTACCACACACTTTCATAACATTAGCACACATTAAAGAAACAAAGTTCATTCGCGTACACTTCACACTTCGTCATCTTTTAAGCTTTAAGCATTTCATCTGCATATCCATTTCCTGGTGAGGCTTCAATAATGTACCTGCATTACTTTTCATTCTCGAGGTACACCATTAATAACGTTAACCCTCATCGTCTCTAAATCATGCTTACATACGTACTCACATACATATCCACATACGTACATCTTTTCCCTACAACTTTACATACGTGCATACACTCATACATGCCTTTATACATACATACATACACATCTACATGCATACAAACCTTTCCCCCATAATTGCATACATACATACCCTCGTGCATATCTTTACACATACATACATACACATCTACATGCATACAAACCTTTCCCACGTCATTGCATACATACATACCCTCGTACATATCTTTACACATACATATATACACATCTACATGCATACAAACCTTTCCCACATCATTGCATACATACATACCCTCGTGCATATCTTTACACATACATACATACACATCTACATGCATACAAACCTTTCCCACGTCATTGCATACATACATACCCTCGTACATATCTTTACACATACATACATACACATCTACATGCATACAAACCTTTCCCACGTCATTGCATACATACATACCCTCGTACATATCTTTACACATACATACATACACTTCTACATGCATACAAACCTTTCCCACATCATTGCATACATACCAATGAGAATTAAATTAATAATTCTTATCTGGGGTACGGGATCCCACTTTAAGGTTCCCAAATGGAACCTAAGGTGGGATTCTTGCCTGGGCTATGGGATCCCGCTTTAAGGTTCAGGAACCTGAGGTGGGATCCTTACCTGGGACATGGGATCCCGCTTTAAGGTTCAGGAACCTGAGGTGGGATTCTTACCTGGGACATGGGATCCCGCTTTAAGGTTCAGGAACCTGAGGTGGGATTCTTACCTGGGACATGGGATCCCGCTTTAAGGTTCAGGAACCTGAGGTGGGATTCTTACCTGGGACATGGGATCCCGCTTTAACCTCCCGTTTCTTCCTACATGCTTGAAAATTCACATTCTATCATATGAACTTAAAATCCCACATCCGGATTACCGAAATTCTTAACTTACGCTCTATCGGCTTATTATCATTTTCTAACTATTTGACCCGTTATGGGTATTTGCGCATTAAACGGTTTATGACAACAAAACCATACTTCCCATTTCCATACTTGTCCAAAACATTAAACTAATCGTATAACTTGTTCTTAAACCACTTATTAAGATCATTTGCCCAAAATACCCATCAAGGGCATTTTGGTCAACTTTAATCCCATCCTTTACGACGAAAGACTACGACACATAATTGACTTCAACCATCATGCTTAGTTAATTAAAACGCCTTATAACTTAAACGAACATAAGAAGTGATTGCAGAAATCACTTACCTCGTGCGTCCGAGTTCGTGTCCGTTATCTTGTCTCTTTTTGACCCGTTAGCCTTTCATGCTTGAGTCCTTCTCGACATGATTCCTATACTTTCATGTCACCAAATGACATTCTTATTAACATACATAATTGTACAAGCTAACGATCATATCGATCGTATAATTCATATTTGACGTTCATAGTCACTTCTAACAAGCATAATACATGTAACCAAATTCATATCATTTCCAACTCGTGGAGTCCGTAATGTCATCGCATTAGACACACATACGTCTAACACGCATCATATAACTTACTTTAGTCTTACAATTATAACAACATGACAGTTGACTTTTAGAAGTCAACGGTCCATTTACTTTAACTTTTGACTTTTCATTATATACCCGTAACATTATAATCGACTATACGGACATCACTATATACATATCATCTTTTACTTACATACAATTTCATCTATTAATCTCACCTAGGCATTTCATCAAACACTTGGTGTGCGTACTGCCTTCTAAGCATAACGTACAACTAATTCATGCACAATCTTCTAATTTCATACATAATTCATCAATTTCTTCCTTCCAATCAACACGAATCATACATGCATAATCATCAAACATATAATCATCACATTTCTTCCAATCCTTCTAACAAGAATCCATCATACATAAAAATACATCAACATTCCACAAGAATTAGACATGGATGATGATTCAAATCATCATTCTTACCATAACAAATGGGTTTCACCCTTAAACATCAAATTAACCTCATTCATGCATAATCCATGTTCCAAATGATGAATCTAACACATACTCATGCTCAATTTCATACAAATTCGTGATTTACAACATAACCCATTTCGTGCATCATCACCAATCTCGAATCTAAGACATACCTTACGATCCCCTTGTGAAGGTGATCATTAATCCGTGTTTGGTTATGAATTTGAGCTTCGTTTTGCCTTCCAATTTGAGGGAATAGATGAAGTTAGGGTTTTGACTTCATGAGAGCTCCTGCTCTCTCTCTAGAACACACGATCGTGTGTGTGTTTGTATGTGTAAATCTTTATTTGTTAAATCAACTTTCAACTTAACCCACTTTAACCCCTCAAGTTGCCACTAATTATAAATGGGCACAACTTTCTTTCTTTTTATTACTTTTACCCTTTTGTTAACTTGGTTAAATAACCCAGTCATTCATTTCTTGATGCACCACATCATAACATTTAACGAATATAAACATTCGGGTTTTGGGGCGTTACACTTGAGTATTAAAGATAACACCTAATACATGTTAAAACATTCAAAAAATGTGGTAAGCTAACAAAAAAACAACTGATCATTAATAAAAACTCACAATTCATAATGTTGAATTACAAAAAAAAAACCATATACGACAATACTGAAAATACGATGAGAATGTTATGAAAACAGGAAACTGATAAAATAATTATTTTGAACTATCATAGTTATTCTTCATCTATTGCTAGCAGAAGCTTCCCTTCGCTAGTTGACCATTTGAAAACACCGACAATGCTCCATGAAAGTTCCCCATTTTTATCAAATCACCACAACCGACGACATTGTATCTGTAATAACCAAAACAATAATAAATATAAATTTTCAAAAATTATAAATATGTTGTATAGTGCAATTTAAGTACAAACCGTGTTACTTCAAAAGGTCCTTCTTCTGTAGGCATTTTCAACTCCCATTGACATCCATCAACTATCTTAACATATATTCTGAGTTGTCATGTAAACCAGCATATTCGACAATATGTGAAGGAAGCCACTACGCAAGTTGAAAAATATCGTTTTTTAGAATGTAAAATGTCACTGACTTAATTTAACTTATAAGAATGTTAACGTATAAAATTGATTTACCAAACTGTTATTGATAGTAGACTGAAAAATTTGATACTTGAAATCATTAGGAAGCTCGAAAAAGTTGTATTCGTCAAACGTATCTCTGTGGTATATGGAATCTGGAGCTGATTTCCTCAGTAGTATCTCAAATCCATCTTTATCAAAGATTCTAACTTTATAAAGTGTCTTATTTAACATCTTGAAAAATAGGGTATCACCAAAACCCAAAAGAAGCTCATACAAAAAAAATGTGCCAACCATCGGTGAAACAAAAGTTATTACCAACTTTTTTAAAGGTAACCGTCCACTTATATCCATCAGATAAATAAAGAACAACGCGAATAGTTGGAACAATAGTTGTGTATTGTCTAACAACAAAAGATAGTGGAAGCACCTACAAGAAATAACAATAATAGTTGTCATATATGAAAATTCATTATCGAACATATAAAATCTAGAACACAAAGTATAGGCTAAATATATACCAACCAATTCTTTGGATAACGGTTGGTATATTGTCTTGCAAAAACACGTGCCCAACTGTTTTAAAGTATTTGAAAACCTACTTATGATTGACCCATTGAAAATTAAATAATTCTCAACTTTCAACAAAATAAGATTCTTCAGTTGATGTTCAGGAATGTTCAGGAAGTATTAGGTCTACAAAATGTAGAAACCAAAGTTACAACAAATTAACAAATAGTATAGTGTAAAATATGTCCTTGATAAACGTGAAATACGAATTTACCATGGATCCGTGTCTCTTTTTGACACTTGTATAGAATATCGTCTCCTAATAGATGTCATGTTTTCTCCCACACATATTCTGGTCGTGATAGAATATTTGTTAAAAGCATTGTCGCAAATAATATAACATGTTGATCATTAAAAATTTAAACCCAATAAATAAAATTAAGGTAAATGATACTATATATTATATTAAATACGAAAACAAATAGTAAATTATATAATTTATACTCACATTAGCTTATTTTGTATCACAGAACCCCATAGCTTAATAATCCCCAAGGGCAGCAATTAATTTTTAATTGACCATTATATATATCAAAAGGAATGTATTTTTTTTCGAAATAACATGCTTAGGCAATTAAATAACACATCTTCATACTTTTAAAATCTATTTATAGATAATTGATCTAGATCAAGTGATACATAGATGAATTTTGACCTTGATAATTTGTATCTGAAAGTAGCAAATGTGTTCTTCTAGTAGTAAATCCAGACAAAAGCGTGAGTTCATTCAAACAGAAGTACAAAACTATGGCACATTAATCCATCTATAAACTAACACATCCGTGTAAGAATCTTGACAAAAACAAACATAAGTCCCCAGCTCAAATGTGCTTTATAGATTCACTTCACCAAAACAAACACAAGTCCCCTCTTCCATCCACTTCATATATCAACACTACCTTCATGCAAGACCTGGGAATGTACCAAAAAAAAATAATAACTGAGACAATAATTTATTGAACCTTATATTTCACCCTTTCAAAAGTTACATAGATCTAACATAGAAATATATATAATTAAGTGATAAAAAGTGAGAAAATTTACTCCAATTAAAGGACCAATGCACTAATAAACCTAAAAGATTGCTTATGTAGGAAAAATAGAGCCACTTACCAGAATCGTTCGAATGATCTCTCTATGTAATAAAAGGATGGTTCTATTCGTAAAAAGTCAAACTTCTCAAGATGTTGACTTTTACTACCCATTTTGTAACATAATCTTCCTTATTTTCCTGTTCTAGAATCAAATGGGTATTCAAGAAAAGTTGTTATTTGATGTGTACTGGAAACTAATTATCAATAACCATGACAACCCATTTAAAATCACATAGTATTGAGACAATAAAAAATGCGAAAAATACAGTGAAAGAGATATTGGTATTTTACAACATGTTAATATGAAGAAACTAAAAACATTTTGTGGGTTCTTCAGAGGTGCCAATTGGTATCCATTTACTTGTGAGTGGGTTGATTTGAGTGGTGTTATAGCTTTAGCTGGTGAAAAGGGTCAAACTAAAAAGATAGCTGAAAGGGGAACAAATCAATAGGATCGAATAGAAACAGGCTCAAAAAAAAACTCCCAAGCTCTATTTTAAAAGCATACAATCTCCAACTTTGAAAAATAAGCAAAAATGACCAATTGATAAATGACATTTTTTTCAAAAACTTCAACTTGCAAAAAATCAGCAACCTAGATTATTATAATCATAAAACTGTTAAGATGTTCTAGATAAAAAGAAACAAAGTAATACTTTGTTAAGATACCAAAATGATCTTACAATGGCTAGTTTCTTCGCTCTAATCCTACTTATTTTTCATTTATATTTGTATACCTTGACTTTTAAGAGTCAAACCAACACTTTCAAAACGACATAATATTGATATGAATCTTTCTTTACATCTTAATTCTAATGAAGTTCAATGTGTGATTAAACTTTTCTTTTGTGTTCAAGAGAATATATCAATTTCAAATTTGAAATATAGCTCGTTGAGTTTAAAGAAGTCAAACAATCCTTAGCATTTCATATGAGATCATGAATACATGGCACTACTCATTCTGGCATTATTCATGGCAGTTTTATGGGCTATTTCTTAAGTCTTTATGGGCACAACTAAGCTTTAATTTGTTCAACAATTCAATGAAGATCAAATATAATCAAGTTCCATCCGAAGAAGATCGGTTTCGGGCCGGTATCGTTTGTTTATTTGTTTATTTGTTTTTAGTTAGTAATGGGTCAAACAGTAATTGTTTATGTTTATGTATTTTGGGCCGGAGGCCATATGTTATGTGTTGGGTCGAACACTAGAAGTCCATTAGGTATAAGGTATTGGGTTTGGGCTGTGAATATGATGAAACGGTGCGAGTATACATGTAACCGCATATACGGTTATTTTGGGAAGCGACGTATCTCTTCAGCGAGAGTCACAACCGTTGAAGACGCACCTGTTCGTTTCATATATATACACGGCTCCATTCCAGATTTCAAGTACTGCAAGATTTGTTTATGAAAGTTCAGTTTGTATAAGTTCTGCATTAACACAAGTTACGGTTAGTTTTATTTATCATTCAGAAGTTTCAGTTAGATCGATTCATGATGATGTATTGTGATTACTGTGGGTTGTATGAAAACGATTGTGTGTGCGGTCATAACTCTATCCATTCCGACTGGTCCTGGGTTTCCGATGACGATGATACCAACATTGGTATCAGAGCCAAAGGTTTAACAGGAAGCGGAAAGGGTTGTGATCATGATGGAAACCGGGTATGTGGAGACAAGGGAAAATCGGTGGAAACCGATTACGGTGAAGATGTTGTTCGTAGTGGAAAGTGCGGCCGGGCGGCGGAAGAGGATGAGTACGCGCAGGGGAACCCAACCATACGAACCGGGAAGTCGCCGTTAAAGAAGTTTCCAAAGAAAATGGGTCCGATGGGTTTTGTGAAGAAATCCGGAAGGAAGGCAAATGCACCGGTGGGAAGGCCAAGAAAACCAGGAATTCGTTGTTTCAAGTGCAAGCAATTTGGTCATATCGCCTCGATTTGCCCAAGTAAGTATGTTAATTTATCGCCGTTACCAATTGAAAGTGATTATGTGGTTAAGGATACATGTGGCGGTAAATGGGATTCAATATGGGTTGTTGATCCTACATTCAAAACACACATGACGGGAAACCGGAATGTGTTTAAATGTTTCAAGAGACATTTTGGGTTAGTGACAAACGAAAGTAGGAAGGATTTCTCGTTTGTGCATGGTATTGGAGAAGTTAGAGTCCCAGTGGACGGAAAAGACAAAACGATCCCGTGTGTAAGTTATGCTCCTAGTCTAGACAAGAACGTGTTAAGTCTAGAACAACTTTTGTTTCAAGGGATAGAAACAGTTACAACGGGGGATACGTGTGTGTTAAAGAAGATGTTTGGATGTCGATCGAAAGGGTTTGACATTTATGAAGATAAGTCGGAAGTTGACTTAGAACAAGATTATCTCAATACGTTTTATGATAATCTTGGTGTTGATAACGGTTACAAGAAAGAAAAGAAGGAATTTAAGGAATGTTTGGAAGATTACTACGAAAGGGAATTCGAAAAAGAAAGGAACAAGAAAAAGGTGTACGGTGAAAGTTCGAGGGCTAAAAAGAAAGAAGTTGTGTATTCCAAGAAAGCAAAGAAGGCGCTTTTAATTTACATTGAAGGCGAAAAAGATAATCCGCGTCAGTCAAAGGAAATGCTCCGGGAACGAGCAATAACTCTTTCACAACTCGAGGAAGACATCATCGAAAGGAACATGATTATGGAAAGTTGTGTAGAACCGGGAGATCTTATAATGTTGCATGAAGAAATAAAGAAACACCAAAGGTTTTTCGATGCACCATTCGAAGAAATCTTGATTTGGTTTATTACGGATTTTCTCGGAATCGTATGTGAAAAGGCAATGCCACCCGAGTTGATTGATGGCCGGGATCTTAGTCTCATATTACTACATCGCATTGTAAAGCACAACGGAGGGTTCAAGGAAGTAATGGAAAAGAATATGTGGGATGTGATTGCGGCTAAATACGGTTATGAACCGGATGATGCATATGAAGTCAAGGTTGCCTACATTTATTACTTGGAACTAGTCGAGTGGTATTTCGACTACATGAAGAAAGAGCGTGGGAAAAAGGCAAACGTCATGGCTGGAAATTCAAGCAACAATGGCGGTTGGATCGAAGAATCAAGTGACGATGAAGTGGTGGTCAAGATAGAGGTCACCAACAACCGCAAGGAGTAATCACGGCTGGAGACTCGGATGTTCTTGATTAGGGGGGGTGAATGAAGATCAAATATAATCAAGTTCCATCCGAAGAAGATCGGTTTCGGGCCGGTATCGTTTGTTTATTTGTTTTTAGTTAGTAATGGGTCAAACAGTAATTGTTTATGTTTATGTATTTTGGGCCGGAGGCCATATGTTATGTGTTGGGTCGAACACTAGAAGTCCATTAGGTATAAGGTATTGGGTTTGGGCTGTGAATATGATGAAACGGTGCGAGTATACATGTAACCGCATATACGGTTATTTTGGGAAGCGACGTATCTCTTCAGCGAGAGTCACAACCGTTGAAGACGCACCTGTTCGTTTCATATATATACACGGCTCCATTCCAGATTTCAAGTACTGCAAGATTTGTTTATGAAAGTTCAGTTTGTATAAGTTCTGCATTAACACAAGTTACGGTTAGTTTTATTTATCATTCAGAAGTTTCAGTTAGATCGATTCATGATGATGTATTGTGATTACTGTGGGTTGTATGAAAACGATTGTGTGTGCGGTCATAACTCTATCCGTTCCGACTGGTCCTGGGTTTCCGATGACGATGATACCAACATTCAACCACTTGATAATTAACATTAGTAGAATAATATAAGATTGACGCAAACTTAAAAATCTTTATTTTCTTTGAGATACTAGAAAACACATATAACAATTTCTACAAGTCTTTAAGTCAACTTTTATGCATGCTATCTCTTGAGTCGTTTTGGGTAAAAAACTGAATTATTATTATTATTATTATAAAAGGTTTTGACCCATACTAAAGAGGTTCTATTTTAACCCGAACTTATTTTTTGAACCGTTTGTCAAACTTTTTGAACCACTTAAAGTTATTTCAAAAGTTGTCACTTGTTGCCCATACTCTGGATAGAACTATCCAACCCCTGTCACTTGTTGCCTATAACATTTACATAGTTGCTTAAATTTCCAACATGAAATACGATCAGAATAACTTACTTATGAGGATTACGAAGCTACAACTGAAGCTCTCTGATAAAAGGTCAACGCCAGGTCGATAAAGTCCTGTAACCAACCAAACAAAAAGCTGAACATCAAGTCTCTAGCACAAAAACTGCAGTGGATAAAAATTCAATGATTGTATACTTTTTTCAAATTAAATGAATTGGATTAAAACACACCATGAGAGACTTTCAACCTTTTTTCTAATCTATTTATTCGCTTCCATTTTATATGTCTGTTTTAGTTTTATCCATTTGACCCAATAATTGTTAAATATAGCCTAATTGACCATTCAAAAGTAAGCCGATAGAATTGCCACCTCTACATGTGAGTATTTTCCATTCAAAAATAGAAATAGAAATAAAATATACAACGATGGTTTCAACTCCATTAGAGATTAAGTTCTCAGCAAACTGCGATGCAAAGCTGGTAATAACAACGGAGGCTAGTGGAGGAAGAATAGAAATGGAGGCAAATTGATGACTGGCTTTTAATAAATAAAGCAAGGCTATCGAAGAAAAAGGTTTTATAAGATTTGTTTACTCATGTAATGTATCAAATTTGACTTTTTAACCGGTAATCTACTCCATAACCTAAATATCTGTATACGATGGGCCACAAGGCAACTTAAAATCCATCAGACCAGACCATACATTTTTCATATGTTTGGAAAAGCACATGGTCTAAAGTCCAGTGTAAAAGAGTAACCATGTATACGATTCATAGTCTCTTTTTTTACTACAAGAATACAAACACGATTTCAATTCTACAATATGTGTACATACTAAGGTCCAGTGACCGGATCTGTAATTGGCTGCTACCCACGCCACAACTCCAAATCGTTTTTATTATTATACATAATAGATAGATAATAGATATAACACATAAACTAAGATACACTTGGTGATGTTTCAATTAAATTAAAAATTAATACTAATAAATTATGCTTCATGTAAAATCAACATGTCAAGAAAAAATATAATTAATCTTGGTGCAAAAATCATACCAAATGTATCACCAAAGTTGGTCACCGTCTCTGCATTGATGGATTGTGCACTGTCATCACTTGTTCTTCTTAGCTTAAGGTATTGCAATAGTTGCTTTATTAGCCAATAACAATTCACTCATGCACTCACCTACAAAAGTCTATTAATAGTGTGAAGAATAAAGGGAATAGGAAAATTAGCATTGCCAATTCTAATTTTTGAGGTGGGAAAATTGATCGCACATCACAGGGGAAGCCTCACATGTACCCGAAAGGATTTAGAATTGCCTAAACTCTCCTCTAAGACCTCTAGTTATGCTCCCATTTCTGAAAAAAAAAGATGTTATATATGAAAATCATTTATTGTTCAAAAATCAGAACTTACCCCATCTCACCAAGGGGAACCTCTTGGGTTTCTAGGGGTTGTCCATCACGCTTGAAAGGATCATTAGGTGCCCTTTGAACATATTAAGCCAATAAGCATAACTGCCACTTATGGAAACAATGCATAGTTTTGTTGCAACGACTAAATGCAAATATGAACAACATAAATGTTACCTGGAGCAGATAAGTAGAGTAAGAGAACTCCATCAGGAGGGAGCTCATCAAACACGGTGGCCAGAACATGTCATCGAGAGCACAAAACAAAGTCACATGCCTTACAACTTCACAACCTACATACTGTTATTGATTTTAATGTTTATAGAAAATTTAAAGCTTAAGTTTATAAAAATTAAAACCATCTTATGATTACTAAACGCCAAAAGTGAGTGATGGGTGAACGATACAAGACAACTTTGTGTGGGTTAGGTAGCAATGTAGAATCAGAAATCTCCTGAGAATAATTAACACCTTGAGCACCGGCAGAAGCGGTTCCACTTAATTTGTAGAATGTGTGACAACTGGCACGAAACCGGTAATTTCCGTACTATTTTAATAATTATTTATTTCCTACATTTATGTGTTTAAACGTCAACATTATATGACTGCATATTATACATTTGAAATCATGCATGTTTCATACTTTATTTATCACATCATGCAATACTTTAAGCGTTGCGTCGAAATAATTAAGTAAACTCACCGGTTACGCAAGTTGTGTCAGCACAGCTTCAGTATTCAGTTAAACGTTAGATTTAGAACTTAGATGTAGGTCCAACATCAAAAATACATTAAAACCCAAGTGGGTGAACAAGGGTTTACATTAACACTTTACGGAAGCTAAAATAAGCACTAAAAATTGTCCGAAACGCACTTTAAATACAAAATTCTGCATATTTCAGCAAAATCCAGCATTTAAACACAAGAATAACATGCAGAAAGTAGTATAAAACATCCAGAATAACTTGTAAAGTGTCGGGAATGAAAACATGTCACAAAAGGTACTTCATACCTTGTAAATTTCACAACTTAGCACTTTAACAAACCGACAACCGAACGATTAACCGGACACTACCCAAAACACCAAAAATAAACTAGAAACATAGTTTTAGTGTTTTAAAGCTAGTTATGGTCATAGAACACATTAAAAACTATAAGAACACTTAAACACACTAAACATCATACTTAACCCCTAACTTACCCCCTAACCCCTAATCTTCCAACAACTTACATTTTACCCCCCCCCCCCCCCCTTTAAGTGTGGCCAGCCCCATGTGGCCCCACACCACACCTCTCCCATGTTGACCAATGCCCTTGTTGGTCAAAGATGCCAACATAATGACCTATGGTTAACCAAGTGTTGGAGAATTATAAGTAATATCCATTAGATGAAGAACATTATCATTTCACCAAAAATTTTCAAACTTCTTTCTCCTCCTCTCTCCCTTTGCTCTCGGCCACAACCACACCCATATACACCACCATAAATCTTCATCATTCAAGGCAATCCAAGGCTACTCAAGGGTGCTAGAAGGTCTTCTAAGAAGGTGCTAAGCATTAGAAGTGGAAGGACCTTTCTAGGGAGCTTTTAATCATCACTTCTTCATCAATCTTCTTCTTCATCTTGTTCTTCCCACATCCCTAGCCACAAGAGCTAGTGGTAAGCTTCATAAACTCACTTTTACTTCATGTTAGTGATATGTACAAGTTACACCATCTAAAAATCTAAACTTTAAAAGATGAAGACATGAAGATTTAAAATAATCTAAAGAAAAACAAGTGATTTTAGTGTTGTTTGATGTATGTCATGAAGTTGTGGTTGTTGATCTTGTGTTTTTAGTTAGATCCATTATGTGTAAGCTTGTTAGAGGCTGAGATCTAACAAGTTTAAGCATGGATCTTGAAAGATCCATGAAGAAACTGGATGATGAACTTGAAGATCTTCGAAGTAAGCTTGAAACAGATGGAGGCAAGAGATCACCTGCTAAAAAGGCATGTAAACTGTTAAGCATAGATACAGCAAGAGCCAGTCTCTCTTCATTTTGCTTGGTTAGAAACGCTGTATTTTGAGCTGTGGCAGAGGAAGTAGCTCCTTGAGCTTGTGAAGGAGTTACCAGGCTAAAAACCACATTTGCGTACTGAGGTTGCAGTTGAGCTGATGAAGGTGGTGCAGAATTGTTAACATAAACTTGTTGTGTTGGAAGAGACATACCATACACATTGTTGGATTTTGGAGTTTGGGTTAGAGGGCTGAAAACAATATTTGGGTTAGCATTCGACACCCCATGAACAGGACTAAACACAATGTTGGGATGGTTCTGAGTGATTAGAGCATTGTTGGAACTAGTCAAACCGGTAGCCATTAAAGAACTTTTATGGTTCAGGTCTCTTTGCTGATTATCGATTTCATACGACTTGATTGTAGTAATCAACTGAGTAAGTGTGACATCGTTCAAATTCTTCATCCGCTTGATCATAACTACATCAGCATCCCAATTCTTTGGCAATGAGTTCAAAAGTTGATGATTCATACCACTATTCGTAATGATGATACCAGCACTTATCATCTGCGAGACCAGTTTAACAAACCTTCTGATCTGATTTTCAATGGTTTCACAATAGATGTGGTTGAAAGAGCTAAATTGCTGATTCAACATGTTCACTCTGCTCACCTTCATGTCAGCATTTCCTTCATACAAATTCTTGAGCTCATTCTATACTTCTTAAGTAGTTGTACAATTTCTAACTGCGATAGAGATATTAGGACCAAGTGCCATAGTAAGAATTGCTTTAGCCTTATCATCTTCGTCTCGTATTTTCTTATCATCCTCTGTCCACAAATTTTCTGGTTTAGGAATTTGAGTCACAGGATCAGCTTCCATAGCATACATGATAATACGAGGTCCATCTCTAACACTCCTCCAAACCCCCGAATTCCTTTGCCTTACAATATTGTTTGAACCGAAACTTCCATTCATTCCATTCATAGTAATCATCCCCATATAGCAGTCTGGGAACCTTGGTGGCAGTACCGATGATTTGATCCAATTCTTGATGAAGAGCCAAAGTTTGAGTTTGACTGGCAGCCAAGATAGCATTTGTAAGGTCCGTAACAGTCATCAGTCTGTTTGTGTTCTTCATTTTTAAATTACCAAATAATATAATTGTTAACAGTCCTGAAATTTGAAACAGTCCAAATTCGAAACCGAGCAATTCGGAACAGTAGTCTTCTCGAAACGATAATCTTGTTCAAAATCTTCAGCAGCTATTCGAAACAGTGATCTCGTTCGAATCAGTGGCAATCCGAAATGATGATCTTGTGCGAAACAGTGTCTATCCGAAATGATGACACTCGAAATCCTTTTTCGGAAGAGTATATTCGAAACCCTACAAAACAGAAAATGTCAAATAACAAATTTCCGAAAAATCAGGGATCCTGATATATTCGAAAACTTTTGAAGATATCTTCAAATCTGATAACTTGGTAACTGAAATCCTGAAAAATCCTGCAACAAACTTTCTGAAATCCTCCAAGCAACCTTCAACGGAATTTTTGAAGAATCAGAAGCAAATCTTCAAGAACTTTCCGAAAACACCAGCAGCTTCAAGGCTATCTTCTAGCACCTTATCCGAAAACACATGCAGATTATCCGAAATCCTCAGAATTTTTTCGAGAATAGCAGCAGCTTATCCGAAACAACAACAAAGTATCTGAAACAGCAACAGTGTATCCGAATTCAACTGTTCTTCAAAGCAGACTTCAAACGCAACAACCCAGCACTTCCGAAATCAAACCAAAATCAGTGTGATATCGATCTGAGTCTAGAGACATGTTTAACAGGCTCTGATACCAATTGTAAGTCCCGAAATCGGATCAAACAACGATATCACAACTAGTTTGATTGGTGGCGGAATCATACAATCAAACTTGATTCAATAATAAACACAAGAAAGTAAGATGAATAAAATGATCAACACTAAAAGCTTAACTTGCATACAATGTAGTTGTCTAATACAAGTTTGCTGCAAAACACTCAGAGTCAACAATCTAAACAATGATAACTAAACATGTATTTATAAGGGAGTTGAGCCCATAACTCCCCCTAAATCCTAAGCCCAAATCTCCCCCACCAAGCCCACATACAAGCCCAAAATAACCAACTAACATCTAGCCCACAATACTAAATAGTTACTAATGTATAAACCTTCAAGAGCCTAACACGGGTATTCACCACGAGCATCTCTGATCGCTTCATCCTTTGTTATGTCATCATCACGTGCCATCACGATATTGAATATTTGGTTAAATTTGAAAACCTCTGTTCTCAAATCCCCAATCTTTGAAGCAAAATAGTTTGCATAACAGTTGTTTGCGTCGACACGCTAACGAAATTCTTGAAATGCAACTCTCCCGAACGAGACGTTTTCTAGTGGCTCGTTCTCAGAAACATTAATTAAAGTTGTGACTATTACGATGTCTTCTTCTTCAGTCCTAACTCTTTTTTCCATTTTTTTAGTGTAAGAGTTAGATTTGAGAGTGGAGCGTTTTTTTAATGTGTGTGGTATTATGTGTATATATATAGATAATAGGAAAGAGAATTAAAACACACACACACACACAAACTAGCAGTTGGCATGCATGAGACCCACCACCACAACCTTCCTCCACACCCTTTCCCCTCCACGCCACACCATTCCCTGCCCCTTCCACGCCAAGCCCCATGCCACATGGTAGATGCGTTGGCCCTAGGGATAGTCTTATTGTTGTTGTTATGACTTTATATCTGTTTCCCTCATGCCGCCATAAAGTTTTCTTATTTTTTAATTTTCTATGTTTTTATTATTTTTTATTTATTGTATGTTCTTCTTATACTAACATATTGATTATGCTTCGCTGTTCTTTCAGGGTTTGATTTCATCCTGTACTGACTGTGAGGGGCTATTAGATATAATATATTAGCTAGGATTTATTATACTTATCTTTACCGTATTCAAAAGATATGATTTGATTAGTTTTTCACTATAAGTACCCACTTGGTTTCAATTATTCTACAAGTCCAATATAGCATCAATTGAAAAGCAGGAAAAAAAACATAAAGTATCTTTGAAACACATGGAATGGTTTGAAGAATTATTAACGTTTTTACAAAAATTTAACAAGTTGAAACACGTTGAATGGTTTGAAGAATTATTAACTATTTTACAAAAACTTTAACAAAAGAACTATAGAAAATTCGATATATCACTCACTTGTGTAGCAATGAAATCATACCTACTCAAACCTAACTTAGAACTATCTAGTGACTAGCCTCGTCCAGGGGTCACCTCTAAAGTTTGGACTAAAAATGCTTACTTTAAAGCCATTATTTTAGGATCCAAAATTTGAGATGTTTCTCTATTCAAAGCTTTTGGGTATCTGCTAAGAATAACGACACCGTTGGGTTCATGTCAAAATATTATGGATCAAAGAACACAAATCTTCACTGACTTTAAACGACAAAGAACAACAAACAATACAACACAACTGTAAGATATCTCTCAAACTCCTCACACACAGATCATCGTGTCGATGATCTGTACACTCTCAGACTCAACCTAACAAGATCTCAATATAAGATCTTCAATAGGTCAAGAATCCAACTGAATGCAAAAACCCTAGGAGAGAGAAGTTCACACCGAGAGATAGATGATGACTGATATATGTTCTAATCACTTTAATCAACAAGAGCTGCTCATATATAACCTGGACTACGACAGGCCTTCATCTGCACACACTCCTTAGGCCCACGAAGACTTCACAGTAACAGGCCCAGCAACACAGCTTCAAGCCCACTTGCTTATTCTTTAACGGACTCTTAGCCCACCTATGAACAACATGAAGAAATGCATTAAACTGAATAAACAGACAACAAAATAAATAATGAAATTGTAAAAAAAATGTAAAATATGAAGTATTTTAACATCCCCCCACAATTTCATTATTTAAACAACTTAAACAACTTAAGGTTTTGACATAAATCTGCATGAGTTTTTACTAAAAGTCCTTTAGTAAATAAATCAGCTAATTGATTCGCAGATTGAATCCCTACACACTTAATAACGCCTTTAGCAATAGTATCTCTTAAGAAAAATAAATCGATTTCGAAATGTTTGGTCCTGTCATGGAACACTGGATTTGCTGCAATTGCAAGAGCAGCAGTATTATCACAAAACAGATTAATAGGAACCTTGACCACTACATCAAGTTCATTTAACAAATTTTTTAACCAAATAACTTTGCATGCCGCAGCACACATAGCCCTAAACTCAGCCTCAGCTGAGGATCTCGACACCGTTGATTGTTTCTTGCTTTTCCAAGAAACTAAACAATTACCAAGAAAGACACATAAACCAGTAACAGATTTCCTAGATGATATACATTTAGCCCAGTCAGCATCTGCATATGCAACTAAGTTAAAAGATTCTGACTTACTAAACAAGATGCCTTGCCCGGGAGCTGATTTAAGATATCTTAGTAAGTCGAAAGCAATTTTTAAGTGTCCATCCGTGGGGCTATGCATGTACTGACTTAAAAAATGAACAACATATGCAATATCTGTTTGGTATGGGACAAGTAGATCAAATTCCCTATTAACTGTTGATAACCAGTGACATTTTTTAAAGGACCACTATTACTTTTTAGTATAGCATTTACATTATGGCTTTGATCTATAGGACAACTAACAGGCTTACAAGCTAACATCCCATATTTTGCCAAAATGTCTGTACAGTACTTTCTTTGTGTTAAACAAATTCCATTTTCACAATTGATCACTTTAATACCCAAAAAAAGATTGAAGGATACCAAGATCCTTAATCAAGAACTTTGATTTAAAGCATTCTTTTACTTTATTAATTTCACACAAAGAATTTCCTGTTAACACTATATCATCAACGTATACTAATAAAACTACAAACACACCATTTACATTTTTAACAAATAAAGATGTGTCACATCTGCTTTGAATAAAACCAAATTCAAGCAAGGCATTAACAATTTTTTCATTCCACATTCTAGGGGCTTGTTTAAGCCCATACAAAGATTTTTTTCAACCTACAAACTTTAGATGGATCACTAGAACCATAACTCTTAGGTAAATTCATGTAAACTTCTTCATTTAAATCACCATATAGAAAAGCATTATTCACATCAAGCTGGTATAATTTCCAGTTATTCTGTACAGCTAAAGATAAAACACATCTAATAGTAACAAGTTTAACAACCGAAGAAAACGTTTCTTCATAATCTATACCCTCTTTTTGGCTAAACCCCTTAGCCACAAGTCTGGCTTTGTACCTTTCAATTTCCCCATTTGACTTATACTTAATCTTCAAGATCCACTTACAACCAACGATACTTCTGTCTTTAGGTCTATTTACAACATCCCAAGTATGATTTCTATGAAGTGCTTCAATTTCGCTATTCGTAGCCTCTACCCACTTAGGATCTGTAACAGCCTCACTAAAATTCCTAGGTTCAAAACTTTTGGTCAATGTAGAAGCACAACATATATAATGACATGATAGATTAGAAAAGTTTACCACTTTATCAATTCCATACTTCACTTTACTGTTAACATCAAAGTTAGCAAGTTTCCTAGGAAAGACAGACACTCTAGTAGACCTTCTAGGCTAAAAAAAAAAAGATGTCTCAGACCTCACTGTGTCCCCCTCAGAAGTATTAGTGGTTTCACTTGAGGTAATCACATGTTCATCCCTATCCATAGAACTATGATAATCACTTGTCTGATGTATATCAGCCCTGACAGTAGATTCTTCATATGTTCTCGAATGCTGAACGTGTGTTCCCTCATCAACCTCACCTTGACCCCTTCTATCATCATCGGGATCATTCACAGTTTGATGTTTGGATACTAAATCATCGTATAAGTCAAAAAAGTTAAGAGTATTAACAGTATTATCTTGATTTGCATCAAATGTATCAAAAACAGTTTATTCCTTAAATGGAAAACTGTTTTCATAAAACTTGACATCTCATTAAAAAACAACAGTTTTAGAATCAAGACTAAACAGTTTATACCTTTTTTTCTCATAAGAGTAACCTAAAAAACACATTTTTCTGCTCTACTGTTAAGTTTATCACTTTCATTTAAAACAGTACAAAAACACAAACATCCAAACACACGTAAATGGTTTAAGAGGGGTTTAAACTTATATACAAGTTCATACGGAGTTTTCCCAGCAAGTACTGATGAAGGAGTCCTATTAATAAGATACGCAGCTGTAAGAACACACTCATGCCAAAATCTAACAGGTAGGTTACTTTGAAACAACAAAGCTCTAGTTATATTCAACAAGTGTCTATGCTTTCTCTCAACAATACCATTTTGTTGAGGAGTGTAAGCACGTGATGTTTGATGAACCATTCCTTTTGTTTTGCAAAACAAGTGCATTTGGTTATTTACAAATTCAGACCCATTGTCACTTCTAAAACACATGACCTTTTGTTTAACTGTGCTTTAACAATGTTAACAAAGTCTTGTATATTTGAAAAAACTTCTTTTTTATTTTTCAATAAACAAACCCAAACAGCTCGGGAATAGTCGTCAACTATAGTAAGAAAGAACTTATGTCCTTCCCTACTAGCAACCCTATAGGGACCCCAGACATCTAAGTGAACTAGCTCACCTAAGCTATGACTCTTATGCTCACTTAGAGGAAAGGGCTCCCTATGTTGCTTGGCCCTATGACAAACATCACACGGTCCATGATCAGGCTCAACAACAACATTAATAAGGTCTTTGGTCATTTTTACAGCCTGATCAGCAGGGTGGCCCAACCTAGCATGCCATAACTTATACGTATTATCACTATTAAAACAAACCTTATCAAACACAATAGAGTTACCACAAAAATATAGCCCCTCAAGTTGATCACCAGTCACCAGGACTTTCTTTGTTAACAAGTCCTGTATATAACATTTGTTTTCATCAAACCCAACATACAACTTATTATCTCTAGCAAGCTTATTAACAGAAATCAGGTTGACACTATACTTAGGGACAACAAAAACATCATGTAATACAACACCATTTACAAGTTTTAATGAACCAATCTTTGTTACATAAGCATTAGTACCATTAGGATGTTTTACTTGTATTTTCAAACTAGAAACATCAACATAATCAGATAGATCTTTCTCAGAATTAACCATATGATTATTTGCCTATGAATCAATGATCCAACTAGTTTCTTTTCCAAAGTTGTATAAAGGTTTATTAAAAACATTTAAACAAAAAAACTCACCTGAAACATTGCAGCTTTGTGGTGTTTCAGGTGCCTTATCCTTTATTAAACTCAAAAGTTTAGATAACTGATCAGATGTAAGTGTTGTAACAGGGACACTAGACTCATCCAAACAAGTATTGTTACCAATAACAGTTTTCTTCCCTTGATTCCCTCTTAGTGGTTTCATCCAAGAGGGATACCCAATCAGTTCGAGACACTTATCAATTGTGTGTCCAATTTTACTACAATGAGTACATTTTACAACCTGATTTTGGTTTTTAACAACTTTTTTCTTGTTGTCAATAACAGAATTAACCTTAGCAAACAAACCAACGGATTGAGACTGATCTTTTAACATGCTGACATTAGAGTTCCTATGTGATTCCTCCCTAGACACAATAGAGAATGCTTGTTTTACAGTTGGAAGAGGTTCTCTAATCAGCAAACTTGTCCTAACTGACTGATATATATTATCCAAACCCATTAAGAATTGCATTAATTTGATCAAATGATTAATATTATTGTACTGAGTTGAAGCATCACAAGTACAAGTAGGAATTTGTAGAATTTGATCCAGTTTTTTCCACATAATATTCAGTTTTTTGATAATATTCAGCCACAAACATACCAGTTTGACTAAATGAATTAATTTTTTGATATAAATCAAATACAACTGACCCATCTACTTTATCATATGTATCCCTTAATTCTTTTTAAACCTCAGCCGCAGACTTAGAATACACATGACCCAAGTACAAATCCTCAGAAACAGAATTTAGAATCCAGGTTAACACTACTGAGTTACACCTTTCCCATTGAGTTGCAAGAATCTCATTATCCTCAGGTTTTACGAAAGTACCATCTATAAAACCTATTTTGTTTTTAACTCTTAAAGCAAGATTCATTGCATTAGCCCATACAGTGTAATTCTCAGTCCCTTTTAGCTTTATACTAACAACAGTTAATGTAATTGAGTCACTAGCATGCAAGTATAACGGATTATCAGGTTCAAGCTTACTGATTAACGTCTCACCAGCCATTGATGGAAAGCAAACAACAGAAACATTCAATAACAAGCAGTAAAAAACAAACAATCAGCCTAAACATACAAACTGTGCCAGGGACCAGATGGTAGGTTCTTCACTCACAGGTGCCTACCCAAGCCTTTGCACAGAGCTGTAACCTAGACTAACAAAACTAAGCAGATCAGAAGAAGAATCACAAAAAACACCAAGAACAAAGCAGAATATAACACATAAAAAAATTGCAACAGAGTGTATAACAACCCTCCTAAATTATTTCCGACACTCCTAAAATATTTATAACATCCCTATACGCCTTAAAATACACCCCGTATACAAAAACCGGTCCCGAATACCTTAAATTTTACAAAAAATAATTAAAAAACAAAATCCTTTACTCGCTCGTGGGGCGCGAAGCCCATTGCTAGCTTGGTCGCGGGCCACGATAGCTAGGCCACCAGGCCGCCCCTGGAGCCGCCACGTGTCACACGCGTGTCAAGGCTATACGGTGATTGGTCAAAGCTAGACCCTACTCCCCCTATGTCGCGGGCCGCGAAGGCCTTTCCTTCGGCTTACGCGGGGCACGAGAGATGGTCGATCAAACCATATAAATAGAGGTCGTTGGCCTTCATTTGTCAATTGCTCAAATCACGAATTCTCTCTCTAATTTATGTAGTGTAGACACTATACCCGGGCATTATACCCACTAAAATAGCGAAGCTTTGCCTCGATGTAAGTATTATAACCCCCGGTTACGTATTAGATACGCTGCCCGATTGATCTAGTGCTCCGTAACGGTTGTTGAGGTTCTGCCCGACGTAGTCGTTGGAGTTCTATCTCGGGGAGGGTATAACTAATGTAAATATTGGGTTATTATACTAACGAATGTGCATTGTCTAATTAATAGATTATAACCATGAAACACCAAGGAAAACCCTAAAGTAGCAATGTGAGTAATCTCCTTTTTGTAAACCTTTTTGCAAACTGTTTTTACAAAACCTCAAATGTGTTAAGTTATATTTCACAGTGATTGAGTCTTGTAATTCTACAATTACTGCCAGTATGTTGGGGTTTTGTATACAAAATTTGAAACACGTTACCATTGGACAACGAGATAGCCAATGAATAATATGACCAACCAGTCATGGATTGACAGTACTGAATGAGTAATTGTGTAGATGTAAACATTGTAATCGCTCTCAATACTGTGAAATGATAAAATTTGTTTTGATTAAATTGGGATTCACTCACCAGTATTTCCCACTGATAAATATTTTTAAAACGCGTTTCAGGTAACAAAATGTTAAAGCCAAATAGAAGCCAGCTGGAGAGCACTGAAGGCTTGGAAAAAATGTGGCTATAAAAGTTACCTAAATAAAGATGATGTTTTAAATTCAATAAATTAGGGTTTATCCCTATAAACATGTTTGTAATATAAACTTGGGAATTTCCCATGTGTTTATTAATATAAAAATGTGGTATTTTACTCTGATAAAATATTTCCTAACTACGGTCCTGATGTAAAATCCGCTGCCAAACTGATAAACAATGATACCACTTAATCTGAGCTCATGGCCGCCCGATCCCAAGAGATAGGGAACGGGGTTGCGACAGAGAGTGGTATCAGAGCTTAGCTACTAATTTCAGCCAAAGAAGTGTTCTACTGACATTGAAATTGTCAATTTTGTTAGGAAATAATCAATGAGACTATGTGCATACGTGTAGATTATTATTTTATGTTATTTGATAATTTGTTAGTTTACAGTATGAGTGACCAAGGACCTTCAGACGCTTACCGTCAACTATCCTGTTCACTTAGGGACGAAGGAACCTCTTCCCAACCTACCCACTCAGGGTATTCGGCTGATACCGAAGAAGGGATTTTCGTATTCAAAGCACAATCTGAAGAGCCATTCCCTCCCAATAAGAGAAGATGGTTCAGCAGAGGAGCTCATGCACGTAGAAAAAGGATGAGAAAATTACAGCAGCAGCGAGCTTTAGCAGCCGCGAATAGAGAAATAAATATTCAAACCAAGGATATACTCAATAGGAGACTAGTTAATTTTCACATATTAGCTACCACAGCTGCCAACCCTAATCTAGAACAACTTATTGCACCCCAACCATTACCACTATTTCCCACACAACCTATGGAAATTGAGCCAAACCCAGTAGACCAAATTCCAGCATCTGCTTTTGACCCAGCTGAAATCCCTAGAATACCAGCACCCCATCCCCCAGACTATGACCCATGGTTTGACGACCATAGGGATTTCTCAGTACTCTATCCACAAGACGAACCCATGCAAAACCAGTAGCACCCTATCCTAACTTGGACCCTCTAGACCCCTATTTTGATAATGACCAATATATCCGGGAGATCCTAGAAAACCCGTACCCTTACGAAGAACCAATGCCACAGTACCCTGACCCGATACCAGCACCTGCACCACCCATGAGCACTGAGAATGTGCAAGAACTCCGCACCTTTGGTGAGGAGATATTAGAAGGAAGTGAAAGAATGAGATAAATAGGGGAAAGACTCGTCTGGAAATGTGACGAGCGTAATATGCAATATTGGATGGATCCCCTGATGCATACTAGTATTGTATTTTAATTTTCAGTTGTGGTTTGTAATAGACGCAGAGTAAAGGTCGCAATGTTCAACGATTTTGATCAATATGCTTGTTGTGTGATTGTTCGCATTAAAATTAATACTGGGTAATTGTTATAATCCAGATGGCTAACGATGCAAATCGGGAAAACCAGAATAATGAAAATCAGATAAACAACAGTGCCATTCGACATGTAGTAACCCAAGGAATTAGAGATTCTATGCCATCTATTATCCAACATGTTAGAGAAGCGGATAATAATAACAGTAATAGCGGAAGTAAACGACCACCAACTGAACCCAGTCACAGCGTAAACAATGGACCCATACTTCAAGTGCCCATTCCAAAAAGAAGAAGAACCATGTCTTATGGTTGTTCTTATAAAGAATTCTGGTCTTGTAAACCAATAGAATTCTCGGGCAACGAATGGGCCATTGCAGCTCTACGCTGGATAGAAAAGACTGAGGCAGTCTTAAAAATAAGCAAGTGCGCAGAAGAAGATAAAATCATGTTTGCCTCCAATTTATTTAAGAATGCAGCTTTAGAATGGTGGAACACTATTCTCCAGTCTAAGGGAAGTGACAGGGTTTATGGTGTAGAATGGAACGAATTTAAGAACATGGTGGAAAGGAAATTTTGTCCTCCCTATGAAAAGGAACAGATAGCCAATAAATTCTTAAACCTTAGAATGACTGGAGTAGACAGCAAGGGTTACACTACTACATTCTTTGAATATGCTAGAATAGTGCCAACCCTAGCATCACCAGAACCAGTATTAATCTCCCGTTACATTTGGGGATTACTCAGTGAGATTAGACATGTAGTCAAGGGAGCTAGACCACAAACCATAGAAGAAGCTGTAGAACTAGCAAATACCTTGACTGATGAATTAGTGCATACCTAAGAAGAAAACCAGAGGAAGAATCTAGCTCAAAAGCTTACCCAGGAATTTCGCTATGGTAATTCCAACCGTGGGAAAAACGTAGGTTCTACTTCTACTCCTTACTGCAAATACTGCAAAAGAAAGCATTCTGGGAGATGCTCCATATACTGCAATTTCTTCAAAATATCAGGACATAAGGAAGAAGACTGCAGGAAGAAACCCAACAATAAGATATGCTACAATTGTGGAGAACAAGGTCATATTAATCTGAATTGTCCGAAACTAGCTCTAGCCATGAACAACAAGACTACTAAGAATGCTAGAGCATGTGTTCTAACAGTCGAAGAAGCAAAGATGCTTCTGGACGTGATTGCCGGTACGTTTTTAGTTAATGATGTTTTTGCTAAAGTATTATTTGACTCTGGTGCGAACCAAAGTTTTATTAATACTTCATTTTGCAAATTTCTCAACCAACCATTAACTAAACTCCAACAAGAATGTCTAGTAGAAACAACAAATGGAGAATCCATTAAGATTACTGAAATCTTGCAGGGAGCAAGAATAGAATTTCTAAATCAAAAGGTTATTGCAAATCTTTACCCAATGAATCTGGAAGGATTTGATATTGTACTAGGAATGGATTGGTTGATAGCTAATAAAACCAGTATTCTTTGTGATCAAAAGTCAATACAAGTAAATTCACCAAAAGATGAAAAGATCACAATTAATGGAGATAAGCCAACCAGATCCACGAAATTCATCTCTGTGATGAAAACAACAAGTTATGCTAGGAAAGGATCGCTAGTGTATATGATTTCCATTATCATTAACACTAGAGAAAAAGAATTGAAAGATATTCCTGTAGTATCTCAATTCTCAGACGTATTTCCAGAAGAGCTACCAGGACTACCGCCGAACAGGGAAGTCGAATTCAGAATTCATCTACTACCAGGAACAGCACCAATTGCCAAGGCACCTTACCGTTTGGCACCAGCAGAAATGCAAGAATTAAAGAAACAATTGGATGAACTATTAGAAAAAGGATTCATACAATCCAGTTCATCACCATAGGGAGCACCGATCCTGTTTTTCAAAAAGAAAGACGTGTCAATGCGTATGTGCGTTGATTACCGAGAATTGAATAAGGTCACGATTAAAAATCGGTGCCCATTACCGAGAATCGATGATTTGTTTGATCAATTACAAGGAGCTCGATTCTTTTCTAAGATCGACTTACGCTCAGGATATCATCAATTAAAGGTACCGGAAGAGGACATTCCTAGGACCGCTTTCAGAACAAGGTATGGCCATTATGAATTTACTGTCATGCCATTTGGTTTAACCAATACCTCAGCCGCATTTATGGACATGATGAACCGAATATGTAAGCCATATTTGGATAAATTCATAATTGTCTTTATAGATGATATTCTCATTTACTCAAAGAGTGTCGCAACCCCCGCCCCCTATCTGTCCCGGGAACGGGCGGCCGCGAGATATCAGTTTTGGTGGTATCGATGTTTATCATTTTGGCAGCGGAAATTACATCAGGACCGTAGTTAGGAAATATTTTATCAGGGTAAATACCACGCTTTTATAACATTAAACATATTGGGATAAAACCCAATTTTTCGTTACAAACATTTTTATATGGAAGATCCCTATTTTATTAAATAAAACATCTTCTTTTATTTAGGTAACTTTTATAGCCACTTTTCCAAGCCTTCAGTGCTGTCCAGCTGGCTTCTAGTTGGCTCTTACATTTTGTTGCCTGAAACGCGTTTAAAAACATTTTGTCAGTGGGAAATACTGGTGAGTGAATCCCAGTTTAATCAAGAAGAGTTTTATCAATTTTCACAGTATTGAGAGCGATTACAATGTTTACATCTACACAATTACTCATTCAGTATTGTCAATCCTGACTGGTGGGTCATATTACCCATTGGCTAACTCTTTGTCCAATGGTAACGTGTTTCACATTTTGTATACAAAACCCCAACATACCGGCAGTAATTGAAGAATTACAAAGACTCAATCACTGCTTAATCACATTGTAAAATATTTAAGGTTTTGTGAAAACAGTTTACAAAAAGAAGATTACTCACATTGCTGTCTTAGGTTTTCTTTAAGGGTTTCCTAGTGATTATCTATAATTTACACAAATACACACGCATTAGTATAATAACCCTTTATATTTACATTAGTAATACCCTCCCCGAGACGGCATTCCAATGATTACGTTGGGCAGAACCACGACAGCCGTTACGGAACCCTGGATCAATCGGGCAGCGTATCTAATACGTAACTGGGGTTATAATACTTACAACGAGGTATAACTTTGTTAATTAGTTGGGTATTATGCCCGGAAATAGCTTTAATTATGTAGAAAGTCGAGAGAGAAAGAAAATGTGAGCGACTGAAACTGAAGGTCGTTGCCCTCAATTTATAGGGCTAATTCTGGACTTCGTCGCGCCCCGCGTAGCATTCCTCCAGGGCTTACGCAGCCCGCGAGGCCAGCTAGGGTAGGCCCTAGCTTGGCTGACTCAACTCATAGACTCCACACGCGTTATGACACGTGGCGGCTCAGGGGCTCTCCCTGACTCCTTGCTGTCGCGGCCCGCGTAGGTGGTAGCCAAGGGCTACGCGCCCCGCGAGAAACCATTAATTTTTATTTTAAATTAATTTTAATAAAAATAAAGGTATTCGGGGCCCGTTTACGTATACGGAGTGTATTTTAGGACATATTGGGATATTTTTAAAATATATTAGGGTTGTCGAAAAATATTTAGGAGGGTTGTTATATCCTCCCTACGTTATTTTAGAGCTCGTCCTCGAGATCTACTGGAACAAGTGTGAATATTTCTTTTGCATTTCCGATTCGAGTTCCCATGTGTATTCTAGTCCTCTTTTGGAGTCCCACTTCACTTTGACCAGAACAAATCTCTTGTGCTTGAGAGTCTTGACTTTCCTGTCTTCAATCTGTAGAGGCCTCTCTACAAATTTTAACTGTTCATTTACCTCTATATCCTTAAGGGATACTAACAGTGATTCATCATCTAAACATTTCTTGAGATTAGATATATGAAATATATCATGTATTCCTGCCATTTCCTCTGGCAGTTGTAGCTGATAGACTACAGGTCCTATTCTTCTAATAATCTCAAAAGGTCCAACATACCTGGGACTTAGCTTTCCCCTTTTGATGAATCTTACCACTCCTTTCCAAGGAGAGACTTTTAATAACACTTTATCTCCTACCTGAAATTCCAAAGGCTTTCGTCTGTTATCTGCATAACTCTTTTGTCGATCACGTGTTGCTTTCAGTCGTTCCTTGACTTGAATGATCTTGTCGGTTGTTTCTTGCACTATTTCAGGTCCAGATAGTTGCTTTTCTCCAATTTCTGCCCAACAGACTGGAGTTCGGCACTTCCGTCCATAAAGTGCTTCGAATGGTGCAGCATTGATACCTGTGTGATAACTGTTATTATAAGAAAATTCTATCATTGGTAAATGATCGTCCCAATTACCTCCGAAATCAATTACACAAGCTCTAAGCATGTCCTCAATTGTCTGAATTGTCCTTTCGCTTTGTCCGTCCATTTAAGGATGATAAGCGGTGCTCAGATTCAGCTTAGTTCCCAATGCCTTTTGGAAACTTGCCCAAAAATGAGAGGTAAAACGACTATCTCTGTCAAAAACAATTGATAGAGGAATTCCATGTAATGAAACTATTTCATTTACATATAATTTAGCTAATTGTTCCATATTAAAAGTTTCCTTCATTGGTAGGAAATGAGCTGACTTAGTTAGCCTATCTACAATCACCCAGATTGTATCATTCCCCTTTCTTGTTTTGGGTAATTTGGTAACAAAATCCATTGTTATCAATTCCCACTTCCATACTGGCATTTCTAACTGTTGCAACAAACCTGAGGGTTTCTGATGTTCAGCTTTGACTTGTAAACAGGTTAAACACTTTGCAACATATGCTGCTATATCCTTTTTCATTCCTATCCACCAGATATTCTTTCTTAAGTCCTGATACATCTTATCACTTCCAGGATGTATCGTATCCTTAGATTTATGGGCTTCTTCTAATACACGGTGGCGTAGGTTTCATAATTTAGGTATCCATATTCTTTTCTTATGGAATCTCCAAATTCCATCGGTTCCTTGTTCTAATTCCTTAATCATTCATTTCAATTTCTCAGTATCATCCTTGATTATTGATTCTTGTGCTTTTCTAATCTGTTCATTTAAATCTATATGTAGATTTAATTTAAGTGAACGTACTCTTTTTGGCTTTTCATGATACTTTTGACTTAAAGCATCAGCAACTACGTTTGCTTTTCCTGCATGATACTGGATATCACAATCATAATCACTAAGCATCTCCATCCAACGTCGTTGTCTCATATTCAATTCCTTTTGCCCGAAAACATATCTTAAACTCTTATGGTCTGTGAAAATGGTAAACTTACTACCGTAAAGGTAATGTCTCCAAATTTTAAGGGCAAAGATTATAGCTCCTAATTCTAGATCATGGGTTGAATAATTCTCTTCATGATTCTTAAGTTGTCTAGAGGCGTAAGCTATAACCTTTTGACGTTGCATCAATACACATCCATAACCTAACTTAGAAGCGTCACAATAGACTACAAATTCTTTAGTTCCTTCTGGTAACGCTAGTATGGGTGCATTGGTTAGTCTTTGCTTAAGAATTCTAAAGGCTTCTTCTTGTTTTAATCCCCATTCAAATTTAACAGATTTACAGGTTAACTTAGTCAAAGGAATGGCTATTCTAGAAAAATCTCGAATAAATCTTCTATAATAAAAGGCCAGTCCTAAGAAACTTCTAACCTCAGTTGGTGATTTAGGGGTTTTCCATTTGGTAATTGCCTCGATCTTGGTAGGATCCACATGAATTCCTTCATGATTAACTAAATGTCCAAGAAATTGTACCTGTTCTAACCAAAACTCACACTTCGAAAATTTAGCATAAAGCTTTTCTTTTCTTAATAAACTTAGAAGTGCGTGAAAATGCTTTGCATGTTCCTCTTTGCTCTTAGAATAAATAAGAATATCATCTATAAAGACAATTATGAATTTATCCAAATATGGCTTACATATTCGGTTCATCATATCCATAAATACAGCTGGGGCATTGGTTAAACCAAATGGCATGATAGTAAATTCATAATGGCCATACCTTGTACTAAAAGCGGTCTTAGGAATGTCCTCTTCCTGTACCTTTAATTGATGATATCCTGACCGTAGATCGATTTTTCAGAAAAAATCAAGCTCCTTGCAACTTATCGAACAGATCATCGATTCTCGGTAAGGGATACCGATTCTTAATCGTGACCTTGTTCAATTCACGGTAGTCAATGCACATACGCATTGATCCGTCCTTCTTTTTGACGAATAGGATTGGCGCTCCCCATGGCGATGAACTTGGCTGTATGAATCCTTTTTCCAACAATTCGTCTAACTGCTTCTTCAGTTCCTGCATTTCTGCAGGTGCCAAACGGTAAGGTGCTTTGCCAATTGGTGATATCCCTGGTAGCAGATGAATTCTGAATTCAACTTCTCTGTCTGGAGGTTGTCCTGGTAATACTTCTGGAAATACATCTGAAAATTGGGATACTACTGGAATATCCTTTAATTCTTTTCCTTTAGTGTTAGTGATTATGGAAATCAAATACACTAATGATCCTTTTCTTACATAACTTGTTGTTTTCATCACAGAGATGAATTTTGTGGATCTGGACGACTTATCTCCTTTAATTGTGATCTTTTCACATTTTGGTGAATTTCCTTGGATTGACTTTTGATCACATAAAATATTGGCTTTATTGGCTATTAACCAATCCATTCCTAACACAACATCAAATCCTGCCAAATTTATTAGGTAAAGGTTTGCCATAAATTTCTTATTTAGAAATTCTATTCTTGCTTCCTGCAAGATATCAGAATTCTTAATGGTTTCCCCATTTGTTGTCTCTACTAGACATTCTTGTGGGAGTTTAGTTAATGGTTGATTGAGAAGCTTGCAAAATGAAGTATTAATAAAACTTTGCTTTGCACCAGAGTCAAATAATACTTTAGCAAAAACATCATTAACTAAAAACGTACCGGCTATCACGTCCGGGATCATCTTTGCTTCTTCTGCGGTCAGAACAAATGCCCTAGCATTTTTAGTATTCTTGGTGTTCGTAGCTGGAGCTATTTTTGGACAGTTTGGCTTGATGTGGCCTTGTTCTCCACAGTTGTAGAATATCCTGTTGTTAGGTTTCTTCCTGCAATCTTTCTCCTTATGTCCAGATATTTTGCAGAAGTTACAGTATATGGAGCATCGTCCAGAATGCTTCCTATTGCAATACTTGCAATAGGGTGCAGAACTAGAACCTACATTTTTCCCACGATTAAAATTTCTGGAACGGAATTCTTGGGTAAGCTTCTAGGTTAGGTTCCTCCTCTGATCCTCTTCTCATGTACGAACTAACTCATATGTCAAGGTGTTTGCTAGTTCTATGGCTTTTTCTATTGTTTGAGGTCTAGCTGCCTTGACTACATGTCTAATCTCTCCAATTAATCCCCAGATGTAACGGGAGATTAATACTGGTTAAAGTGATGCAAGGGTTGGTTCTATTCGAGCATATTCAAAGAATAATGTAGTGTAACCCTTACTATCTACCCCAATCATCCTAAGATTTAGAAATTTATTTGCTAAAAGGAGGGCAGAATTTCCTTTCTACCATGTTTTTAAATTCCTCCCATTCCATATTATAAACCCTATCACTTCCCCTAGACTGGAGGATTGTGTTCCACCATTCTAAGGCTGAATTCTTAAACAGATTAGAAGCAAACATTATCTTATCCTCTTCATCGCATTTGCTTATTTTTAAGACAGCCTCAGTTTTTTCTATCCAGCGTTGAGACGCAACGGCCCCTTCATTGCCCGAGAATTCAATTGGTTTACAAGACCAGAATTCTTTATAAGAACAACCATAAGGCATGGTTCTTCTTCTTTTGGGAATGGCTGCTTGAAGTATAGGTCCATTGTTCATGTTGTTTTCTGGTTCGGAGGGTCGTTTACTATCACGGTTACTTTTATTATCAGCTTCCCTAACCGTTTGAATAATATATGGCATCGCATCTATTATTCCTTGTGCCACTATGTTTTGGATGGCACTGTTGTCCACTTGGTTTCCATTATTGTTGTTGTTTGGGTTTTCGTTACCTGGGTTATGGTTACTCTGGTTATCGTTATTCTGGTTTTCCGGGTTATTATTCGGATTCTCTTGATTCACTTGGTCGGCCATCTGAATTTTAAACATTTACCACATATTAATATCACAAGATAATATCTTAATACAATCAATCACATGACACGCATTTTGATCAAAAACGTCGAACATTGCGACTTACTCTTTCTTATATAGTATGCATCAAACCAGAACTGAAATTTAAAAATTACAATACTACTATGCATCATTAACCACGAAGTGGTCTATACTATGATAGATTTATTATAATAATTATTATTATTATAAATATATATATATATTTTTTTCATACACACATTATATATATATATATATATTATTTATTATCATTACTATCTCCACCATCACCTTCACTGATATGGGTTCATCCAGAACTCCATATGACGCTCGTCGTACTTCCAGACGAGTCGTTCTCCTACCTGCCTCATCCTCTCGCTACTTTCTAAAATTTCTTCTCCGAAAGTTCGGAGCTCTTGCACATTTTCTTCTCTCATTGGGGGTGCAGGTGCTGATACTAGATCTGGGTACTGTGGCATGGGTTCTTCCTGAGGATATGGATTCTCTAAAATTTCCCTAATGTATTCATCATTATCATAGTAGGGATCTTGAGGGTCCAGACCTGGGTAGGCTGCTAGGTTTGGCATGGGTATGTCTGTTAGGTGGTAGCGTTGCACATAATCCCTATGATCGTCAAACCACGGATCGTAGTCTGGGTCTAAGGGATTGGGTGCTGGTACCCTAGGTATCTCCTCTGGGTTGAAATCATGCATTTGGACTTGATTTTCTGGGTTGTTTCCAATCTCCATTGGCTGGGTGGGAAACAAGGGTAATGGTTTAGGGGCTACTAGTTGTTCCAGATTTGGGTCGGCAGCTGTGGATGCTAAAATATGGAAGTTTGCTAAACTCCTATTAAGCATGTCTTGAGTGTGGGCATCTGTTTCTCTTTTAGCGGCTAATAGCACTAGTTGCTGATGTGCGTGAATTAAATATATTTTTAATTAAGTTTTTCTTCACACAAATTTAGTTTTAAAATGGTTTTTCACCTAGGAACTAACTACACACAAAGGGCAAGTGTACCCGTCGGGTGGTAATATAGCTAATCGGCAAGAACCGGATATCAATCCGTGGATGCGGTGTCTCGATACTAAACTTTTGCTACTTTAAAGCCTTTTCAAATGATTGGGTTGATTTTTCTAACTTAGCATACAATTAAATAAACTACTAAAAATTCTAACAAAGAACAATATCTAAGAAATGGTTGCCTAAACTAAGTATCCACTAACTCACATGTGACAACAAAGGGGAAGGAGGTTGTGATGATGCAAGCTCTAAATTTGACTAAGTCCCCAATCAAGGCTTCCTAGTTATAATTCTTAGGAAAACTAAAAATGAATTAACATTCTAATCACCTAAAAATTATTCTTTTAAGCTCACTTGCTAAGTTGATGTTAATCTTTAATGATGAGTTATTTGTTTGTCAAAACTCCTAACTCTACAAATTAGGGAAAACTAATATGAAAAACACACTAATCACCCTAATTTGGTTTTAAGTAGTTGGCACTATCATCATGTTCTTGATATGAACCACAAGCATGGTCATGCTAGCTAACAATTTTGGCCTAAATCATCAAACTAACAAGAACACAAACTATAGAATCCATATAAACATACTCATGATCTTTCCAAATCTAGATGCAAGAATTCACACATATGCTCAAATCATCATTCAATCACATTAGCAATCACCATTCCTAGTTTCATGCTATGAATCATACTAACAAGTTAACAAGATTCAATAATCATAATCTTTACATGGGCTTTCCAACACAACATGTAAATACTTATGAGCAAACATTCAAGAACAAGAACTTTAAGCATACACATGAACTCCAAGAACAAGATTAAATACTAACATGAAGATTAACAAGAACAATCATCACATCTATTTCCATGTTATCACATATTCATTAGCTTCAACAAAGTTTAGACAACTCAAATGTTTAGCCCATAAGGCTCATGGCTACCAAATCAAGTGCAAAGAAACATAAATTGTTCATAATGTAATAAGCTAACCAAGTTAAAGACAAGATTAAAATGATGTTTGAGTAGATCTTCAAGTGATTAAGTCCTCTTCAAGGCTCCCTCTTGGCTCCAACAAGCTTCCAAGACCAGATTCTTGAGAGACAAAGTCACCAAAATGCTCCAACTCCCTTCCAAATGAGCTAGAAACTCGTATATAAGCTGCTGGGAGAATGGCACGACCATGCCACCTTTTGGCACGGTCGTGCTTGGCAAGTGTCAGAACTACTTTCTTGGTTGTTGACCATGTTTGATTCCATTTTGGGAAAATCCGCGCTCAAAAGTTCCCGAGGTGGCACGACCGTGCTCGGGCATGGTCTGGGCGTGCCAGCCGATAGTGCTCGGCAACGATCTTGGAAACAAGCTGATCTGGGGTTGAAATTGACCTGGCACGGTCGTGCCAGTGGTTGGCACGGTTGTGCTCCCCTTGATTTTGATGGTGCTGGTGCTGGATGCTGGTGCTGATCGAGAGTGCCGATGTCAGAATGGCTGGCACGGTCGTGCCAGTGTATGGCACGGTAGTGCCATATCTGGCAGTTTGCTGGAATGCATCATTTTCGCTCCATTTTGCTCCAAAAGCCTTCGTTTCATCACCGGGCCGAAGCCCGGACCTGTATTTTCACAAACAACTCAAGTGAGTACCAAAATCAATGAAAATACAAAGAGTTTTCATATAAACGGGGCGTATTTGACGTTTAAAAGATGTATAAATTCTTATACATCAAACATCCCCACACTTAAACTTTGGTTGTCCTCAAGCAAACTAAAATCAACGAAACTCTCTAAATGGCAATCATCTCAACTAGCATTTCATAAGCACAAACAAATAACTTGGGCTATAACAATCAAGGAGTGCTCGATATAAAGAAACAACCGAAAAGAGATATGTAAAATATGTTTATGAGCAATGGTCCATCTTAGAAATCCCTACAAGTTCACCATGCATCCTCACAATGTTCACACACACTCGGCTAAATATAGGTGCACATACAATTTATGGAGTATGTTTAGAACACTCAATGCCAAGACGATAACTATGCGATATCATAAGCTTGTGGAAGGATCAAATCTAATCACTCGGCAAAAATATAGCATAAATCATGAGGTCTTGTTTGGGTTGTAACTTGGCTTGGGTTAAGGGTGTGGAAGTGGATTTTTTAAAGTGGCTAAAACAGTTGTAACCCGACGGCTCGACTAACTTGAAATACAAGAAGATAGAACTATAAAACTAAATAATAACTAACCGAGAGCTAACCGACAAGTATTGCTTTTCACTCCCAAAATTGCTCTAATAAAGCTATTTGATAAGGCTTTTTAAACTATATTTCTTGGTTTTTTTTTTTTTTTTTTTTTTACAAGGATAACCCATGCTTTGGAGAGAACTAAGTACGTCTACTTAGCAAAAAACTCTTGATCATGAGGGACATAACAACTAAGAGGAAACTATACAAAAGCTACAAGTTAGTCATTAACCGAACCGGGCTTCCAACCAAAAATGGGTTCAAAATATAAAAGGCTAATATGGCTAAGTGGCTAATATTTTGTGGTTTAGAGGAAACGAACGGGAAAGGCTCAAATTGGTTTAACTAGGGGAATAGTTCGGGTAAGGGGATGAGTAAAAATGGCTAAAATAAAAAGGTTTCCTAATGCCTCAATCACTTCTATGCTTGAATTCTTGCTTTGTGGCCTCGAAATGCATACCTAACACAAGTTCTAAATCGCAAAAGTTATCCGGCTCACTCAATCTTTGCCCGCAAAAACATGAGCAAAAATAATCCTAAAGCTATAAGGCTAAAAAATAACTCACGGAAACGGGCGTATTGGGTAAATATGCAAGGCAAACAAGTAGGTCAATCGCTTGATTTCTCATGCTCAATTTTATACAAAAAAAAATGTTACTTAACGGTTTTCCTTACACGAGCGAACCCCCTTTTTGCGTTTACTCTTATTTATTTATCAAAAATTTTGATGCTTATTTCGATACTTATGTTGATTTGATTAATATGCCACAAAAATTGTTAAAGAGAGAGCTTTGCATCATTATTATTATTATAATTTTTTTTGTATATATATATATATATGACAACAAAGCTCAAGCGATAGACCACCTCCCCACACTTGAATTGTACATCGCCCTCGAAGTACAACAAAAAATTGAATAAGCAATGGAAATGCGAATTCAACAAAAATAAAGGAAGGTAGGAACACGAAAACTCCCCTGAAACAAAAAGGCTAGAATCGGAGCAATATGAAGTAGAAAGGAGCATCCACAACGAACTACCAAGCCATCCACCAAGCCAACATCTCATCATTTATTCAAAAGAGTTTGAACCAACACTGCACATATAGCACACAAGATCAAATTCACAAGAATATTACCCAACCCATTTTTCCCTTGCCTTTGTTTATTAATTTAACCACTACTAAAGCAATAAAAACTAACACCTACGACGGAGGGGTGTACGAACGACGGAAAATGGCACACCCCTCAAACACGAAATGATGATAAAAATACGAGATGGAAAGCGGAACTAAGACCTCTCGTCGGATCCCGAAGGACCGGCGTCGCTCCTGCGATCAAATCTGGATCTACGCGCAAAATGTGGCGGCGGCTGTGTGTATGGATGGTTGATTGAGTTCGCGATGTGCTGCTGCGAACCAAACAACCAGTCCATGCTGCGTCGGGACTGCTCGTACATCTCTTCCAAGAAGTTACCCTGCCTGTGTTGCTCCGCGCATATCAGATCGACATCTCGCCTCACCTCTTGCTGGCCTAATTCCAGCCCGTCCATGCGCCTCCACAGATCTATCCCTGACGGCTCGTAAGGACCATGCTCATAACCGCCACCACCAAATCCACCATACACGTTCTCCCAGTTCGGACTATCAAACCCCTGTCCAATCTGCAATTGGGGGCCCGCTCCTCCAGCGGCCCCCTCCTGTCCCTGAACTGGAATGTCGTGCATGTGCACGTCATGATCTCCACCATCACCACCCTCATCGTCATCATCCGTCTCATCATCAGCAGGTAACGGGTCCCAGATCCTTCCCAATCTGTCCACAAGCTTTGGGACCCCGTTTACTCTGCGAATCAGGTGCATTGAGTTTAGCTGCTGCAGATCGAGGAGGCCATAGTCACAGGCTTCGGTCAAATTGTTTAAGGAAACCCGATAGTATTTGGCAAGTTTTGTAGCAAAGGCCCCTCCGCAGATGCGCGATGTGGGTGTCGAACCAACACCGCGAAAAATCGACTCTACCACGCTGACGGCTAAGTTGCAATGCGAGCCGGAGATGATGCAGTAAAGGTGGAAAAGGTCGCGGGTGGTGATATGTCCCGTGCTGTCACCCCGACCTCCAATAACGTGGAATATGGCGCGCTCAATGACCCGGTGAAGTGGGTCAAGGATCCATGTAGCTTTGACTTTCCGAGGTTCCCAAATCCGACCCGGCACAGTGATTTGATTCCAAAAGGCGGCCTTGTCTGTGTCTGGCTCCCAATCTTGTAAACTCCCATGAAATAACTCTGAATCTATCTCATCTTCCGTATACAACCCCAACACCACAGCGAATCGGCTAATCGATTGGTGATGCCATTTCCTTCCCAATCGAAACTTGACACCAACATTTTTGTCATAAACATCTGGGCATGGAAAGGTGAAATGGAATGATGCGAAAAATTCGATCACCAACTCTATGTACTGCGGCTCTGCGATCTCAAAAAGGTGGGACCAAGGAGGTGTTATAAGTTCATCAAACCGCTCGGTCTGTCCGAGCAAGTCTAAATCAACCCTTTGTAATCTCCTCATGGGCTCAATTAGGTGTCGTCGAGCCCATAACCGCTCCACCTTCGGGATACAGTACCCTTCCCTGGCATTGTTTGAGAACCGCAAGTAAGGGTGATCCACCTGCAAAATTGAGACAAGATTAATCAGCAGCCAAAACAAACAGACAAATTTCAGGACTGGACAATATGGCACGGTCGTGCCATCATATGGCACTACCGTGCGAGACCTGCAAATCAGTGAGTTTATGAAGATTTTCTGGGAAAATTATGAAGTCTGGGTTTTTATTCCCCAGGAGCACGACCGTGCCATCCCACGGCACCATCGTGCTCGGCCGTAAACGGCTGTGAATTGAACCAACATTCCGGGAGGCACAACCATGCGACTCAGCGGCACCCTCGTGCCGCTCCAATGACCGGTGACTGAACTGACCGATCTTCGAGAAGCACGATCGTGCTTCCATAAGGCACCCTCGTGCCAGACCGACAACCGGAGAACTTTATGAAGATCTGGCAAACTGTTGAATTTCTGGGCAATTTGAACGAAATTATGATGAGCACGATCGTGCCGAGTGCCGGCACCCTCGTGCGCGTCGGAATTCTGGGCGAATTATGAAGAATTAACACAGATTATGAAGATCACGAGCATGCCAAACCGTGGCACGACCGTGCGTGTCGTAACCCAGAAAACCGACGGCCTCAAAACAGCCCCGAAACTCTAATTTTTTCACAGATTTGCTTAGGGGTTTTGTAAATCGGTCACTTGTGGTTCAAATCGACACAAAAAACATGAAAAACGGGCTTGAATCGGGTGATTTAGACCAAGCCCTAAAAACTTAAAGAACTACTATGAAGAACATGACACTAAAACACATGAAACTAACTAGAACAAGGAAGGATTCGTACCTGGAATGATGTTGGAATGAAAGAATTTCTTGGAGGAAGCTAGGAGATGCAAGAATCCGTGAGTGCTTGAAGTGGGTTCAAGGGAGGAAGGAGATGAAGTTATGAAGAAATGGTGGTGGTTGGTTTTATTCAAAGGCTCTATTATTGGTCTGCCAAAGTTGTCTGGTGGTGCCAGACTTTGGTGATAGTGCTGATTTCGAATTTAATGATTTTTTTTAATATATATTTTTTTATATATATATATATATTTTTTTTGAGGATGTAGAAAATGGAAATATATATAGAAAAACTCCTTGAACCCGGGGCACTCACGAAGCATCTCCTACCAAGAAAGAGAACCGAACTAACATACCTGAGAGCCGGTAACAAGCTCTAACATCCCTCGCGACCAGAACGAACCGCAACCTAAAACGAAAATAAACAAACACACACAAAAACAATAACCAAAAATAATAAACACACAAACATGCTAAGTTTATTTACGAGTCTTCAGCTAGACTCACCACCCCGAATTCATTTGTTCCTGGGGTGGAGGGTAACAACCTCCTCACTCGGGTCAACGGGCCCTCCAACATAAGCCTTTAACCTATGCCCGTTGACTTTAAACAACCGGCCATCCTCATGGCCTATCTCCACGGTCCCGTAAGGAAACACTGACCGTACAGTGTAGGGACCCGACCAGCGAGATTTAAGCTTACCAGGAAACAACTTGAGACGTGAGTTGTACAACAACACACGATCACCCACTCGGAATTCTTTCTTGTCCTTCAAGCGGGCATCATGAAGCGTCTTAGTACGTTCCTTATACAGCTTGGAGCTTTCATACGCATCGTGCCTAAGCTCCTCAACCTCGTGAATCTGCACAAACCTGTTCTCACCCGCAGCAGCCATGTCAAGATTAACTGTCTTCAAAGCCCAGTATGCTTTGTGCTCGAGTTCAACAGGAAAATGACAAGACTTCCCATAGACCAATTTAAATGGTGTGGTGCCTATAGGAGTCTTGTAGGCTGTCCGAAAAGCCCACAGTGCATCATCCAATTTCTCGGACCAATCTTTACGGCTAGAATTAACCGTCTTCACCAGAATTCGCTTGATACCCCGATTAGTAACCTCGACCTGTCCGCTTGTCTGCGGATGATATGGTGTAGAGAATCAATGTTGCACACCATATCGGGATAATGCTTTCTCAAGCTGTGCATTACAGAAATGCGTCCCACGGTCACTAATCAACGCCTTCGGGGCACCGAAGCGAGCAAACAACTTTTTCAAAAGCCTCACCACTACCCTCGCATCGTTAGTAGGCAAAGCATGTGCTTTAGCCACTTTGAAACGTAATCAACAGCGACAAGTATGTAGCGGTTTCCAAAAGAGGTCGGAAAAGGGCCCATGAAGTCTAGCCCCCACACGTCAAAAACCTCGCAAACTTGGATGCCGTTTTGTGGCATCTCATGGCGTGCAGAAATGTTGCTCGCCCTCTGGCAAGCATCACAGGACCTCACCCACTCATGGGCATCACGGAAAATAGTCGGCCAAAAGAATCCGGCATCAAACACCTTCCTCGTCGTGTTGTTTGCTCCATGGTGGCCTCCCGTGGGTCCTTCGTGACAGTGGCGTAAAATATCCCTCGCCTCGTCACCATGCACGCATCGCCGGATCATCCGATCCGCTCCTACCCTAAACAAATAAGGGTCATCCCAGAAGTAATGCTTAACATCTGCAAAGAACTTTCACTTCTGCTGATGGGTCATCCCCTTGATCAGGATGCCACTAGCTAGGTAGTTTGCAAAGTCAGCAAACCATGGGGAATCATCACTGGTCTCGATCCTCATGAGGAACTCGTGGGGGAAATTGTCATTGATGTTAGGCCCACGAGATTCCTTTTCCTCGGAATGCTCAAGTCGAGACAAATGATCGGCTGCCAAATTCTCAGCCCCTTTTTTTATCACGGATTTCAATATCAAACTCTTGCAGCAACAAAATCCAACGTATCAATCTCGGTTTAGCATCCTGCTTGCTGAAAAGATACCGAAGGGCTGCATGATCCGTGTACACAATGGTCTTGGAAAGGACAAGATATGACCGAAACTTATCGAAGGCAAAGACCACAGCTAGGAGCTCTTTCTCTGTCGTGGTGTAGTGCTCCTGAGCGTCATTCAAGGTCTTGCTCACATAGTAAATCAGGTGAAAGTGTTTATCTTTCCTTTGACCCAAGACAGCCCCAACTGCGAAGTCACTCGCATCACACATCAACTCAAATGGCAGTTCCCAGTCAGGGGCTACCATGATCAGGGCATTCACCAACTTCTCCTTCAATAGCTCGAATGCCCGAAGGCAGTCATCGGAGAAAACAAACTGGGCATCCTTCTCGAGGAGCTGAGTCATGGGACGGGTGATTTTGGAAAAGTCCTTTATGAATCGCCGGTAAAAACCTGCATGACCTAGAAAACTTCTAATAAATTTCACGGATGTGGGAGGCGGGAGCTTTGAAATAGTCTCGACTTTGTCTCGGTCAACCTCGAGCCCCGCCTGTGAAATCTTGTGCCCAAGCACAATGCCCTCCTTCACCATGAAGTGGCATTTCTCCCAATTCAACACAAGGTTGGCTTCTTCACATCTAGCCAACATCCTTTTCAGATTCCCGAGACATTGATCAAAAGAACTCCCAAACACAGAAAAATCATCCATGAAAACCTCCATGGAGTCCTCGATCATGTCGTGAAAAATGGCCACCATACACCTCTGAAATGTGGTCGGGGCATTGCACAGTCCAAAGGGCATCCGCCGGTAGGCGAATGTGCCATAGGGACATGTGAATGTCGTCTTCTCCTGATCCTTAGGAGAGATGGGAATCTGAAAATAACCCGAAAAACCATCAAGGAAGCAGTAGTACATCCTGCCCGACAACCTCTCCAACATCTGATCAATGAAAGGAAGTGGGAAGTGATCCTTCCTCGTGGCATCATTGAGTTTGCGGTAGTCAATGCAAACTCTCCATCCGGTGACAGTACGAGTAGGAATCAACTCGTTTTTCTCATTGGTCACCACTGTCATGCCACCTTTCTTCGGGACTACCTGTACAGGGCTAACCCATGGTGAATCAGAGATCGGGTATATCAAACCTGCATCAAGTAGTTTGATGACCTCTTTCTTCACAACCTCCTGCATGTTGGGGTTCAAACGCCTCTGATGCTGTACTACAGGTTTAAAGTCCTCCTCCATCAAAATCTTATGGGTACAAAAGGATGGATTGATCCCTTTTATATCCATAATCTTCCAAGCAATCGCCTTCTTGTGCTGCTTCAGGACTTCAAGCAATCGATCCTTCTCTTCCTTCGATAATTCGGCAGAAATGATAACGGGTAGATGAGTCTCACCCTCCAAGAAAGCATACTCCAAATGATCTGGAAGCTCCTTGAGCTCAACCGAAGGTGGATCCTCAATAAAAGGGCGTGCTTTAGGCTCAGCAACGCGATCCACAACCTCAAAAACCTCGGGACACGGGGGAGACGCGTGACCTATCAGACAGGTCACCTCCTCGACTAATCGGTCCACCCTAGGTGAACTAAAATCCTCCCCTCCTAGCAGCTGTGTGTCCACAACATCCTCCTCGAATGCATCACGAAGATGATCACTCACATATGTGTCGATAGTCTCAATGAAGTAGAGTGTATCATCCTGACTTTGCGAGTGTTGCATGGATTTCCCAATGTCAAAGGTAACCTCCTCATCATCAACCCTAAGAGTAAGTCTACCGGTGCAGACATCAATCAAGGCTCTCGCAGTGGCTAAGAATGGGCGACCTAAGATAAGTGGAACATTTTTGTCCTCATCCATGTCTAGAATCACGAAATCGACAGGAAAGACAAACTTGTAGATTTTCACCAGCATATTCTCAACTATGCCTCGAGGATACTTCACTGAACGGTCGGCTAGCTGAATGCTCATACGAGTCGGCTTGGGCTCTCCCAAGTCTAGCTTAGCAAAAACCGCATATGGCATGAGGTTTATGCTAGCTCCAAGATCAGCTAAAGCATTGCTGACCGACAAACTACCAATCAAACACGGGATAGTGAAACTCCCAGGATCATTCATCTTCTTCGGTAGTTTGTTCTGAAGAACCGCTGAACACTCTTCATTCAAGGTCACCTGCGAAAGCTCCTCAAGTTTCTTTTTGTTGGATAGGATATCCTTCAGAAACTTGGCATACTTAGGCATTTGAGCAAGTACCTCAACAAATGGTAAATTTATATGAAGTTGCTTAAAAAGCTCGAGGAATTTACCATAGTGTTCTTCCATTTTCTGCTTCTTCAACCTCCCCGGGTATGGAATGGGAGGGACATACTCTCTCACTGGCTCCTTGGGTCATGCGGTACTTGCTGGGACTCGCCTCATTTGCACCTCACCCGGAGACTCACACTCAATCTCCTCATCAACCTCATCATCATCAACCGGCTTTGCAGGAATAGCCGGAGGGATGGGCTGAGCGGTCTTGCCGCTTCTCAACGTGATGGCCTTCGCAGTAGCATTTAGGTTAGGCTCTGTGTTGCTCGGAAGGCCCCCATGTTGTCTCTCAGACAACATCTTGGCAATCTGGCCAACTTGGTTCTCAATGGTCTGCATGGAAGCCTTTTGGCTTCTCAACTCATTCTCGTGCCTCGTGAAACGACCGTCATACTCCTTAAAACGCTTCTCATTCTCGGCCTTTTGAGTATTCTGACCGGCTAAGATCTGGCTAAGCATATCATGCACACTAGGCTCGCTAGTGGGAGGCGCCTGCTGAGGTCGAGATGGACCATATGCTCCATGAGCTGGAGCTGGGGGACGTGGAGCAAATCCGGGTGGATGCAGATTAGAAGCATCGGGCCTCCAACTGAAATTTGGGTGATTCTTCCACCCCGGATTATAAGTATTGCTGTAGGGATTATTCTGAGGACGGTATTGGTTTCCCATAAAATCAACATGCTCGTGTGACATTTCTCCAGTCTGAAAATCGCCTACCTGATATGCTCCCCCACTCGAAGAACCTCTCGAGTGCGTTTCCATCACTTGATCAAATTTCGAAGATAAGGCATCCATACGTGCTGTCATGGCCGTGTAGTCGTCCACATGATGAACTCCCTGCCGAGAACTCTTACCTCTTGGTGGCTGTTGCGTCCGATTTTTCGCGGCACATCTCTCTAGAATCTCAAATGCCTCGGTGGCATTCTTCGTGCCGATATCCCCACCCGAGTATGTATCAACCATCATCTGTCCCTGACTGTCCAAACCATGGTAGAAGATCTGACATTGTTGCCACTTGGGCAACCCGTGATATGGGACCTTTCGCATAAGCTCTTTGAAACGTTCCCATGCCTCGTAAAGAGACTTGTCCTCGTCCTGACGAAAGTTCAGAATCTTGGTTCTCAACCGAACAGTTTTCTCTGGAGGAAAATATTTCTGAAGGAACTTCTCAGCTAATTGATTCCATGTAGTGATAGATCCAGCTGGAAGTGAAAGAAGCCACTCCTTGGCTCCATCCCGTAAAGAAAACGGAAAGAGCCGAAGGCGGATAGCATCTGATGATGCATCACGAATCCTAAATGTGGCACAAACCTCTAGAAACCCCGCAATGTGAACACTAGGATCCTCGTGATCCTTGCCATAAAACTGTATCGCATTCTGCAACATCGATATGGTGCCAGCCTTGATCTCGAAGTTATTATTGTCGATTTTTGGTGCATTGATGCTCGGAGGTAAACCATCGAGTGACGGTTTTCCTATTTCGTTCAAGATCCTATTCTCTTCTGCGTCCGCCATGTCTACTTGAACCTCGTAGAATGTGTCGTCTCCTCCCGCGTCTGTCTCAATCGTCTCGGCTACCAAGCGAAACCGCTCTCGCAGCCTCCGGTGAAGATCACGCTCTGGCTCCGCTGAAGGCTCAACGATATCAGCAGCGGGGGTTGAGGACATGCACGACCTGTAGGGAATAAGGAGAAGCACAATGCACTATATAAATACAAAAACAACTAGCAAATAATTATTTTTTTTTCTTTTTTTTTTCAATTAATCAAGCAAAGGCAAATATAACAAGTAGACAAAAACTTTGTACACTTTTCACAATGGATAAATAAGTAACTCGAATCGTTTTCAAGAAGACTGCATCCCCGGCAACGGCGCCAAAAACTTGATGTGCGTGAATTAAATATATTTTTAATTAAGTTTTTCTTCACACAAATTTAGTTTTAAAATGGTTTTTCACCTAGGAACTAACTACACACACAAAGGGCAAGTGTACCCGTCAGGTGGTAATACAGCTAATCGGCAAGAACCGGATATCAATCCATGGATGCGGTGTCTCGATACTAAACTTTTGCTACTTTAAAGCCTTTTCAAATGATTGGGTTGATTTTTCTAACTTAGCATACAATTAAATAAACTACTAAAAATTCTAACAAAGAACAATATCTAAGAAATGGTTGCCTAAACTAAGTATCCACTAACTCACATGTGACAACAAAGGGGAAGGAGGTTGTGATGATGCAAGCTCTAAATTTGACTAAGGCCCCAATCAAGGCTTCCTAGTCTATAATTCTTAGGAAAACTAAAAATGAATTAACATTCTAATCACCTAAAAATTATTCTTTTAAGCTCACTTGCTAAGTTGATGTTAATCTTTAATGATGAGTTATTTGTTTGTCAAAACTCCTAACTCTACAAATTAGGGAAAACTAATATGAAAAACACACTAATCACCCTAATTTGGTTTTAAGTAGTTGGCACTATCATCATGTTCTTGATATGAACCACAAGCATGGTCATGCTAGCTAACAATTTTGGCCTAAATCATCAAACTAACAAGAACACAAACTATAGAATCCATATAAACATACTCATGATCTTTCCAAATCTAGATGCAAGAATTCACACATATGCTCAAATCATCATTCAATCACATTAGCAATCACCATTCCTAGTTTCATGCTATGAATCATACTAACAAGTTAACAAGATTCAATAATCATAATCTTTACATGGGCTTTCCAACACAACATGTAAATACTTATGAGCAAACATTCAAGAACAAGAACTTTAAGCATACACATGAACTCCAAGAACAAGATTAAATACTAACATGAAGATTAACAAGAACAATCATCACATCTATTTCCATGTTATCACATATTCATTAGCTTCAACAAAGTTTAGACAACTCAAATGTTTAGCCCATAAGGCTCATGGCTACCAAATCAAGTGCAAAGAAACATAAATTGTTCATAATGTAATAAGCTAACCAAGTTAAAGACAAGATTAAAATGATGTTTGAGTAGATCTTCAAGTGATTAAGTCCTCTTCAAGGCTCCCTCTTGGCTCCAACAAGCTTCCAAGACCAGATTCTTGAGAGACAAAGTCACCAAAATGCTCCAACTCCCTTCCAAATGAGCTAGAAACTCGTATATAAGCTGCTGGGAGAATGGCACGACCATGCCACCTTTTGGCACGGTCGTGCTTGGCAAGTGTCAGAACTACTTTCTTGGTTGTTGACCATGTTTGATTCCATTTTGGGAAAATCCGCGCTCAAAAGTTCCCGAGGTGGCACGACCGTGCTCGGGCATGGTCTGGGCGTGCCAGCCGATAGTGCTCGGCAACGATATCGGAAACAAGCTGATCTGGGGTTGAAATTGACCTGGCACGGTCGTGCCAGTGGGTGGCACGGTCGTGCTCCCCTTGATTTTGATGGTGCTGGTGCTGGATGCTGGTGCTGATCGAGAGTGCCGATGTCGGAATGGCTGGCACGGTCGTGCCAGTGTATGGCACGGTAGTGCCATATCTGGCAGTTTGCTGGAATGCATAATTTTCGCTCCATTTTGCTCCAAAAACCTTCGTTTCATCACCGGGCCGAAGCCCGGACCTGTATTTTCACAAACAACTCAAGTGAGTACCAAAATCAATGAAAGTACAAAGAGTTTTCATATAAACGGGGCGTATTTGACGTTTAAAAGATGTATAAATTCTTATACATCAGTTACTCTTGTAACTTTTTCATTCTCTTCCTACGCTCATGTGCTCCCTTACTAAACCATCATCTCTTTTTCTGAGGGAATGGCTCTTCAGACTGAGCCTTAAACACGAATATCCCGTCTTCATTGTCAGCTGAATACCCAGAGAGGGCAGATTGTGAAGAGGTGTCTTCGCTTCTAGGTGAGCTGGACAACTGATGATAGACGTCGGATGGTCCTTGATCACTCATATTGTAAACTAACAAATAGTTAAATAACACACAACAATAAAATACAGATATGCACGTAATTCCGTAATAAATTTCCTAACAATTTAAATAATATCTTGGTGTCAGCAGAACACTTCTGTGGCTGAATCAGTGGCTTAGCTCTTATACCCCCGCCCCCTATCTGTCCCAGGAACGGGCGGCCGCGAGATATCAGTTTTGGTGGTATCGATGTTTATCATTTTGGCAGGGGAAATTACATCAGGACCATAGTTAGGAAATATTTTATCATAGTAAATACCACGCTTTTATAACATTAAACATATTGGGATAAAACCCAAGTTTTCGTTACAAATATTTTTATAGGGAAGATCCCTATTTTATTGAATAAAACATCTTCTTTTATTTAGATAACTTTTATAGCCACTTTTCCAAGCCTTCAGTGCTGTCCAGCTGGCTTCTAGTTGGCTCTAACATTTTGTTACCTGAAACGCGTTTAAAAACATTTTTTCAGTGGGAAATACTGGTGAGTAAATCCCAGTTTAATCAAGAAGAGTTTTATCAATTTTCACAGTATTGAGAGCGATTACAATGTTTACATCTACAGAATTACTCATTCAGTATTGTCAATCCTGACTGGTGGGTCATATTACCCATTGGCTAACTCTTTGTCCAATGCTAACGTGTTCCACATTTTGTATACAAAACCCCAACATACCGGCAGTAATTGAAGAATTACAAAAACTCAATCACTGCTTAATCACATTTTAAAATATTTAAGGTTTTGTGAAAACAGTTTACAAAAAGAAGATTACTCACATTGCTGTCTTAGGTTTTCTTTAAGGGTTTCCTGGTGATTATCTATAATTTACACAAATGCACACGCATTAGTATAATAACCCTTTATATTTACATTAGTAATACCCTCCCCGAGACGGCATTCCAACGACTACGTCGGGCAGAACCACGACAGCCATTACAGAACCCTGGATCAATCGGGCAGCGTATCTAATACGTAACCGGGGTTATAATACTTACAACGAGGCAGAAATTCTTTAATTAGGGGGTATTATGCCCAGAAATAGCTTTAATTATGTAGAAAGTCGAGAAAGAAAGAAAATGTAAGCGACTGAAACTGAAGGCCGTTGCCCTCAATTTATAGGGCTGATTCTGGACTTCGTCGCGCCCCGCGTAGCATTCCTCTAGGGTTTACGCGGCCCGCGAGGCCACTAGGGTAGGCCCTAGCTTGGCTGACTCGACTCGTAGACTCCACACGCGTTATGACACGTGGCGGCTCAGGGGCTCGCCCTGACTCCTTGCTGTCGCGGCCCGCGTAGGTGGTAGCCAAGGGCTACGCACCCCGTGAGAGACCATTAATTTTTGTTTTAAATTAATTTAATAAAAATAAAGGTATTCGGGGCCCGTTTACGTATACGGGGTGTATTTTAGGACATATTGGGATATTTTTAAAATATATTAGGGTTGTCGAAAAATATTTAGGAGGGTTGTTATAAAGAGTAAAGAGGAACATGCAGCGCATCTGCATGCACTCCTAAATTTGCTAAGAAAAGAAAAGCTTTACGCTAAATTTTCAAAATGTGAATTTTGGTTAGAAGATGTACAGTTTCTTGGACATTTAGTCAATCATGAAGGAATTCATGTGGATCCCACAAAGATTGAGGCAAATATTAAATGGAAAACCCCTGAGTCACCAACAGAGGTTAGAAGTTTCCTAGGACTGGCCAGTTATTATAGACGTTTTATTAGCGATTTTTCTAGATTAGCCATTCCCTTAATGAAATTAACCTGTAAGTCTATTAAGTTTGAATGGGGGCCAAAACAAAAATAAGCCTTTAGAATTCTTAGGCAAAGATTAACCAACGCACCCATACTAGCGTTACCAGAAGGAACTGGAGACTTTGTAGTCTATTGTGACGCTTCTAAGTTAGGTTATGGAAGTGTGTTGATGCAACGTCAAAAGGTTATAGCGTATGCCTCTAGACAACTTAAGAATCATGAAGAAAATTATACAACCCATGATTTAGAATTAGGAGCCATAATTTTTGCCCTTAAAATTTGAAGACATTATCTTTCGGTAGTAAGTTTACCATTTTCACCGATCATAAGAGTTTAAGATATGTTTTTGGGCAAAAAGAGTTGAATATGAGACAAAGACGCTGGATGGAAATACTGAGTGATTATGATTGTAATATCCAGTATCATGCAGGAAAGGCTAATGTAGTAGCCGATGCTTTAAGTCGAAAATATCATGAAAAGCCAAGAAGAGTGCGCTCTCTTAAATTGAATCTGCAGATAGATTTAAACAAGCAAATTAGAGAGAAACAAGAATCAGTAATCAAGGATGATACTGAAAAAATTAAAAGGTATGATTAAGGAATTAGAACGAGGAACAGATGGAATTTAGAGATTCCATAAGAAAAGAATGTGGATACCTAAATTAGGAAACCTACGCCACCGAATATTAGAAGAAGCCCGTAAGTCTAAGTATACGATACATCCTGGAACTGATAAAATGTATCAAGACTTAAGAAAGAATTTCTGGTGGATAGGAATGAAAAGGGATATAGCAGCTTATGTTGCCAAGTGTCTAACATGTTCACAGGTTAAAGCTGAACATTAGAAACCCTCAGGTTTGTTGCAGCAATTGGAAATGCCTGTATGGAAATGGGAATTGATAACAATGGATTTTGTTACCAAATTACCCAAAACAAGAAAAGGTAATGATACAATCTGGGTGATTGTAGATAGGTTAACTAAATATGCTCATTTCTTGCCAATGAAGGAAACTTTCAGTATGGAACAATTAGCCAAATTGTTTGTAAATGATATAGTTTCATTACATGGAATTCCTTTATCAATTGTTTCTGATAAAGATAGCCATTTTACTTCTCATTTTTGGACAAGTTTCCAAAAAACAATGGGAACCAAGCTAAATCTAAGCACCGCTTATCATCCTCAAACGGATGGACAAAGCGAAAGGACGATTCAGACAATGGTAGATATGCATAGAGCTTGTGTAATTGATTTCGGAGGAAATTGGGACGATCATCTACCATTAATAGAATTTTCTTATAATAACAGCTATCATACCAGTATCAATGCTGCACTTCGAAGCTCTTTATGGACGAAAGTGCCGAACCCCAGTCTGTTGGGCAGAAATTGGAGAAAAGCAATTATCTGGACCAGAGATAGTGCAAGAGACAACAGACAAGATTATCCAAGTCATGAAACGACTAAAAGCAGCACGCGATCAATAAAAGAGTTATGCTGATAACAGGCGAAAGCCTTTAGAATTTCAGGTAGGTAACAAGGTGTTATTAAAAGTCTCTCCTTGGAAGGGAGTTGTCAGATTCATCAAAAGGGGAAAGCTAAGCCCCAGGTATGTTGGACCTTTTGAAATTATCAAAAGAATAGGAGTTGTAGCATATCAGCTACAACTGCCAGAGGAAATGGGAGGAATACATGATGTATTTCATGTATGCAATCTCAAAAAGTGCTTAGCCGATGAATCCCTAGTAGTACCTCTTAAGGATATAGAGGTAAATAAGAAGCTTAAGTTTGAAGAAAAGCCTGTACAAATTGAAGACAGGAAAGTCAAGAACCTCAAACACAAGAGATTAGTTCTAGTCAAAGTAAAATGGGATTCCAAGAGACGACCAGAATACACGTGGGAGCTTGAATCAGAGATGCAGAGGAAATATCCACACCTGTTCCAGTAGACCTCGAGGACGAGTTCTAAAACAATGTGGGGAGGATATAACAACCCTCCTAAATTATTTCTGACACTCCTAAATGTCACACCCCAATATTTCCACATATTACCGGTGGGGAGTATCATGACGTAGTTGATATCATCATAGTCAATACACATAATATAATAGCACAGCGGAAGGGTTGGTGAATAATTACTATTACAAACCATAGTGTCTGAGTGTCCGAATGAAAGAATATACAGACTTGGTTGTAATAAAGATCCACAGGCGGATCATAAAATAAAATACATGAAATTGAAATAACAGACTCCAGGTATCTAGGGATTTGCAAGATCCTCTTAGTTTGACACCTAGTAGCTCCAGCCTATTTACGAGAGGTACCTGTAATCAGTCTTTGGAAAAAATACGTCAGTTTACACTGGTAAATACAATTAACTGACTCATTTGAAAAGAGTTTATCAAATTGATTTAAATGCATAGGGCACAAATCTTTTATACTTGGGACAATTGTTTTATATAATCTTGTATGCCGTTTTACATGTTTGTCATGCATATGGGGCCGGTTTGGAAGCCGGTCATGATTAACCGACTCACCACTATAAAACCCACAAAGGAGTTATCCCCATCATGTGGGTTATTTAGAATTTGCATCTGTCAGGTGTATGCCTACACCCCGTGCATAGGTCGTGGTCATTTACAAATGAAATGAGCCAAGGATATCTAGGGCACGGTCGTATTAACCCCCAATGTTTATGTTATCAAACAAAACAGATTAAAACGGGTTATGTAAATTTATTAATCACAATCCGATTAAATGATTTCATACCCGACCAAGTGGTATTATTAAATACCATATCCCAAGCCCGTATAACGGAAAATAAGTTAAAAGTATTTACCTGAGCTAGATATGAGAAGTAACTCAGTCGTATATTCCTAAAGCTTTTTGATAATACCCTCTACTGGATGCTACTTAATCTGTATAGAAGGTTTAAAAACCTATTAGGATGTTAACGGGTCTTTAGTTAAGTCAAAGACTTAGACCGGCTAGCTAGAAAGAAACTTTACGGTTCTAAATGCTAGATTAAGCGGAGACCGGAATAGAATGTGGTTTAGACCCGACAAGTTTGGATACTTGTATAATATGGGTAAACTAAACACATTCTGGGATTTGAGGATTTAATAATAAGGTTAAACCTGTTTCGGCTATTATACGTAAACTAGTCACATAAGCTGATCCGAACGCATGAATGCGTAACGGGTAACTAAATGAATTATATACAGGTCTTAATTGTTATTATGCTTAAAATATGTTAATACATCAGTAGGATGTTAACATATATGCCCAAAAAGTAATTATAACCAATTTAAGTCCCGTAAGGGCATTTTGGTCATTTTAATAATTATAAAAGAGATTTTATAACAAACTGAAGTTTTGGTCTTTGGTAATCAGTAAAAATATTTATTTTATCACATTACATTACTAAGATATCATACATATGTGAAGTTTACCATTTATGGCCAAACTATGGCCCGAAAGGGCATTTTGGTCATTTCACATGTGCTTTTAAGGACATTTTTGGAAGCCTTAGTTCATGACTCATACCTACTGTAATAATATTAAAAAAAAATTAAAAATTCAGTAGGTAACAAGTCTTAGGTGTTAAATATGGTTTTAAACTATACCATGCACCTAACTAGTGTAAAACTCGCTAATTGACGATAATCAAGATGTTTATGTAAATCTGAGATTTTGATCAGTTTTAATTGCTCAAAATAATTTATTTAATGTATGAAATCAGTAGGAAAAGGTTTGGCATTCAAATCATTTGTTAACCTCATTTTATGCATGAAAAGGGTATTATCGTCATTTACCGAATTACACAAAAACTCTATCATTTAATCAGATTATAATCTGACCAAAAATACTAAAAATCCTTAAAAATAATATCTTACCAGTAGGTAATGAGTTTTGGTTCAAAATCCAAGTTTAAGCATGTCTTATGCATGATATCGCAATTTAATTAATAAAAATCTTCTAATTACGATATCGAGCATAATTTCTGTTTGAGACAAAGAACTGATGTCAAATTTTCGGGACAAGTTTATATATCAGTAGCAAAGGTTTTTGTCCTCTCACATTTCTAAAAATCTCAATTATATGTCTAAAGGGCATTTACGGCATTTATAAGCATATTAACAAACAAGAGCATATAATTCAAACTACTAAGGACCAAGCAATATAACTCCAGAGGGTTATACTACTGTATAATGTGGTCCTAATGGAAGCTTAAAACATGGGAGAATTAAGCTTAATCAGGTCAGAACTGAAAGTCAAAGCAAAAGTCAAGCTTTTGCGACTTTCGGTTATAAACTGACCTTAAACTGATAATTGTCGGGTTAGACCTGATTAAACATGTTCTAATACTAATTACCAAGTTATTAGAATGTTAAAACATAATTTATAATCTCTGTTTTATTAGTTTAAATCATTTTTAAAATTTATGTCCAGTTTAACTTTTTGACCAACTAGTTTGACCCGACAATTAACTAGTCAAACGAAATAATTAGGTGGTGCCTTTTTAAGGGTTAGTCACCTACATTAACATGGTCCTATAACCACTTTTATTTCGGTCAGTGGCTGGACCATTTATGATTAAACTGAAAGTCAAAGTCTAATTACGATATATTTGACTTTTCAATTTTTAAGCTAATAAAATGGACTAAGCAGAGACTAAGACACTTACATAAGGTCCTAGCTATCTTTTCTACACTTCTTGATCCTCTTCAAATGTTGGCTAACTCCAGAAGTGAGTGTTTGAATTTGTTGCAACCAAATGAGCATATGAACAAAAGAACTAAGGTGCCTTATATAACAATTTGCCATGCTCTAAGATGTTTGCAGCTGTTTTGGAGGCTTCTAGGATCACCCCAGGTGTCCTAGTGGTTTAACAAAACCGACATACAGCCCCTAGTATCGTTCTGAATGAGTTTAAGTCGGTTTAGAGCTGAAAACCTACATCTGGCAGGTGTTTTCTGAGCTGGGCAGTCCTTCGTAGCCCGCGTAGGATCAGAGGGGAGGTTTACGCGCCCCGCGTCAACCTGTTGTTCAGGTTAAAAATGTTTCAAACTTGACAGATTCAGTCCCTTGCCCTTATAAACTTAATACCACTTCATTTTTGGCATAAAAGGCCTTTGTAGTTAATTTGTAGAGGCTCAAGGAAGTATAATCAAACTCCGTTAGGCTCGGTTTCATTAAATATCACTATAAACACAAGTTTCATCATGTTGACACTTTTCACCCAAAGTCATGAAAACTTGTATAGCGATCTCGAAACCACGTGAAATTTATATCACTTATTCTTGAGAGTATATTTGAATATTTCGAAGCCTCGGGTTCGTTAAAAGGTCACTCAGAGGTAAGAATTAACATGTTGACACGTTTAACCCCTGTAGTTTATAATCTTCCGATTATTTTCATAAACGGCTTCTTATATCAAATCAATTACTCATTTAAGAATACATTCTTCATGTATGGTCATTCAGAGGCACAAGTTTGGCATGCTGACACTTTTAGTCCCTCCGGACAAATAGTTTCATCGTTTGTCAACTTTAGTCCTTTAAACTCAATCTTTTACATGATTAGGGTTTAGGACACGTGACTTCTCATTATTGGGCACATTTTTACGTGGTGTTACACTAAAATATTTATAACATCCCTATACGCCTTAAAATACACCTGGTATACAAAAACCAGTCCTGAATACCTTTAATTTTACAAAAATTAATTAAAAACAAAATCCTTTACACGCTCGCGGGGCACGAAGCCCATGGCTAGCTTGGTCGCGGGCCGCGACAGCTAGGCCACCAGTCCACCCCCGGAGCCGCCACGTGTCACACGCGTGTCAAGGCTATACGGTGATTGGTCAAAGCTAGACCCTACTCTCCCTATGTCGTGGGCCTTCGGCTTATGCGGGGCGCGAGAGATGGTCGATCAAACCATATAAATAGAGGTCGTTGGCCTACATTAGTCAATCGCTCAAATCATGAATTCTCTCTCTAATTTCTGTAGTGTGGACACTATACCCAGGCATTATACCCACTAAAATAGCGAAGCTTTGCCTCTATGTAAGTATTATAACCCCCGGTTACGTATTAGATACGCTGCCCGATTGATCTAGTGCTCCGTAACGGCTGTTGAGGTTCTGCCCGATGTAGTCGTTGGAGTTCTGTCTCGGGGAGGGTATAACTAATGTAAATATTGGGTTATTATACTAACGCGTGTGCATTGTCTAATTAATAGATTATAACCAGGAAACACCAAGGAAAACCCTAAAGTAGCAATGTGAGTAATCTCCTTTTTGTAAACCTTTTTGCAAACTGTTTTTACAAAACCTCAAATGTTTTAAGTTATATTTCATAGTGATTCAATTACTGCAGGTATGTTGGGGTTTTGTATACAAAATGTGGAACACGTTACCATTGGACAATGAGATAGCCAATGAGTAATATGACCCACCAGTCATGGATTGACAGTACTGAATGAGTAATTGTGTAGATGTAAACATTGTAATCGCTCTCAATACTGTGAAATGATAACATCTGTTTTGATTAAATTGGGATTCACTCACCAGTATTTCCCACTGACAAATGTTTTTAAAACGCGTTTCAGGTAACAAAATGTGAAACCCAAATAGAAGCCAGCTGGAGAGCACTGAAGGCTTGGAAAAAATGTGACTATAAAAGTTACCTAAATAAAGATGATGTTTTAAATTCAACAAATTAGGGTTTATCCCTATAAACATGTTTGTAATATAAACTTGGGAATTTCCCATGTGTTTATTAATATAAAAATATGGTATTTTACTCTGATAAAATATTTCCTAACTACGGTCCTGATGTAAATTTCACTGCCAAACTGATAAACAATGATACCACTTAATTTAAGCTCGTGGCCGCCCAATCCCAGGAGATAGGTGTCGGGGGTTGCGACAGAGTGTACCCTCTCTGTGTCCCAAAACAACAACCGGCCCAACTACTCCGACAACAGCATGCCTAAATGCAGAAAAAATAAAAGACAGAGAACTTAAAGAAGGGAATAATAACACCTAGTGCGTATAACTCGAAGCACATATAGGCTTGTAACCTTCACTTAGGGTTACAAGACACTGTCAGAAGAAACCGCAGCAACAGTACCTGTTGGTTTGCCCTGTAAATTTCAAGAAATACAGAGACCAACGAGGATACCCTTCAAAGAAATCCAACAAGCCTTGACCCTAAAGATAGGGTTTCAATCCTTCACATGTGCAAATCCAACGTCAGGAACTGGAATCGGCAGACACAAGAACTACCAAGCCTCTTCAGATCCACTTGTAATCACTCAGATCTAATCTGAACTGATGTCAACTCAAACCCCAAGAAAAGGAATCTTTCACCGAGACTTGATATAAACCCTAACACTAAGAGAAAGGATCTTCAACACCATAGCATAAACTCCGAGACTACAAGACTTATCAGATCCGAAAGCAGCAACTCAAGATCTACCCATATTCCAGGAAGAAACACCAAGAAGAATCAGATCTACAACAGATCTAATCTGAACCACAGCGGAAAAAAGATGATCAGAAAACAAATCAAGATCACAGATATACTCAAAGAGCTAACATGGCTCTGATACCATGCCAAAATATCATGGATCAAAGAACACAAATCTTCACTGACTTTAAACGACAAAGAACAACAAACAATACAACACAACTGTAAGATATCTCTCAAACTCCTCACACACAGATCATCAACACAATGATTTGTACACTCTCGGACTCAACCTAACAAGATCTCAGTATAAGATCTTCAACAGATCAAGAATCCAACTGAACGCAAAAACCCTAGGAGAGAGAAGTTCACAGCGAGAGATAGATGATGACTGATATATGTTCTAATCACTTTAATCAACAAGAGCTGCTCATATATAACCTGGACTACGACAGGCCTTCATCCGCACACACTCCTTAGGCCCACGAAGACTTCACAGCAACAGGCCCAGCAACACAGCTACAAGCCCACTTGCTTATTCTTTAACGGACTCTTAGCCCACCTATGAACAACATGAAGAAATGCATTAAACTGAATAAACAGACAACAAAATAAATAATGAAATTGTAAAAAAATGTAAAATATGAAGTATTTTTAACAGTTCACCACAAGAGGGGGGTCTCCTGCGATCAGCCCCGACATGAAAAAGAATTGGACTTATGTTAGTTGTATGGGGCATTCTTTTATCGGTGAGGCTTCTCTCCCATGAGACTGTCTTTTGACAATTTGTCTTCTATATATGGTACGACTTATCTTTTTAGATTTTAATTTTACAGATGGCATTGTCCTTTTGGTGAAAGTATCATGTGTGCCTCTACTGACGGGGGCGTGTGAGTTCCCAGATGACCATTATAAATTTTAGCATTTAGGTTGTAGTCTTTGATGTAATTCGTGTTTGGCTAGAGGAGCACCATTACATACTAATACAGAGAGTTAATAGCAGTTTCGATGGGAGGGAGAGTGAGAGATTGGAGCGATGACCATTATCATCGGAGTAATGGGAAACCTATAACGACATTCTACATTACCAACCTGCCTGAAGGGGTCTCGATATTTCTACTGTGGAAAGCCTTTCTTCCACATGGGAGGGTGAAGGATGCTTATGTTGCAAAGAAAAAGGACGTGAAGGGTAACTTTTTCGGTTTCATTCGTTATGAGGGAGTCCGGAATGTTGAAGAGGTGTTGAAAGGGATGAATAGTGTAAAGATATTCGAGGCTAAGGTGTCGGTGTCGGTTGCCAGGTTTGACAAGAGGAACCGTAAGTTTCCACAACAGAGTTTTGGACAAGATACGGCACAAGTGAATAGGGTGCATTAGCGACCAGATCCTCGATACACGGTCTCGGGCCTGCGACACACGTAAGGGCGACCAGTGAATCTCGGGGTGACAAAGACAAATTATAAGGACAGTCGTACATACACGGAAGTGACGATTGGGCACAAACCTGTGCAGAAAATAGAGGTGACTGCAGACGAGAGAATAGCGCTATATCCGGACCACTGCATTATGAGGTCTGTGATAGTAGAGCTCATGGATGTTAGTGGTTTTCAAAAGATCCGCCCTATGCTAATAGAAAGGGGTTATTTGGAAAATTTGGTGGCTTATTTAGGTGGCCTCAGATGTCTGGTTGTGTTCAAAGAAAAGAAAAGGGCGATGGAGTTCATAGAGGGGAGTCGGAGGTCTGGGGCAGATTCTGTTCGTCGGCAGTTCTTTGGACCAGCCAAGATTTGGTTTTTAACCGGTTGGCATGGTTAAAAGTAACGGGTGTCCCTATACACCTGAGGGATAATAGGCTTTTTTATCGAATCGGAAACAAGTTTGGTAGGGTGGTGGACAAATCGACGTTTGCTTGGGACTCCATTAACAACTCTGATGGGTATTGCGGCATACTAACGTCTCGTGGATCTCGCATCAAAGAAGAGTTGGATGTTTGCTGGATAGATAAACGTTATTCACCTTCGGTGTCAGAGGAACAAAATATGTCGTTCGAAGGTTTTTTGAACTGCCTTTCGACGGGTCAAGAGGGAGTGTCAACACAGTCTTCAGCATCACATGTAAAACAGGGCATGGAAGTCGAAGAGGGGGAAATCAGGCAGGACTCCGGTGAGAATCAAGCCGGAGAGGGTCGTAAGGTAATCGGATCGGTGCCATCGGTTGAAGAAATTGGAAAGTCGGCTGAGGCTAAAAGTTTGCATGGGGAAGAGAAGCAGTTGCATGGGGAAAGTGAGGCGTGTGGAAAAGCAGCACAAGTTCCTAGGTCTAATGAGTATGTACAGGCTGATGGTAATCATGATGTGGGACCACCACAGTTGGGGCAGGGTTTTAATTTGGGTACCTCTGGTATTTCAAGCTCGGGCCCATCAGGTCAGTCTAGGAAGAGGCCCAGGTGTCGTAGTCCACTAAATGAACCAGGCGCCCCTCCTATAGTGGATTGGTAAAAGACAGGCCCAGTGGAATTTGGGAATAATACCACGTATAGTAGGTCTTTTGACCTCAATACACCTGCAAAATTTGATAGCTCTGCGATAGTAAGGGACAAGGAACATGTGGAAGCCAGGGAACTTTCACCTCCACCGGTAGTTGACTTAGGCGATGGTCATCCAGATACCATGACAGTAGAGGAGGCAGTCACAGGTACGGGGTTGCCGCAAATTCCGATGGATCTGGGAGTAGCCGGGGTTGATTCCGGTAGGGGAGTCGTCATGGAATCGGAGGCAACAATTGCAGTCGGGTCCAGTGTCGGGTTTCAATTAGAAGGCTATCACAATCATGTCAGTGCGTTAGTAATGGGTGAAGGTGAACAACGAGTGCATCAATGAATTTTTTAACGGTAAATCTTCGGGGTGTCAAAGACTCGCGTAAAGTGGAATGGGTGAGGGGTGTGAAAACAGCACATGGGGGGCATTTCTGGGCGGTTCAAGAAACAAAGCTGGGGGATGACAATAGGTTTTTGGTCAACTCTTTCTGGGGGCGTTCCAAATTCGAATATGATACGGTGAGTGTCGTAGGGCGTTCGGGGGGTTTGTTGTCCATGTGGAACCCTGCAGTGTTTTGTAGGATGAGGGTGATTAAACAGAGAAACTTTTTGGTTATTTCTGGATTCCTAGAAGCTACTGGGGTTAATATTAATATTGTCAATGTGTATGCACAAAACGATCCTATCGAAAGGAGGGGGCTTTGGGCACAGTTGATGGAGGTCAGGAACTCGATTTCTGGTTTGTGGGCATTATTGGGAGATTTTAATGATGTGCGAGGACCGGATGAAAGAGTAAATTCTGAGTTCGTAAGCCTTAATGCGTTTTTTTAACAACTTTATTGAAGTTGCAGGGCTGATGGAGTACCAGATGGGTGGTCGTAAGTTCACATATCATTCTGATAATGGGATGAAAAAACGCAAGTTGGACAGGTTCCTCGTTTGCAGGAATTTTGTGAATATGTGGCCTACGGCCTCTCTCTCCTCGCGCTTTCAAACATAGTCTCGGACCATAGCCCGGTACTATTGTCTATTGTACCGGTGGACTTTGGTCCAACTCCATCTAGGATTTTTAATTCCTGGATGGAAATTCCAGGATTTATGGAGGAGGTGGAAACGCTTTGTAACTCTTTTCTGTTCGAAGGGGCGGCTGACTTGAAACTTACAATAAAACTCAGGTGGCTACGAAAAAAGCTGAAAAAATGGGTGTTAGATATTAAAACAGTGAGTGAAGGGGTTTACAAAGAAAAATTAAAGCGACTGGAGGAACTGGAAATTATTGCTGAATCAAGGAATTTATCTTTACAAGAGTTACAAGAGAGATCTTCTTGCAAGGAAGGCATCTTGGAGGCGGATAGATTGAAGACAATAGACTTGAAACAAAAGTCAAGAGTTCGGTGGGCAGTGGATGGAGATAAAAATACTGCGTACTTTCATGGGGTGATTAATGCAAATCTGGCAAACAACCGCATAAATGGTCTTTGGATTGATGGTACATGGGAAACCTCTCCTACCTTAATCAAAGATGATATATGTGCCTTTTTTGCAGGAAAAATTCTTGAACCTGTGGACTCAAGGCCGGCACTAATATGTCCGAATCTTAATACCATTACCGAGGAGGAGGTGAACACACTTTTGATGCCTTTTTCTATGTCCGAAATCAAGAAGGCGGTATGGGAGTGTGAAGGGGATAAAGCTTCGGGTCCGGATGGTGTAAACTTCCAATTCGGGTCCGGATGAGTTTTCCACAATGGTACCATTAGCATGGGGTGTACATCGTCTTTCATTGCCTTGATTCCTAAGTGCGGAGATCCAGAGGGGATGGCGGACTATAGGCCTATAAGCTTGATCGGTTGCATAAACAAGGTAATCTCCAAAGTGTTGGTGAATCGGTTGAAGGTGGTTATCCACAAGCTTATTTCCGAGGAACAAACGGCCTTCTTATTAAATAGGAGTATTTTGGACGACCCTTTAATTCTTAATGAGATCATACCTTGGTTGAAGCGACGGAAAAGAGCTGGTATGATATATAAGGTGGACATAGAGAAAGCTTATGATACTCTCAATTGGGGGTTTTTGGATTCGATTATGTCACAAATGAAGTTTCCTAGCTTGTGGAGGAAGTGGGTCATGGCAACGGTAACTACAGCTAGGGCATCGGTTTTGGTAAATGGCTCCCCGACACAAGAGTTCTCATGCCATAGAGGCCTAAGGCAAGGTGATCCGTTGTCACCTTTCCTATTTATTATGGCTATGGAAGCTCTCTCGGGGGTGGTGAAACGGGTGTGCTCTATGGGGCTTCTAGATGGGATTTCGTACTCTCCTTAAGGTTCGGTGTTATCACATTTCTTTTATGCCGACGATGCAATATTTGTTGGTGAATGGTCAAAACGGAACGCCTTAAACCTTAATTGGCTGCTTTGGTGTTTTTATTTGGCTTTGGGTCTAAGGGTGAATGCGTCTAAGAGTTGGCTTTACGAGATTGGGGTCACTGCGGATGAAACTCAAGAGTTGGCCGAGATACTTAGGTGTAGGGTTGGGGAGCTTCCATTTAAACATCTAGGCTTGATAGTTGGGGCCAACATGAACCTTGTAAAAATTGGGTACCGGTGGTGGAGACCTTTAAGAAACGCTTGTCGATTTGGAAGGCCAACACCATCTCGTTTGGGGGGCGCATCACGCTTATAAAATACGTGTTGAGTTCGTTGCCGACGTATTTTTTCTCTTTTTTTAAGGCTCTGGTTCAGGTCATTAAGCAATTAGAAAGAATTAGAAGGGATTTTTTTGTGGGGAGGGGGCGCGGATGTACAAAAAATGAGATGGGTGGCATGGGAAGACGTCATGGCTCCTAAGGAAGTGGGTGGGTTGGGAATCATTTCGTTGAAAGAAGCCAACTTAGCATTATTGGCCAAGTGGTGGTGGACATTTAAGGTGGACGAAAAAAGTTTATGGAGGAAGGTGGTGTGGAGTATACATGGTGGGTCAAGAACTGGAATTACATCCCCATGATGTTGTCATTATCAAGCCCATGGAAGCAGATTGGTGGGATTTCGAAGGACTTTGATGTGGCGGGAGTGTGTCTGCCTTCATTAATCCGCGGAGTGGTGGGTAGTGGTCAGGCTATACAATTCTGGATGGATTGCTGGATTGGCGAGGTACCGCTAAGTTTAAGATTCCCCAGCTTGTTTGCTATTGAATGGTCGAAGCAGGCTCTAGTTAAGGACAGGATCGGTTGGGTTCGGGGCAGCTTGGTTACGCGTTTTCATTGGAACAGAAGGCCTCTAACTCCTGCAGAGCTGCTGGAAATTAATAGGCTGCTTGAGATGTTGAGTTTTGTGGAGATGATTGCTTAGGAAGATAAGTGGAAGTGGATGCTCGATACTTCAGGCATGTTCACAGTTAAAAGTATAAGAACAAAGCTGAGAAGTTCGAGCGTGCTTGACAATGGCTTTAGATTTGAATGGAATACGTGGTCGCCTATCAAAGTAAACTTTCTAGCTTGGAGGGTAGCCAAAAACCGGGTTCCAACAAAATTGGAATTGGTTAGAAGAAATGTGTATATTGAATCGACCCGCTGCGTTTTATGTGGTATTGAAGATGAATCAGTCGATCATTTATTTATCTCGTGTAATTTCGCTCAAAAGGTATTGGATGAAGTTATGTCGTGGTGCAAAGGCATTTCTTTGTTTGCTTTTTCAGCCAAAGATCTGGTTCAAGCCCGCTGGTATACTAGCGGGTCGAGGAAGTGGAAGAAGGCAGTCTATTTGGTAGTACAAGCGTCAATCTGGTGTATATGGCTATGTCGGAACAACATCATTTTCCAGCAGAAGCAAGCTTATTTTGGGAGGGTTATGGAAGAGATAAAGGCCCTTGCTTATTTGTGGATCAAGAATCGATCTAAAGCTTCGGACCTAACATGGGATAGGTGGCTAAAATTCGATTTAGAAGGTCTGGGTGTATAATGTACTTGTCTGGTTTTTGTATTCTGCTGTGATGTTTTGCTGGTGTAAAGTATCGAGCTAACAATTTGGTTAGTTCGGTTGGTTTATTAATAAATCATCTGCTTTGTTGGTAGTTAAAAAAAAAGGTTCTAGTCTTTAATTTTTCTGACTTTAGTCATTGTAGTGTTAGTGTAGCGAGGTGTTATTAGGGCAGTGGGGGTGGAACACGTGATGTTCTGTGATGACCAATGTTCAACGCGTGGACAATATAGATTACCACCGCCACCATATATTCCAACGAGTGATGGATGTAGTGCTTGATATATTTCACGCGTTATGGGGTATGGAGTGATAAATGGATGTGAAGGGGTGTGAGGGTTTATTGTTGGGTGTTGTGAGTGATGACCATTGCCGCCACTAAAAAAAGTTGTGAGTGATGGAATAATGGTTGATGACATGACGGAACTTGATTGGATATTGTGAGTGATGAATTTTTTTGCAAATGATGACCACCCCTTCCCCTTAAGCTAGTGAGCTAATAAGCTAGTGCATGTAGCTTCTGAGCTTCTATGTTATATTGAAAAGTGGGGTTCAGGTATCTACGTCATCACATACTTTCAATAATAATATACGCTTATTCTCTAACACGTATCAACAAAAGCTAAATAGTCAACATTTTTAGTCGCATATAAAGTTCAATTTCTTTTTAGAGTAAATTATGTTTTTGACCCCTATGGTTATATCACTTTTACTATATTGGCCCAAAATAAGAATTTTTAACATATATGCCCCATGGTCTCTATAACTAACCATTTTAGCCCCTAAGTCTATATTTTGGCCCCCATGGTCTCTATAACTAACCATTTTGGCCCCATGATCTTTAGACTTAGGGGCCAAAATGGTTAGTTATAGAGACCATGGGGACAGATATGTTAAAAATTCTTATTTTGGGCTAATATAGTAAAAGGATATAACCACAGGGGCCAAAAACGTAATTTACACTTCTTTTTATGATAATCTTCGTCTTTTTGTGAATTAATCAAAGACAATGTAGAAATTTCATTACATAAGACCGTGGGGTATGGTGGGCGGGGGTTTGGGCGTGGGTTGGGGCATTAGTTGACACGTGCATCTTTCAATATTCCCCCAACCCACGCCAAGTTTAAGGGGTATGGTGGGGCTTGGGTTGGGCGTGGGTTGGCTGGCGTGGCCAAGCCACCTCAACATTTTTTTTAAATATATATATATATTTATATTTATAACTACATAAATAATAAAAATACATATTTTTTTAAAACTACATAAACATACATAATAATTATCAAAATAAAAAACAATCATTCTTCGTCGTCTTCGTTTTCTTCGTCGTTTGTTTCGAACCCAGGAATCGTTGAAATATGATCCACCAAATCAGATCGAAGGTTGTGATGTATATCCCTTGACTTGATCAAAAATTCATTTGACGTTTTATCTTCGTCTGTAACTGTTACGTTGTCTGGTTGGGGGTCATCGTCATCATAGTAGGTAACGACCGCTCTACCTTCATCCTCCAAAATCATGTTGTGAAGAATGATACATGCGTACATCACGTTTCCAATCTGATCCTTGTCCCATAGTCGACAAGGCATTGCCAATATTCGCCACCTTTTCTTCAAAACACCGAATGCTCGCTCGACGTCTTTACGTGCAGCCATCTGGACCCTGTTAAACTTTAATCTCTTTGGATCTGTGGTACCGTATTTTGTGAACGATTTTACGAAAACCCCCCACTCCGGGTAAATCCCATCAACTAGGTAGTACCCATACACGTACTCAACCCCGTTTACAAAGAAAGTTCCTTTGGGTCCTATACCATTTACCCGATCATTGAAAAGGGGCGAGTGGTTTATGATGGTAATATCATTATGTGAACCTGGCATACCGAAGAACGCATGCCATATCCAAAGATCTTGAGACGCAACCGCTTCAAGCATGATGGCTGGACTTCCGTGAAATCCACTCGTGTGAGCGCCTTGCCATTGGGTAGGACAAAGTTCCCAAGCCCATTTCATACAATCTAAACTACCTAGCATCCCGGGTAACCCATGATAATCTGCGTGATGTTCCAATAATTGTTGCATGTCACTGAACGAGGGCTTTCTCAAATATCTTTTCCTATAAAGTTCTAGAATACACGAACAAAAGTTGTGAAGACTTTCTCTAGCTACACGTGCAGACATTTTTAAATAGTCATCCATAATGTCGGAACTATTGCCGTACGCTAATTGCCTAAGTGCGGCCGTGACCTTTTGCCACATACTAAATCCTAATTGCCCGGTTACATCCGGTTTTTGTTGGAAGTAAACATACTTCTCCTCAAGATCTCTAGATATCCTGAAAAATAAGTTTCTACTCATACGAAAACGACGCCTAAACATTTTTTCATCATACTTTGGTTCCGCTGAGAAGTAATCGCTTACCAACAAATCATTAGCGGTGAGCCGTTCACGAGTGATGTACCTTCTCCTGCGTTTAGGCTGTTGAGTCTCTTTGTGACAACCCTCAAATTTACATGTATTCCGTACAATTGATTAATGACAATTAAAGTGCTTGACGACTGTGTGGAATTACGTAACTGCTTTCTGATATCAGTGTTATACTTACATGTGCATGTTAAAACACTAGTAGTATACAGAAAAGTCATTAAATAGTCTGTTATGACTTCCTGAGTGTTAAAAATTAAAAACGTTGCAAAAATGTATATATAAGACACCTTACGGATTAATTAAGCACTTAAACGGAACAGTGTCAAACCGAACAACCGGACTTTACCCGGAACATGAAAATATTACCAAACACATTGTTTTTACTTCTCTGAGCTAATTAGGGTCCCCGAACACCCTAACACCCGTTATATTAGTAAACACACACTATACACTAACTAATATCATTAGAACCTAACTATATCCTAACTATATCTTTACCACCCAACCCATACCCCCCCCCCCCTTCTTGAGACGGTTCCCATGGGTGGGGACACACCCATGCATTTCTTGATTATAATATTAACTTTGTTTAATATCAAGTTGACGTAACATCTAGTGGGTAATAAGGAAATTGGGACTATAAGAAAACTCATGAGTTAAGAACTTTTCTTCATCAAACACCAACTCAAAGCAAACTCCTCTCTCCCTTCCTTGTGCCTTCGGCCGAACACCATCACCACTACCCACCCTTCATTCAAATCTTGTTTAACCATTTCCTACATATACAAGTGTGCAACGGATCATACAACGAAGCTCGGTGCTCTCGGAAGTGGAAGGACCGCTCTCGTTTTCTTTTAACCACCACTTTTACACCTTGTTTCTCCCCTAGCCTTGTGCTAGTAGTAAGTGTTCTAAATCACTATCTTGATCTTGTTTATGGTGGTTAATAGGTGATATAATGGTTGAAAGTTAAGAATACTAAAGAACAAAACTCAAAGTCTTGAGCATAAGTGTTTATTGATGGATAAAGAAAAGATATGTGTGTAAATCTTATAAATCCTGCATAGTTGTGATTATCTGATGATTTGTTAGTTAATATTGACGTTTGATATTGTTATGATCACTAAACATGATTAACGGAATCAATCGAACACGAACTAGGAAGTTAGAAAGTGAAAACAGAATCTGTCCCGGTTTTACAGCCAACTTCAGTTGGCTGTAAACAGGTCATAAACTCAATGAAAAACCGATATTTTGAATCTAAAATATGTTATTATGAAATACGGTTCTAATGGCACCGGAATCGTAATTTTTGGACTTCGTTTACTATTTTTAATGTGTCGATTTGTAACAACAGCTTAAGCTGAATTTTGACAGCAATAAATGGGTGTCATACTTTCAGTCATAACCTGAGTTTTGTGATGAATCGGACCATGAAATTTGTACAGTAGATGAAAACCGATGCATTTGTAATTACCCCACTGGAATTTTGTAAATCGGACACTCAATGAATTTTAAATAAATTATCCCGTGGACTGTGGTCAGAAAAATATAAATCTGAGTTCAGCCGGGAAAATTATTTCTTATAAAATATTGGTAATGAACCGGACCCCGATATTTTTACACAATAAAATTTGGAATGTTTAAGACATTCTGTAAAAATTTGGGAATTTTTGGAATAAATTAACTATTTTATTAAAATGTCCAAAAACAGCCCGGTTTTGAATAATTATGCTGAAATGACATAAGTTGTAATTTGCATGTCTAAATGTCGGGTAGGTTATCTGTGAATGATATAACATGTTATATGTGTTATGTGCATTATCGTATGTTTGTTTATGAGTGGGGAATGGATGGGAAACTTATATGGGCTTAGACCGTTAAAGTGATGCATGTTATGTGATAAATACGTGTAGAAACTTTGTGCTCTATTTGATAATCACTAAATGACTAACTGGTAATCATATTAGGACGTGATTGACCGACCTTGACTGTTAGCTATATTTGAGAACCTAACCGAGCAAACCGAGGTAAGTTCACACTTTCTACAAGGCATGGGATTCCCGGTGGTTTGGGAATGGGTTAAAGAATTTAAAACTAAATCTACATATCCCTTTGGGAAGATATGTACGGCCATCCTACATAAATAGGATGCCATTGTTAATCCTACGAATCCTCCTGGTGCAGAATACGTACGTTCGTCCTCCTGGTGCAGGACAACAACCTTAAAACTAGCTAGACAAAACTCTATCATGAAGTTCCTCAATTTATATCGACTTAATCGCCGAGGCCAATGGCGAGCGGGTCATTAGTTAATAGCGCTATTAGGTTTAACAAACCTCACACCATGCCGTTCGGACGGGCGTGTACTAATGGACTATGGCAAACTGTCAGTGATGATAGACACTGATGTAGGGCACAACTATTGTTCGTCAGTTGTCGATATGTATGGTCTAGTAGTTCAAACGGGGAAAGCCCCCACTTATAATGGTTATGGTTTGGGGTAATGAAAAAGGAACTGGTTAAACATACTTTCAACTACGGGGTAACTCCCACGGCAATTAAGCCAACGAAAGTCAAACCACGTTTTTCAGAAACAACTTAAAACTAAACAACCAAACGTGAACTCACTCAACTTTGTTGTTGACTAGTTGTTACATGCCTTACAGGTCGCTAAATGCTTGGAGCTTGCACGAGGAAGGAGTCGTTGTGGTGTACGGACTGTTACGTTCTGTGCTTAATGTTTAACTCCTTATGAACTTATTAAACTTGTGCTTTGAAACTTAAAACTTATTAACTGTGAACTTATGTTTCGAACTCACGTTGTATGCTTCCGCTGATAACCTAAAATCGGTTTACTTCCTCTTGGTCACCAATCGTATTGTGTTTGGTTTTATTTACTTAATTTTGTTGTTCAATATGATTGGTGGCTCGATCCTGGTCACGTCACGCCTCCAAGCGGTGGTACTCCGCATGGTGGATTTTGGGGGTGTGACCGATTGGTATCAGAGCCATTGGTTATAGTGAACTTTGTTTTTTTTTTTTAAAAGGGAAAAGTTTTTGATAAAAACCAGACTATAACCAGTACAGTGCTCAACGATCCACAACGACGCTTTGCTCCACGTGCAAGACTCGACACCATAGGTGGTATGATGTATGTTATAATGTCGGTTAGATAGTTCTCACTGTGTATTAGATAATGTGATAATTGCTATTTGAACCTTGTATGCTTACTCTCTACTATCGTCCCACACTTACGCACTTTCGCGACACCTTTCTCACTTACGTTGCTTCATTATGAAGATCATGAGTGGACGTCTCGACATGACCCAGGGTCAGCTGACGACCTTGATTAACGAACGGATTGCTGAAGCCTTAGCAACCCAATCAAGGAGTCAACCCATGCACTCTCCAACACGCATGGGCACCTTCAGGACGTTCCTAGAATGCAAACCTCCCACTTTCGACGGCACTGAAGGGGCAATCGGCCTTCTGCACTGGATCCGAAGAATCGAATATACATTCAAAGAGAGTGAAAGCCCTGCCAGCAAACGAGTAGAGTACGCTACCAGCATGTTGCAAGGGAAAGCGTATTCTTGGTGGAACACACAAGTCCAGATGCTCGGATTGGCAGACGCGAATGCCACCCTTTGGAGCGACTTCAAGGATTTGATTAAGGAAGAATTCTGCCACCTGGATGACATCCTGGAACTTGAAACAGAGTATTATGGTTTGAAGATGGAAGGATCAGAAATTGAGGCGTACACAAAGAGGTCCAACAACTTGGCTGACTTATGTCCTAACTTGTCACGACCCATATCTAGACGAATCAAGCTATACCTCAGAGGCTTAGTTTCGGAAATCCAAGGGTCTGTAATGGAGGCCAACCTTTCCACAATCCAGCAAGTCATTCGTTTGGCGCACCGACTCACCGATCAGGCGGTGGAAGAGGGTAAGCTGCCCAAGCGTGTTAGCACTACTGCTACTGGTGCTCCCAGCAGTGACAAGTGCAAGTGGGATGGAAATTCGGGTAGGGGCTTCACTCCAGTTCAGTCCCAGCCCCAGCGACGAAAGACAGATGAACACCGGAGCCCCAGTCAGCAGTTTTCTGGAAAACAAGGCCAGGGTGGATACAGGGGAAATCACCCAAAGTGCAAACGATGTAGTTTGCACCACAGCTGGCCGTGCAACAAGGATCGTTGTCAGAGATGTAACAAGCTTGGACATAAAGCCAGAGATTGCAGGAGCTCACGTCCTGCGAATCAGAATCGGCAACAGCAACCACAAGCGCCACAGAACCAACAGCAATAGCAGGGTAACAAGGAATGCTACCAGTGTGGTGCTGAAGGTCACTTCAAAAGAAACTGTCCCCAGTTGAACCGGAAACAGAACAACAACAACAACCAGGGGAACAAAAACAATAAAAGGGGAAACAATGATGGCAATGGAGCCAGGGAACGTGCGTTCGTGACTGGGCAGGATGATGCAAGGAACGATCCCAACGTTGTGATGGGTAAGTTTCCTTCTGGATAATTTCCTTGTTACTATTTTATTTGATTCGGGTGCCGATACTAGTTATGTGTCCTTAAAAGTTAGCCAAATGCTTAAGCGCACTCCAACACTTTTGAACACCAAACACACGGTAGAACTAGCCAACGGTAAAAGTCTTGAAGCCGCACACATAGTTAAAGGTTGTAACCTCGTCTTAGCTGGTCAGACTTTCTCTATCGATCTTATTCCTATCACACTTGGTAGTTTCGACGTCGTTATTGGATGGATTGGCTATCTCATCATCAAGCGGAGATTGTTTGCAAGGAGAAAATCGTCCGCATTCCTCGTTCTGGTGAAGAACCTCTCATGATTCATGGCGACAAGAGTGGTGCTGTCGAAGGCATCATCTCTTTCCTTAAGGCCCAGAAGTGTTTGCGAAAGGGCCACACTGCCATTTTAGCACTCGTTACTGACACATCAACGGAAGAGAAGAGAATTGAAGACATCCCTATTGCACGTGACTTTCCCGAGGTATTTCCTGAGGAATTACCTGGTCTTCCGCCCCATCGCCAAGTTGAGTTTCAAATCGAGCTAGCTCCTGGAGCAGCGCCAGTAGCTCGAGCACCATATCGTCTAGCTCCATCAGAACTCGAAGAACTGTCCACACAACTACAAGAACTCTTGGAAAAGGGTTTTATACGTCCTAGCTCTTCGCCCTGGGGAGCTCCAGTCTTGTTCGTGAAGAAGAAAGACGGTACCTTCAGGATGTGTATTGACTATCGCGAACTTAACAAGGTGACTGTGAAGAATCGTTATCCTCTTCCACGTATTGACGACTTGTTCGACCAGTTACAAGGGTCGAGCAATTACTCCAAGATTGATTTGAGATCGGGATACCATCAGCTGAGGGTCCGAGACGAGGACGTCTCCAAAACAGCATTCTGAACTCGCTACGGCCATTACGAGTTTCTGGTTATGCCATTCGGGCTGACGAACGCACCAGCGGTCTTCATGGATCTCATGAACCGGGTGTGCAAGCCTTACCTGGATAAGTTCGTTATTGTGTTCATCGACGATATCCTGATCTATTCTAAGAGTCAGGAGGAACACGAGCAGCATCTACGACTTATGTTGGAACTTCTTCGAAAAGAGCAGTTGTATGCTAAGTTTTCAAAATGTGACTTCTGGCTTCGCGAAGTCCACTTTCTAGGCCATGTGGTAAACAAGGATGGGATTCATGTGGATCCATTTAAGGTTGAATCGACCAAGAACTGGCCTGCACCCCGAACACCAACAGAAATCCGCCAATTCTTGGGTTTGGCAGGATATTACAGAAGGTTTATCAAGGATTTCTCGAAGATTGCACAACCTCTCACTTCGCTGACGCAGAAGGGTGTTACCTACCGTTGGGGTGATGCACAGGAATCTGCTTTTCAACACTTAAAGGATAGACTTTGTAGCGCGCCTATCCTCTCATTGCCTGAAGGCACAGATGATTTTGTGGTTTACTGTGACGCTTCCATCCAAGGACTTGGTTGCGTATTGATGCAACGTGACAAGGTCATTGCCTACGCATCACGCCAACTCAAAGTTCATGAAAGAAATTACACTACTCACGATCTGGAGCTGGGAGCAGTTGTTTTCGCACTTAAGATATGGAGACATTACCTGTACGGTACCAAGGGCACCATTTACACCAATCACAGGAGTCTCGAGCACATCTTCAAGCAAAAGGAGTTAAACATGCGTCAACGCCGATGGGTTGAGCTCTTGAATGATTATGAATGCGCTATCAAATATCATCCGGGCAAGGCCAATGTTGTGGCCGACGCCCTCAGTCGAAAGGATACTATACCTAAGCGCGTACGTGCTTTACAGCTTACCATCCAATCTAACCTTCCCGCTCAGATTCGTGATGCTCAGGTTGAAGCATTGAAAGCAGAAAACATCAGGGTTGAATCCCTACGAGGATCGAGGCAGCGGCTAGAACAAAAGGAAGACGGCACTTACTATGTAACAGGGCGCATCTGGGTTCCACTTTATGGCAACTTACGCGAACTTGTGATGGATGAAGCACACAAGTCTCGTTATTCGGTACATCCTGGTTCGGACAAGATGTACCACGACCTCAAGACTACGTATTGGTGGCCTGGCATGAAAGCCCACATAGCCACCTACGTCAGTAAGTGCTTGACTTATGCGAGAGTCAAGACTGAATATCAGAAACAATCAGGCCTACTTCAACAACCGGAGATCCCGAAATGGAAATGGGAGCAAATTTCCATGGATTTCGTTACCGGCCTGCCCAGATCTCAACGCGGAAACGATACCATTTGGGTGATCGTAGATCGACTGACCAAGTCTGCACATTTTCTGGCTATCAAAGAAACGGATAAGTTTTCTACTCTTGCAGACATTTACCTAAAGGAAGTGGTATCAAGGCACGGAGTGCCAACCTCTATCGTTTCTGATCGTGACTCGCGTTTTACTTCTGAACTGTGGCAAGCAATGCACAAGTCTTTTGGCTCACGCTTAGATATGAGCACCGCTTATCACCCACAGACGGATGGGCAATCTGAACGCACCATCCAAACCCTTGAAGACATGCTTAGGGCATGTGTAATCGATTTTGGTAATGGCTGGGAAAAACACCTCCCGCTAGTGGAGTTCTCATATAACAACAGCTACCACACCAGCATCCAAGCCACTCCGTTCGAGGCATTGTACGGACGCAAATGCCGATCACCTCTCTGTTGGGCCGAAGTTGGTGACAGCCAAATCACTGGCCCAGAACTTGTGGTAGATACCACCGAGAGAATTGCTCAGATACGACAGCGAATGGTGGCAGCTCGTGACCGTCAGAAAAGCTATGCTGATAAGGGAAGAAAACCACTCGAGCTCCAGGTTGGGGATCGAGTGCTACTCAAAGTTTCACCTTGGAAAGGTGTAGTCCGCTTTGGTAAACGAGGCAAACTCAATCCGCGTTATGTCGGACCATTCGAAGTCATTGAGAAAATTGGCAAAGTCGCCTACAGGTTGAACCTACCTGAAGAACTCAGCGGAGTTCACAATGTTTTCCACGTGTCAAATCTGAAGAAGTGTCTGTCAGATGAGACCCTCATAGTTCCTCTCAAGGAACTCACTATCGACGACCAGCTGCGATTCGTCGAGGAACCAGTAGAGATTACGGATCAAGATGTTAAGATCCTCAAGCATACCAGGATACCTCTGGTCCGAGTTCGTTGGAATGCTCGTCGTGGCCCAGAGTATACCTGGGAACACGAAGACCAAATGAAACTCAAGTACCCCCAGCTGTTTAAGAAAAACGCAACCACTACTGAGGCTGAAGCTACTGCAGAATTTCAGGACGAAATTCCAAATCAACGGGGGGATGATGTGACACCCCAGGAAAATCAGGAAAACAACGCAACTTAACTAGCTTCCTCAGTAACCACGCGCTAAATTTCGGGACGAAATTCTCTTAACAGAGGGAGAATGTGACAACCCTCAAATTTACATGTATTCCGTACAATTGATTAATGACAATTAAAGTGCTTGACGACTGTGTGGAATTACGTAACTGCTTTCTGATATCTGTGTTATACCTACATGTGCATGTTAACACACTAGTAGTATACAGAAAAGTCATTAAATAGTCTGTTATGACTTCCTGAGTGTTAAAAATTAAAAACGTTGCAAAAATGTATATATAAGACACCTTACGGATTAATTAAGCACTTAAACGGAACAGTGTCAAACCGAACAACCGGACTTTACCCGGAACATGAAAATATTACCAAACACATTGTTTTTACTTCTCTGAGCTAATTAGGGTCCCCGAACACCCTAACACCCGTTATATTAGTAAACACACACTATACACTAACTAATATCATTAGAACCTAACTATATCTTTACCACCCAACCCATACCCCCCCCCCTTCTTGAGACGGTTCCCATGGGTGGGGACACACCCATGCATTTCTTGATTATAATATTAACTTTGTTTAATATCTAGTTGACATAACATCTAGTGGGTAATAAGGAAATTGGGACTATAAGAAAACTCATGAGTTAAGAACTTTTCTTCATCAAACACCAACTCAAAGCAAACTCCTCTCTCCCTTCCTTGTGCCTTCGGTTGAACACCATCACCACTACCCACCCATCATTCAAATCTTGTTTAACCATTTCCTACATATACAAGTGTGCAACGGATCATACAACGAAGCTCGGTGCTCTCAGAAGTGGAAGGACCGCTCTCGTTTTCTTTTAACCACCACTTTTACGCCTTATTTCTCCCCTAGCCTTGTGCTAGTAGTAAGTGTTCTAAATCACTATCTTGATCTTGTTTATGGTGGTTAATAGGTGATATAATGGTTGAAAGTTAAGAATACTAAAGAACAAAACTCAAAGTCTTGAGCATAAGTGTTTATTGATGGATAAAGAAAAGATATGTGTGTAAATCTTATAAATCCTGCATAGTTGTGATTATCTGATGATTTGTTAGTTAATATTGACGTTTGATATTGTTATGATCACTAAACATGATTAACGTAATCAATCGAACACGAACTAGGAAGTTAGAAAGTGAAAACAGAATCTGTCCCGGTTTTACAGCCAACTTCAGTTGGCTGTAAACAGGTCATAAACTCAATGAAAAACTGATATTTTGAATCTAAAATATGTTATTATGAAATACGGTTCTAATGGCACCAGAATCGTAATTTTTGGACTTCGTTTACTATTTTTAATGTGTCGATTTGTAACAACAGCTTAAGCTGAATTTTGACAGCAATAAATGGGTGTCATACTTTCAGTCATAACCTGAGTTTTGTGATGAATCGGACCATGAAATTTGTACAGTAGATGACAACCGATGCATTTGTAATTACTCCACTGGAATTTCGTAAATCGGACACTCGATGAATTTTAAATAAATTATCCCGTGGACTGTGGTCAGAAAAATATAAATCTGAGTTCAGCCTGGAAAATGATTTCTTATAAAATATTGGTAATGAACCGGACCCCGATATTTTTACACAATAAAATTTGGAATGTTTAAGACATTCTATAAAAATTTGGGAATTTTTGGAATAAATTAACTATTTTATTAAAATGTCCGAAAACAGCCTGGTTTTGAATAATTATGCTGAAATGACATAAGTTGTAATTTGCATGTCTAAATGTCGGGTAGGTTATCTGTGAATGATATAACATGTTATATGTGTTATGTGCATTATCGTATGTTTGTTTATGAGTGGGGAATGGATGGGAAACTTATATGGGCTTAAACCGTTAAAGTGATGCATGTTATGTGATAAATACGTGTAGAAACTTTGTGCTCTATTTGATAATCACTAAATGACTAACTGGTAATCATATTAGGACGTGATTGACCGACCTTGACTGTTAGCTATATTTGAGAACCTAACCGAGCAAACCGAGGTGAGTTCACACTTTCTACAAGGCATGGGATTCCCGGTGGTTTGGGAATGGGTTAAAGAATTTAAAACTAAATCTACATATCCCTTTGGGAAGATATGTACGACCATCCTACATAAATAGGATGCCATTGTTAATCCTACGAATTCTCCTGGTGCAGAATACGTACGTTCGTCCTCCTGGTGCAGGACAACAACCTTAAAACTAGCTAGACAAAACTCTATCATGAAGTCCCTCAATTTATATCGACTTAATCGCCGAGGCCAATGGCGAGCGGGTCATTAGTTAATAGCGCTATTAGGTTTAACAAACCTCACACCGTGCCGTTCGGACGGGCGTGTACTAATGGACTATGGCAAACTGTCAGTGATGATAGACACTGATGTAGGGCACAACTATTGTTCGTCAGTTGTCAATATGTATGGTCTAGTAGTTCAAACGGGGAAAGCCCCCACTGATAATGGTTATGGTTTGGGGTAATGAAAAAGGAACTGGTTAAACATACTTTCAACTACGGGGTAACCCCCACGGCAATTAAGCCAACGAAAGTCAAACCACGTTTTTCAGAAACAACTTAAAACTAAACAACCAAACGTGAACTCACTCAACTTTGTTGTTGACTAGTTGTTACATGCCTTACAGGTCGCTAAATGCTTGGAGCTTGCACAAGGAAGGAGTCGTTGTGGTGTACGGACTGTTACGTTCTGTGCTTAATTTTTACCTCCTTATGAACTTATTAAACTTGTGTTTTGAAACTTAAAACTTATGAACTGTGAACTTATGTTTCGAACTCACGTTTTATGCTTCCGCTGATAACCTAAAATCGGTTTACTTCCTCTTGGTCACCAATCGTATTGTGTTTGGTTTTATTTACTTAATTATGTTGTTCAATATGATTGGTGGCTCTATCCTGGTCACGTCACGCCTCCAAGCGGTGGTACTCCGCATGGTGGATTTTGGGGGTGTGACACTCTTCCTCCTCCTCTTCGTTTTCCACGATAGCTTTCACCACCGTCGCGATCGTTTGTAGAAATATTTCTGCACCATCGTCAGATGATGATGACGATTCAGTATAACTTGAAGAACTTGAAGAACTCATGGCATTATTGTGTTTTATGTGTTTGATATTGTGTGATAAAAATAATAAATATGGTAAGGTATTTATAAAGGAAAAATTAATTTTTTTTTTTAAATAGCACCCAACGGCTAGTTTGGTTTGGCCATTCACAGCCCGTCATGTCACCTTGCTAGACCCGCCCCACGCCCGGCTTGAAACCCAAGCCCCAAGGGCCACGCCTCAACCCAAGCCCACCCGGGATGGTGGCTTGGGCGTTTTCCCCCAACCCACGCCCAAACCCCCGCCCCATACCCCACGGTCTAAGGTACAACTATTTATAGCTAATAAATATTAAACTCACTTTTATTAATAAATCTTTTTGTTACCAACATATTATATGTGTGAAACGAAGAAGTCATTGTTTGAAATTGATAATTTATTTATTAATATTTAAATCTCTTCGCCTTATCACTAACTTAGGCTAACAATTAATGTTTATGGTACATTTCAAAAGCTGCCCCTCTTGCCTAGTTGCTCCACAAATCCACTGGCCCACTTGCTACCTATTTTCACAATTTCAACACAAAATTACTTCATTTATGTCAAGTGTTTATTTTAAAATGTGCAAGTGTAATTAGATGAATATTAGTCAACCCATAAGCAACTTGATGTAGTAGATAGAGTAGACGTGGACAAGAACATCATAAGTATTTACATGAATCCGAACATGACTTGAACCCGAATATCGTGTCAGACACAATTACACATGAACGCAAACAACATAACACATATTCGTGGGTTTACACAAACACATCCTTTTGACCTGTATTATATTTTCATATTAATAACTTCAGAGTTGCAAATTACAACAAAAATACAAAATGTGTACTAAACAAATACGTTTAAACACGATGCTCATTGACACTCAAGTCAATTTATTTATAGTAGAAAAACCTTTTTTAATAACTTTTATAAATAAGCGGGTTAAACAGTTAATCCACAAGCCTGCCATGTCGACCAAAACTTATTTAGCTAAACGCATTCACATGTTCGACAATAAACTAATTGAAACCCGTTTAGACTAAAAGCAAGCCACAAATTTCATGTTAGATTCATAATTTCATATTACCCGTACTTAAACCTATCAATTACAAAGCATTATACACAGTTTTAATAACCAGTCTCAAACACTCCTAAATCTGAAAGGGACCTTGAAGCCATAATCATAAATCAGTGACAAATACTAAAAACAAACCAATTATAAAATTTAATTCACCAAAAGTATGATCATATCTCCAAATCCCATGTATAAACTTACCATAAAAATAATCAACTTTCCTGTTCTTTACTTTTTTCTTTCACCTGTTCTTTACCTTGTTCTTTCACCTGTTCTTTACTTAGTTCTTTCACATGTTCTTTACCTTGTTCTTTCACCTCTTCTTTACCTTGTTCTTTCGCATGTTCTTTACCTTGTTCTTTCGCATGTTCTTTATTTTTTCCAACTATAAGCTCTCCAATCTTCTTAAACAATCTCTTCCTGTGGTAAAGTCCATACAGATAATACCCCTTATCCTCACCGTCTTCTGTATGATGTCCATGATGATCCGCTTCTTCAAAATGACCGGCAGTTGCACTCCGCCGATGATTGCCTTTTGTTTTTGGCGTTCGCGGTTCAGATTTGGGTGACACATCAGTATCGAAAATCGACCCTTTGAGTGCTTCAGCCTTCTCTGGATCAAATTCTACAAAAGCTTCAGCATGATCAGCTTCATGATATAATGTCACACCCCAAATTTCCACGTGTCACCGGTGGGCCCGGTAGGGGAGTAACGTGACGTGGTTGGCAACATCATAGTCAAACAACACAATATTTAAATGCACAGCGGAAGCAAAAGATAATATATTACAATCCGAATATAAAGTAATATCCAAGTATTACAACGGAAGGTAAAGGATCCACAGGCGGATCATAAAACTTAAACATTGTTCAACAGACTTTAGACGCCTAGAACTTGCAAGATTCCTTATAACGTCCTGAGCCGCTTCCAGCCTATTACGTACTTGTACCTGCCACTTAGACTTTTGAAAATACGTCAGTTTTCACTGGTAAATACACTCAACCGACTCATTTGAAAAAGTTTATGAAAATTTGTTTAGGTGCACAAGACACGTAAATGTTTCGACACTTTGATTAGATTGCACAAGGCAAAATTAATATTTTTATACTTGAGACAAATTATATTTCATGTTATCAGTTTTACACAACTTGCTCTACATGTAGGGCCCGAACTATGCCGGTTCATGATTAACCGACACACCACTATTCCCCTATTGGGAATTCCATATTGGTATAAACATATGGCATCTGTCAGGTGTATGCCTACACCCCGTGCTTAGGTCGTGGCCATTGCAAATCATGAGTCAAGGATATCCAGGACACGGTCGCATTAATCCCCAATGTTTCAGTCAAGCAATACGAATTAAAACAGGTTATTTGGATTTCCCGACTCATTGGTCTTTGAATCCCATACCTGAACATGCGGTATTTATATTACCGTATCCCAAGCCCGTAATAGGGAAAATAAGTTAAGAGTATTTACCTGAGCTAGCTCCTGTCTTAATTAGCAGAAATTTATAACTCAGCCGTATTCACTTAAGCAAGCGTAGGTACAATTTACCGGAAAGCTCTAGTCTGGAATGATGGTATAAATAACTAATTAGAATGCTAACGGGTCTTTAATTAAGCCTAAGCTTAGACCGGTTAGTCTTACAGGAAGATACGGTTCGTACGCACGATTAAGCGAAGACCGGATAGAATGTGATTTAGACCCGACAAGTTTGAAGACTTGCTTAATATGGGTATATTATACACATTCTGGATTTTGAGATAAAACCGATAAGGTTTGACCCGTTTCGGCTAATTTATGTAAACTAGTTACATAAACCGAACCGAACGCGTATGAAGCGTAACGGGTAACCATAAGAGTCCTAAACAGGTTTCCTAAGTTAACATGCCTTAAATATGTTGTGATATCAGTAGGATACCTTCCGTTATGCCCAAAACGAGTTTAATTTTATATTAATCCCCTTAGGGGTATTTTGGTCATTTTAAAGATTATAAAAGGGTTTTATTTATCCGGGCCTGAGTTGATCAGTAAAATAGCTTATTTTAACAGGTTATAACCTTTGGTAATAAGTCTTATATACAAAAATAGTTTTAAACCCAAACTATGCGTTAAATACGCGTATAAAGTCGTTTTAAGCGACGTACGGTTTAAAAATACGATTCTGAGTTTCCAGGGTAGTTTAACAGGTTCAAAATACTATAATTATTATTTAAAATCAGTAGCAATTGGATTGGCGCCATTTGAATTTGTAAAACTCGTTTTATGGCCTAAAAGGGCATATTCGGTATTTACCGAATTAAGGCGCTAATCCAAGCTTATGATCAGTTTAAAAATAATTAAAAATCTTTAAAAATCCTAAAATATTATTTAACCTCAGTGGGTAAAATATTTGGTGTCAAAACTGATTTTAGATAGGCTTCACGCTAATGGCGCCGTTTAATTAATAACATGTTTATAAATACACCATTAAGCATAACTCCTAATCTAGACTTCCGATTGACGTGAAATTTTGCAGACTTGTTTAATAATCATTATTAAAGACTTTTGCACTTTTACATTTTCTAAAATCTCGTTTGATGGTCATAAGGGCATTACGGTCAATATTCAGGCGATTAACGGAAACATCGGATGATTAGGGATTCGAGTGGTATAAACGCAGAGGCTTATACACACAAGTAACTAGGTCCTAATGGAACCTTAAGGCATGTCTAAACCTATATAAATCGGGTCAGAACTGAGGTCAACGCAAAAGTCAAACTTTTGCGTCTCTCGGCTCCGAATCGGTTCTAAATAGAAAGTTGTCGAATCAGACAAGCGTATACAAGTTTTTATACTTATTTTCAGTTGGTAAGAATGATAAAATAGGCTATACGCCAATTACATCGCTAAACATGCATTAAACCAAACCTAACCATTCTGTTGACTTTTTCGGGAGAGGTTTGACTCGATAAACGACCTAGTTAGGATCCGAATTAGTGAGTGCCCTTTTAGGGGTTTATCAACCATATAAATACCAACTTATAACAACCTTTGATTCGACTATACTCTGGACCGATTATTTATTATCGAAAAGTCAAACCGTAGTTACGACGGTTTGATTTCTAGGCCATAAACTAAGTATGAATGAACTAGAGAAGATCAAGGGTACTTACACAAGTCTTATGGATGTTTTGGAAAGCTTGGATCAGGTCTTGAGCTCTTGAAAATGTCCAGAAGATGAAATGTGCATGTATGTGGAAAATGTGACTTCTTATAACAACTTCAAACCTCATGGATGATCAACAACTAAGTCTAGGGATGTTACATTATCATCCACAAGTGTCCTACAAGCTATAAATCATGTAGGGGCTCTTAAAAATGCAGATAAGATCAACATAAGTCGGTTACCACATCAAACAGGCAGCTGTCCATAACTTCTGTCGCTGGGCAGTGCTAGCGCACCGTTACGCTACTTTTGTAGCGGTGCGCTAGACATCATACGATGCGCAACAAACATAGCGCTACGATGCGCAAACCTACTATCAGGCTCCTTAAATTTGCAATTTAGTCTCTGGTCCCCCGAAACATCGCTTTCATAGTATTTCTTGCATTTCAAGGCTTTGATATTAACATATAGGGGCTTTAATACTTATACCCACTTTGTCAAGTCCCCGGGTAACTTTGTGATCACCCGAAAAGCCCTAAATTCCAATGTTAACGATTCTAACCCTCACACACGAATTTTATCACAACTTACTCATACGGTAACGAAACTTGATGAAATTTTTATGGTACATTCTAGTGAGCATAATTAATTGTTACAAAGCTTCGGGTTTGCTAAAAGGTCACTCAGAGGTATATCTTCAACATGTTGACACACTTAACCCCTGTAGTTTGTAATATCTCACTTTCTTTCACAATTCTCTTTGTATGATCCATGATCCATTCGTTTAGGGTTATAAACATCATGTAGGGTTATTGTGAAGTATAATCATTCATTGTTGACACTTTGAACCCTTGTATTTACATAGTTTCATTGTTTGTCAACTTTGGTCCTTCAAGAACATTCTTGCACGCGTTCAAAACTTATGACACGTGTCAATACATTATAGGACGTAAATTTTCGGGGTGTTACATCCTCACCCCCTTAAAAGAAATCTCGACCTCGAGATTTGTTAAAATGCTGGAAGTACTCTTTGTCGCATAATGGACTTAACTTTTATAGTATATCTTGGAGTCTTTCCAAGCTCCCATAGTGGCCCTTATATTAGGCGTATGTATCCTTTTGGAGCTTCTTGACCTGGCGGTCCTCAATCGATACAGGATGCTCATCATATCATAATTCTGCATATCACAATCGATTATGGATTTGTATAATCTTATTTGTTGTTCCCCAGGCAACTTTCAGATCTTAATAATTGGACTTACCAATTCTCTATCTCACACTAGACAGTTAACATTCCATCTATACAAGGTCTCCAAAGGAGTAGCCTTAATACTTACATATTCATTATTATAGAAAAGCTTATTTTTAAGGTGAGATGGTTATTCCAACCACTGCTTAGCTAATGTTTAGGGAATAGTTAATCCTTGCCGTTAGTCGAACAAATCGACGATCCTGGGTAGGTAATAGCGATTCTTAATTGTTGCCTAAATAGAGTTGCGGTGATCAATGCATAAGCAAAATGAACCTTCTTTCTTATTTACTAAAAAAAATCGGAGTTCTTAGAACTTTGAATGTTGGTTTTATAACACCTTCTCTAAAAACTTATCGATTTGGCTCATAGTTATTCCTATTCCGTTGGTACTAACAGATATACGGCTTTTACAGTAACTGTAGCCCTAAGCGGGATGTTTGTCCTAACATCCTCTTACCTCTCAGGAGGTAAACATGGTAATTCTTATAAAGAAGATAATTATGACACACAGAGATGGTAGAGATGTCTGTATTTTTCAGGCTTTGGTTCATCTGTCGATGTCGATGTCATATACATGACACATTCTCTTTACAATAGCAAAGATGTCTTAAGTAGAGATACTTATAAGGACATTTTATATTGGATATCTTCTTTGAATACTACTAGTCGACTTTAGCACAATACGACCATTGGGATATCTCAGGGGTTCCATGCATTAAACCTCCATACTGATCAGGCATGGAAGCAATCTATGGGACACACTAAGATACGCCAATCCTCATATGGCACTTTTATCAAACATAGTTAGGCATTCGCAGAAGATAGAAAAAAAATGAGAAAAATAAAATAATATATATTGTCGTACTCTTTTTGGGGAAAAGTACTCCAGATTTTTAGGGAAGGATTATCTCCGAGGATGGGAGAGAGGGTCTCTAAAGACTCCATTGGTAAATTATGCCTCACTTTTAATATCTGAAGTTCTTATGAATGTAACCAAAAGTTTGTTAAGCTTATGGTTTACTAAAGGTTTATTATCCCTTACATTAACGTAAAATACATAGCAGATACAATTTATGCTAAAAGGTAAGGACGTACCTTATTATTGATATGCACTGTCTCTGGCCTTCAACTGGTAGTTCAGTTGTTTCCTTTCTTATCCATCCCAGATTTAGCTGCTCCTCCCTGGGCAGCCTCCGGGCAATTAGTACTGATGTGGCCCTTTTCACCACATCTGAAACAGCTTGCATTCTTTATGTCCCTACATTCGTGGGACTGGTGACCAGTTCTTTTGCAGATGCCACATTGTTTTATCTTTTGGTTTGATCGACACTGTCCCCAGTGTCTTCTTTTGCAAGTTTTGCATGTAGGCTTCTTGTCGGAATCCTGTTGGTCATTGTTGAACTCGGATTTGTTCTTCTTAGGATTCTGGGAATTATTCTCCTCCCTTTTACGCTTCCCATCTTCAGAGGCCTTGGCAGCCTTGTTTCTAACCACATCGAGTGTGAGAGCTAGCGACAATTCTGCCGTTGACCTGAAGGTAGTAGGTCTCGATGCTTTCACACTTGCCTTTATTTCTGGGGCTAAACCCCCAATGAAGCGAGCAATTCGCTTTGGTTCCGGTGTGACCAAATAAGGAACCAATCGAGACTTGGTATTGAAACTTGTAAGGTATGCTTGACAATCTAAGTTCTCCATGACTAAAGTCAAGAATTCAGTCTCAATCTTCTCAACCTCATGTTGAGGGCAGTAGTTTTCTTTGATCAGCGTCGTGAACTGTTCCCAGGTCATATTATATAACGGGACTTTCCCCGTAGCTTGGATCAAAGATTTCCACCAAGCTAATGCCTCTCCTTTGAAAGACTGTGACACAAATTTCACAATGTCCCTATTATGGCAACCACTAATATCCACCACAGTATCCATTTCATCCATCCACGTCATGCAATCAACAGCTCCTTTTTCTCCATTGAAGTCTCTGGGTTTGCACGACACGAAGTATTTATAGTTGCAACCCCTATTACGAGGTTCTTGGTTCTGTAAAACTCTTTGGGATGGATTACTCCTTTGATTCGAGGAGTGGTGAGAATTACTGTTGTGGGCAGTGTGGGTCCTGGAGGGTGTTCTAGTGTGTGAAGCAGAATGGGTCCTTGTATGGGTACCACTTGATCCATGGTTTTGTCTATCCATAGCTCTATTAACCGCATTGTCTATCATAGCTTGCAACTCTGCACCCGCTACGTTTACATGGGCATTATCAGGTACTATCCCTGGGTGACTGTTGACCTCGTTTGAGTCTGCCATGTTGCTTGAACTGTAACATATCGACAATAGTCTATTGGTGAGTTTATTATAGAATTGTCTTTTAGTCTCAGAGGACATTAATTATAGCCCGTGAGCACTTCATCCATATGGGATGCTTATATAAATAAGGATTTAGAATACTTCCATAACAATGACTTATGTGATTTTTATCGTATCACACTTTGTCGAGCATGTAATTATGCTTTCATATGTTTAATAAGGATTTGAATCTCTTAAATAGGTTCTACCATCTCGGCCTTGTATGCAGTGACATTTAGGCTAGGTTTTACCCTTAAGATTCTTTTTAATAATTAACGCAGAACAAAATTTTAAATCGAGATGTTAGTAAGGAACTTAATCTAATTGTGGGACTACCATCTCGGCCCTGTCTTAATGTGACATATGGCTAGGTCTTGTCCTTTTAGATTTTGCCATTTTATTATAATGGTAGATCTTATAATATAGGAATGATATTTTAAATATAATCGTTCCTTCAAAAATCTAAACGAATATATGGTTGCCCTAATCGGGACTTCTACCGAAAATGACTCGCCCATACAAGAGCTCATCTGTATAAATAACAAAGGAACCAAATAAGGACAAAATGAAACAAATCTGAATTTGTCCTATGTTCTCGTCTAGACTCAAGAATGTGCAACTGTGTATCTGAGATTAAACACAAAAAGGCTAGTGTTTAATTCACTCAGTGTTGGCTCTGATACCAACCTGTCACACCCCAAATTTCCACGTGTCACCGGTGGGCCCGGTAGGGGAGTAACGTGACGTGGTTGGCAACATCATAGTCAAACAACACAATATTTAAATGCACAGCGGAAGCAAAAGATAATATATTACAATCCGAATATAAAGTAATATCCAAGTATTACAACGGAAGGTAAAGGATCCACAGGCGGATCATAAAACTTAAACATTGTTCAACAGACTTTAGACGCCTAGAACTTGCAAGATTCCTTATAACGTCCTGAGCCGCTTCCAGCCTATTACGTACTTGTACCTGCCACTTAGACTTTTGAAAATACGTCAGTTTTCACTGGTAAATACACTCAACCGACTCATTTGAAAAAGTTTATGAAAATTTGTTTAGGTGCACAAGACACGTAAATGTTTCGACACTTTGATTAGATTGCACAAGGCAAAATTAATATTTTTATACTTGAGACAAATTATATTTCATGTTATCAGTTTTACACAACTTGCTCTACATGTAGGGCCCGAACTATGCCGGTTCATGATTAACCGACACACCACTATTCCCCTATTGGGAATTCCATATTGGTATAAACATATGGCATCTGTCAGGTGTATGCCTACACCCCGTGCTTAGGTCGTGGCCATTGCAAATCATGAGTCAAGGATATCCAGGACACGGTCGCATTAATCCCCAATGTTTCAGTCAAGCAATACGAATTAAAACAGGTTATTTGGATTTCCCGACTCATTGGTCTTTGAATCCCATACCTGAACATGCGGTATTTATATTACCGTATCCCAAGCCCGTAATAGGGAAAATAAGTTAAGAGTATTTACCTGAGCTAGCTCCTGTCTTAATTAGCAGAAATTTATAACTCAGCCGTATTCACTTAAGCAAGCGTAGGTACAATTTACCGGAAAGCTCTAGTCTGGAATGATGGTATAAATAACTAATTAGAATGCTAACGGGTCTTTAATTAAGCCTAAGCTTAGACCGGTTAGTCTTACAGGAAGATACGGTTCGTACGCACGATTAAGCGAAGACCGGATAGAATGTGATTTAGACCCGACAAGTTTGAAGACTTGCTTAATATGGGTATATTATACACATTCTGGATTTTGAGATAAAACCGATAAGGTTTGACCCGTTTCGGCTAATTTATGTAAACTAGTTACATAAACCGAACCGAACGCGTATGAAGCGTAACGGGTAACCATAAGAGTCCTAAACAGGTTTCCTAAGTTAACATGCCTTAAATATGTTGTGATATCAGTAGGATACCTTCCGTTATGCCCAAAACGAGTTTAATTTTATATTAATCCCCTTAGGGGTATTTTGGTCATTTTAAAGATTATAAAAGGGTTTTATTTATCCGGGCCTGAGTTGATCAGTAAAATAGCTTATTTTAACAGGTTATAACCTTTGGTAATAAGTCTTATATACAAAAATAGTTTTAAACCCAAACTATGCGTTAAATACGCGTATAAAGTCGTTTTAAGCGACGTACGGTTTAAAAATACGATTCTGAGTTTCCAGGGTAGTTTAACAGGTTCAAAATACTATAATTATTATTTAAAATCAGTAGCAATTGGATTGGCGCCATTTGAATTTGTAAAACTCGTTTTATGGCCTAAAAGGGCATATTCGGTATTTACCGAATTAAGGCGCTAATCCAAGCTTATGATCAGTTTAAAAATAATTAAAAATCTTTAAAAATCCTAAAATATTATTTAACCTCAGTGGGTAAAATATTTGGTGTCAAAACTGATTTTAGATAGGCTTCACGCTAATGGCGCCGTTTAATTAATAACATGTTTATAAATACACCATTAAGCATAACTCCTAATCTAGACTTCCGATTGACGTGAAATTTTGCAGACTTGTTTAATAATCATTATTAAAGACTTTTGCACTTTTACATTTTCTAAAATCTCGTTTGATGGTCATAAGGGCATTACGGTCAATATTTAGGCGATTAACGGAAACATCGGATGATTAGGGATTCGAGTGGTATAAACGCAGAGGCTTATACACACAAGTAACTAGGTCCTAATGGAACCTTAAGGCATGTCTAAACCTATATAAATCGGGTCAGAACTGAGGTCAACGCAAAAGTCAAACTTTTGCGTCTCTCGGCTCCGAATCGGTTCTAAATAGAAAGTTGTCGAATCAGACAAGCGTATACAAGTTTTTATACTTATTTTCAGTTGGTAAGAATGATAAAATAGGCTATACGCCAATTACATCGCTAAACATGCATTAAACCAAACCTAACCATTCTGTTGACTTTTTCGGGAGAGGTTTGACTCGATAAACGACCTAGTTAGGATCCGAATTAGTGAGTGCCCTTTTAGGGGTTTATCAACCATATAAATACCAACTTATAACAACCTTTGATTCGACTATACTCTGGACCGATTATTTATTATCGAAAAGTCAAACCGTAGTTACGACGGTTTGATTTCTAGGCCATAAACTAAGTATGAATGAACTAGAGAAGATCAAGGGTACTTACACAAGTCTTATGGATGTTTTGGAAAGCTTGGATCAGGTCTTGAGCTCTTGAAAATGTCCAGAAGATGAAATGTGCATGTATGTGGAAAATGTGACTTCTTATAACAACTTCAAACCTCATGGATGATCAACAACTAAGTCTAGGGATGTTACATTATCATCCACAAGTGTCCTACAAGCTATAAATCATGTAGGGGCTCTTAAAAATGCAGATAAGATCAACATAAGTCGGTTACCACATCAAACAGGCAGCTGTCCATAACTTCTGTCGCTGGGCAGTGCTAGCGCACCGTTACGCTACTTTTGTAGCGGTGCGCTAGACATCATACGATGCGCAACAAACATAGCGCTACGATGCGCAAGCCTACTATCAGGCTCCTTAAATTTGCAATTTAGTCTCTGGTCCCCCGAAACATCGCTTTCATAGTATTTCTTGCATTTCAAGGCTTTGATATTAACATATAGGGGCTTTAATACTTATACCCACTTTGTCAAGTCCCCGGGTAACTTTGTGATCACCCGAAAAGCCCTAAATTCCAATGTTAACGATTCTAACCCTCACACACGAATTTTATCACAACTTACTCATACGGTAACGAAACTTGATGAAATTTTTATGGTACATTCTAGTGAGCATAATTAATTGTTACAAAGCTTCGGGTTTGCTAAAAGGTCACTCAGAGGTATATCTTCAACATGTTGACACACTTAACCCCTGTAGTTTGTAATATCTCACTTTCTTTCACAATTCTCTTTGTATGATCCATGATCCATTCGTTTAGGGTTATAAACATCATGTAGGGTTATTGTGAAGTATAATCATTCATTGTTGACACTTTGAACCCTTGTATTTACATAGTTTCATTGTTTGTCAACTTTGGTCCTTCAAGAACATTCTAGCACGCGTTCAAAACTTATGACACGTGTCAATACATTATAGGACGTAAATTTTCGGGGTGTTACATATAACATGTCATCTTCTTCTTCTTTTTTAAATTTAAAGTCATCAAAACTAAACATTTGTTGGTGTATAGTTCTTCCATCTAAATGATCTTCGTAAAGCGAAGCAACCGGGGAGTTGAAAACTTCGGTATGTTCTTTATCTTCACAATGTTTGTTAGCTTCACAATGTTTGTTAGCTTCGGTTTTTGCAGCGAGTAATCTTTTGAACTCCTTCAAGTTTTCACGAGCTGCGACTTCATTGATTCTTAACTTTTCGTTTTCTTCAGTAAGAGCGCGTAACGATTCTTCCTTTTTGGATAATAAGTCCTTGAGCTCTGAGTGTTCGGCTCGGGCTATGTTGGAAGCTTCTTTAGCAGCCTTAGACTCATTTAGCGCTTGTTTGACGATATCGCGTAGTTTAGAAGTTTCTTCTCTTGTGATCTTGGTGGTGTTTTCCGACGCGACTAATGCTTCATGTAGCTTCTTGTTTTCGCGTGTGAGCGAGGCGTTTTCTTCATATGCTTTATTTATACAACCTATGAATCCCATTTCTTTCGCTGTCCACGAAGAAACAGATTCTTCGGTTTCCATTCGTAATCGCTCGGATTTGTCCTTTTGTAACGCGAGTTCTCGGTTAAGTTTTTTAATTTCTTCTTGCAAACGTGCTACTTGTTCTCCTGAAGCATTTTGTGACTGTAGCTCTTTGTTTAGATGTTTCACTTCAAGCTTTGATTCTTCCAAATCCATTTTAGTTTGCTCAATCTGTTGTGTTTGAAGCATCAATGCTTCCAACATATGTGCTTCTGATTGTTTAGTTTTCTCAACTTCATCTTCCAATTCCACAATTCTTTTCTTCAATTCTCCTATCAACTTTGCGGATTCTGCGTTAGCCATCTCTTTAACCTCGTTAAGCTCAGCGATCACTCGGTTTCTTTCAGTTTCTGATTCGTCTAATCTCACTTTCGTGTTCTTCAATTCCTCTTCTAAACTGTTGATTTGTTTTTGCTGTATTGCAGCCTTTACTATCCGATTCTACATAACAAAAATCCCAAATCATCATCATACACTACTCCAAACATTTTCATCGAAAATTCGTAGGCGTTACCAAAATTACTAGGAATATCACCAAAATTAACAAAACAGACATTTGACTTCTATATTTGTTCAAATAAGCAATAGCATTGATTTTTACATATGTTACCTTATCAGAGTGTGGGCTACGGAGGTGCTGGCTAATCTGAGTGTGGGCTATGAAGGTGTCGGATTATCGGAATGTGTGCTATGGAGGTGCCAGCTTATCTAAGCATGGTGTCACGGGCCAAATATTTGAAGGTCGCAATGCTATGAGTTGTGCTTGAATGCTTGGGTTCCTAGCTAGTCCAAGACTTTATCGAGGGACGGAGTCAGTGTCAATGAAGAGGTGTACATGCCTAGTCGTGTCTACGACGAACGCATCACTGGTCGAGAGCTGGCGTCACTCTCCTGATGAGTCCAAGGCAAGACGAAACCAGTAACCCACACAAAGAAGCGGGATGGATTGGCTTGTCCTTGGGGACTTGGGGACGCCACACAGGGTCGAAAACTAACCCCGTGACAATGGTCTATGAAGGTGTCAGATTTTTGAAAGCATTGATCGGTTGTTTTGGATCGCCTACTTGAACAAATGTAGAAATTAAAGCCTATTTTGTTATTTTTTGGTCAATTTGCCTATTTTCGTCGATTTTCCACAATTCTTTCTTCGAAAAATTTTCGACAAAGTTTTATTTTATAGAAAAAACACTATAATTCCATAAGAAAATTGCCAGATTTCTACAATTCAATGGTTGGATCATAACCTAATCACAAAAAAAAAAAAAGCCTCGAAAATTCATACTCCTCCAAATTAAACGAATAAAACGACATACCTCCGCTAAGCTAACAGAATTACGCTCAACAGAAACTAGCGCGGCTTTATCAACCTGCGAAGCAAGACTATCTCCTCTACAAATCTTCGATCCAGAGATCGTTCTAAGCAGAAACGATGAATGCTTCTTTTGTCCAACTTCCACATACCCAGATCTAAAAACCAACAAGTTGGTAACGGATTACATATCAAAACAACAAAATCTACTTGTAACGTATCATTTTATCTCATCATATACAATTAACAGAAAAATATAGACACAGAGAAGAAAGTAATATTCGTACCTGGATTTGGAACGTAACATGTTGAAAGATTGTGGTGTCAAAATTATTTCTGGAAGCGAGATGAAATCGGAGAAAAAAATCGATGAAAATCGTTGAATTTACACAGGTTTGAAGGAAGCCGTGGTTGGCGGGTGCAGACTTTTCTCTGTAACGTATTTTTTTGTTTTTGGAAATCAGGTTATTAGAAATATTGAAGTTAAAGTTTGGTGTATTTATTGGTCATTAATATTTTGGTTTAATATTTATTCAAGTTGAAAAAGTGGTGTTAGATATTTATAAAATAATAATATTGATATTGAGTCCATGGCTTTATAGCCCATCTTGAGGTGGGATAAGACTTTAGGATCAATAGATCCTGGGTTCGATTCCCACAAGAGTGGGTTTTCTCATATTTATTGGGTTTCCTCCTGAATTGATGTATAGGCATTATGCCTAGTGGAGATGGATATGATCGGGTGGTTCCACTGGTGGCACGATGATACTCCAGTGGTTTGTAGTGATCCAAATTTGCAATTAAAAAAAATAATATTGATTTTTTTTTTTGAACGGTGACTTTCTTATGAGTGACCCATTGTCACTGAATCCCGTCAAAGACGGTATTCCCCAGCCAAGATCTGCCGACGATGTTCTATCGGGCCCCGTACGGTATCAGACTTGGATGGCGTTCCCCCGGAAAACCGTGCTGCCTCCACACGAGTAACTTCGCTGGAGTAACAGGCGGGTGAAAACCTTGGATTATTTGTTTTTAGTTTAATATTTATTCAAGTTGAAAAAAGTGGTGTTAGATATTTATAAGAGTTAAATGCCATTTTAGTCCCTGTGGTTTGGGCCATTTTGCCAGTTTAGTCCAAAGGTTTCATTTTTAACCTGTGGGCCCAAAAAGGTTTCACAGTTGTCATTTTAGTCCACTGGGTTAACTTCATCCATTTTTTCTGTTAACGAGAAGGCCAATTCGGTCATTTTATATGGCTGAATTGCCCTTTTAGTTAACAGAATTACATACAAAATGACCAAATTGGCCTTCTCGTTAACAGAAAAAACGGATGAAGTTAACCCAGTGGACTAAAATGGCAACTGTGAAACCTTTTTGGACCCAAGGGTTAAAAATGAAACATTTAGACTAAACTGGCAAAATGGCCCAAACCACAGGGACTAAAATGGCATTTAACTCTATTTATAAAATAATAATATTGATATTGAAGTGTTACAATTTTATGGATTATTTGTTTATATATTTTTTAGGAACGGCATGAATAATGTTATATGGTTTTACATTTTGTATTTAATCTCATGTTTTTGTTTTTAAAGGAAATATGGTGTGTTGGTAATCTCATGTTTTTGTTTTTAAAGGAAATATGGTGTGTTGGTAAGGTGTTTTTTTCTTATTCAAGACCATATGGTGTGGGATAATCATGTCACGTAAACGGGGATTTTATTATTAATTTGCACGGTGTGAAATAAAACATCTTTTAAAGTTCTCATTAACTATATAAAAAACGAAAAAAGAAAAGAAATCTGATTGATTGGTCCCCCGCTTTCTCTCATTTAATGCTCGTCAAGGGCTTGGCAGAGGCAACCATAGCACCCCTATATGGCGTTGTCGTTCAAAAAAAAAAGCACCCCTACATTGCAAAGGAAAGCCGTTGTTAAGGGCACCACCCAACTAAGGTGGCTGGAGACATTAACGTTCAAAAAATAATTAATTCATCTTCCTAGTAAAGAGACGTTAAAAATAATTAATTTGATCTTCCTAGTAAAGACATTATAATACTTTTACACAGAGTTTTAATTCTTAATTGATGTTTTCATGAAGCTAAATAATCAATTCATCTCCCTACTAATTAGATTATTTGAGTGTAGAATGATATGAACATGTATTGTATTGCTATTGAAAATTTTAGTATTGAATATTGGTTTGTTGTTGTACAATATTGATTTAGGCCTAAGTGGTAAGTTAACTAGAAACACTGTAATAGTGTTTTTTAGCTTATTCTTTTCACCAAAACGATGTTATTAAACTTGTTTTGATGTACATCGAATCATACCGTACCGAAAAACGGTTCTTCTACAACTGAAATTAAGTACGACGTATACTAGTTCGAGACAATTTAGCATTATCCTCTAGCCTAATAAAGAGCATTTTTTAATCTTTTACTCACTTGTAAAAAAACTTCATATGTCCATTCCCGATATTTATCTCTATTCAATTTAATACTATTTCTGTATTCTTCTTTTTATTATTATTCCCTTTATTTTACTTATATCCACTCATAAAATATAATAAAAAACGATAAATGGGATGAGTATCAAGAACCAAATTTAGAGGATGAGTTTGTTTCTCATAAAAATACGGGGATACGAATGAAAATGGAAGATGAGATGTAGATGTGTCTTCTATGATTTTTTTTTTTTTTTTTCTTATGATGTTCTTTTGAATTTAAGATTTGGGAGAGGAAATAGGGGATGTCATGTGAATGCGAATGCTTTATAACATTTTTCGTATAAACAAATATTAAATGAGGGAGAGGACATTTGTAGTTGCTACTTGCTAGAGCCTAAAAGACGTTAGGTGTTCATTTATTTATATGAGATTATGAATATTAAAACCAATTGATGAGGGGGGTGAATGTGCTAAGTTGAGTAATTCTAGGGACTTTTATAATTTAAAATTGTAGCGTAATTGATTACCGGAAGTAACTCGCGTGTGACCTTGTCCAACGGCCGGCAAACATTGTCTTGGGAGAACGTTACTTTAGTCAACCTTCATAATTTGGGCTCGGTCATCAATTTGGGCTTTTGGGTTTCTAGTCAAACAACTCAATATTTAATTCTTCATTTTCTAAATGAAGTTGGTTATATCCAACTCAAGCAATCTTAGTTGTTGGTAGGAGTTCAGTCTCTTAGGCGTTTATTTACCTCTTAATGAGGTTTTTAATGGTTCAGACCTCGTACTGGTTCAACACTTAATGGTTCAGACTGTTTGTTTCGTGAGTAGATGTCTGAATGGTTCAGACATTTGCCTATGAATGGTTAAACATTATACTGAGTCTGAATGGTTAAGACCTCTATTCTGAATTGGTCAAACATATGCTTCTGGACGGTTAAACATTATATTGGCTCTTAATGGTTCAGACATCTTACTGATTCAGCACTTAATGGTTCAGACATCTTACTGATTCAGCACTTAACCATTCAGAAGTTGCCAAACGGCCCCTTAGTCGGTATTTGTTTAGTCATTCAGATAGTGACTGGCGTTATTTTGGGATTAATAGTCTAAGATGCGAAACACCTCGTCTAACTAGTTATGTTTTGAATTATTCAGGATAATTCGTTCAATGATAATATGACACTTGGGGTTGTGATTTTTTAACCTGTTTAACAAGGGGTCAATGTCGATGGCCTTTTGGTACATTGGCAGCCCCATGGCCTTCCAAAGTGGAGGTCATGGGTTTGAGTCTTGCCTGGTGCAAAATGTTCTAGGTTGAGCCAAATGTTTTACTATAGTGGCCTTCGGGCGATGGTTTTCATACTTTCATCTAGATTGATGGTGGGCCGTGTCACCAACGTTGTCTGTGTTCCCAGCCGTGGGTGACCTTTAGCCATTAGGTTTACTGAGTGACTGGATTTTTGTTGGTTGTTCAAAAGAAACAAGGGGTTAATGTTTGGATTTTACGTGTTTAACCCATTTATGATTCATTTATAGTTATTACTAGTCTAAGTACCCGTGTAATACACGGGTGGCTACACAACAAAAAATTTACACTTTAATACGTAAATAATTTATTATATGCACATTCAAATATTAACATAAATCATAGAAAGTACGTGAAATAACGGAAATACATGAAAAACGTGAAATAACGGAAATACATGAAAACCATAAAAATTTCACAACTCATTGAAGATCTCTTTATATACAACATTCATTGTTTTATTTGTAGGTCTGCCTTCGTTGTCAAGTATTAGTAGCTTGATTCCATCTCGTCTTGTAACCCTCGAGTGAATTCACTAAGAACCTGCATCACAAGTTTTAATTTCTTAATGTTAAAATGCAGAAAACATACACAAAGCAATTATCTTTTCATTATGTGCTAGTTGTTAACAATTCTATTGTATATATGCACAAATCATTTTGTCCCATCAAATGAAACAGTCGTTTTTGACCTAAAATTAGGTTCAAGAAAAATAAAGTAGAAGATATACAGCAAAATGACAGATTTACAAAGGTTTAAACTGCCTACCATGAACTTTAAACACACTACTTACAAGAAGATGCAATATTTTTGGATAAAAAGTGTTTTTGGACAATCTAACGTGTACGTTAAAGGTGACCATTTTGACCCAACCACTTGTTGAAGCTAATGTGCATATAACTTTTAGAGTAAAATGCCTTTGTCGTCCCTGAGGTTTGGCTTCTTTTTTTTTTTTTTTGCGACTTTCGTCCAAAGGTTTGTTTTCCGCATCTAGATCCCAAAGGTCTGAAATGTTGGCATTTTCATCCGACTCGTTACTCCATCCATTTTTTAACGTTAGGTCGGGGGTATTTGTCTTTTTATACATTTTTATGATGATTAATAGGTTTGGGTGGGGAGGAAGTCAACAGAGGTTGATATTTATTTCTTATAGTGTTTTATTTTTATAAAAAATGCATAAAAAGACAGAAATGCCCCTCATTTAACGGAGAAAAACGAATGGAGTTAATGAGTCAGATAAAAAATGGCAAGATTTCAAACCTTTTGGATCCAGATGCGGAAAAGCAAACCTTTGGACAAAAGTGGCCAAAACCTCAGGGACGAAAACGGCATCGTAGTACTCTAATTTTTAAGTTAAAACAGCTATAAGCCTGGCGATGTTCATATGTTTGACACTAACAATGTAACACAAGGCAAACATATATCAAGTGGTAAGAACCGAAACTATCATACTAAATGCGAAAAACGTAACTGTCTTCCATTGTTGGATCTATATCAATGTTCAAGTCATAACCAGTTACATTATAGACTTGGAAGTTGAGCAACTTGGCCTAAGCTCTGAAATTATAAAAAAAAAATATTATACCATGTTATTAACCATATAAATCTATAAATAAAAACACTTTAGAAGATTATATGCTTTAAAAGTAGAGTTTAGACAACTTTCAAGTATGAACCCATTTGACCCGTACCACATGTTTCCCTTTTAGCTAAATTTTTTATTTGACCTGTTAAGATCAAAGACAACCCATTTCATATTTAAATGGATTGAACTTGTAAGCCCTCTAATTATGCTTCAAAAATAAACATTGGCCTATTTTCAACCCATATAAATGGTTCACCTTTTAGTTGCTTCTTTATGTGACCCATGTGAGATAAAACACAACCCAAACCAATTTATAAGTAAATGGGTCAGAATTTATTTCTTACCACTTTCCTGACCCGCTCATTCACAGCAGGAGTTCCTCTAGTAACAGATTCAGCTAGATATGGACTGTGCTAACACGAACCTCATTCATCACCACTATCACAATCTTGTCCCATCTAACGGGTAGCCTGAGTAAAATAAAGAGAAAATATAAAAAATACATATATTTAAAAAGAAAAGTCATCAAATACGTGACCCTTCTGTCAATCATATATGATTATATTCATGTTACAGTTATATAAGATTGAACTCGATCTGATAAGTAAAGAAGTTGTATAAAAACCATGAATGGGCTCGTTGTTCGATCTACAAAGCAGTTATATCCTCAGATTACACATAAGGACACCAAAATTCAGTTATTAAAAGCACTGTGAAATTATTCAAGCCTAACTGTTTGTTTTAATTCTACGAAACATATATGGTATCATAATGTAAAGCTAGCCTTCGCCACAAAGTGGATCCAGAAACGTACGTTCGCCAGTGCCTTGATTGGTAGTTGACATTTAGACCACCGGCTAAACTAATTTTGCTAATTGATCAGAAAATCCGTCGGTAAGCATGTAGTAGAGGATGATTCCAGCCTGCCACCAATCAATCGAAAACTAAACCAATTCCCAAAACAATTAAGAGAACTTTGTGTTCCTTTATCCTCAGTCGTTTTGACAGTTAAAAATATTATAGCTTTGATCGCAACCTCATGGAAGTTAGTCTTGGTGTTGGAGTAAAGTCTCTTCCAGTTGTCCAAAGCCATCTTACTTAATATAATAGTGACGCGACATTTTCGAACTATTTACCTAAATTCAAAAGCTTAAACTGAAATGCGAAATAGGTCATATGATTAATCTCATCCAAAGTCGCGAAAGTACAAAAATACATAGAAGTAGTCAACTTTGAGTTTGTATTTTATATTCAACAAAGCAAATGGATTAAAAAAATTAAAATCGATTAAAAGTCATGTGTTGAAAATCACCTATAGCGTATCCAAATGCTTACAAACCTCCGGAAATGTTTGTGATATGTTTAATACACTAAGTACTTATAAACCTCCGGAAACGTTGATATATGTTTAGGGTCAACTCGGACTGACCTGAAGTGTAACAAAATTTTACCTCTTTTGACCCATCACCGACTGTTTTCTTTTTTTTTTTCCATTAATTCGGTCCAATTGTCGTTCCATCAATTCATTGGTAGGAGGTTCAGTGGCTAATGTAAGTGCTCCTAGTGTACCCAAAGCTGCGGAGTCCAGAGCCTTCCACCTACAACACACCACCATATATTAGAAAGCAAAAAACAACACCAACTTTGACTTTTTTTAGTCAAAAAATCAAACTATTACCCAAATTGGTGTAAACAAACCATTATTACTCAACAACAAAAACACAATTTACTAAGTGTTCATTAACTTTTGTTATCTTCTGAACTATAGTGGCAACAACATTGAGTTCGCTAACGGGCCGAGAAGAAATAAAGACTCTGGTCAAACCACCCGTTTTTAGATAAATTATTTATCTATTAACTATCGTATAATAAAATAATTCAAACAAATTGACATAATGATGGTTAAAATATTAGCTCCAGGCGAGTTTAATGGTTGAAAATATAACGGTGGCATTATAATTAGTGTGTTGAATCAAGTGTGTCTTATAACATGTTGAACAAATGTTCACCGGCTAAATGAATTCGGATCCATATTTAATAAGCATTAAAATAATTTCAGATAAAAAAATAAGTAATAAAATCAGTTTCCCATAGTGAAGCCACTTACAACTACAGTCTACAGCATCAGTTAAGAATTGAGTATGTAATAAATATGCTATATTTGCAACATATTTAGTGGTTCAAGTTATAAGTGCTCCTTACCCTTCTACTTCTGAGATTTTATACGGATTACTATCCTTGAAATGTATGAGCTAAGCAAACGGATGCTTCAGCTAAAGAGATAAATGTATCAATGTGTGCGTAATTAGGACCATCAAAAGCATCTATAATAAGAGTGTTCCCATGTGTAGCGAATTTTTCATCTTTCGATAACAATCCGCATCCATGGTATGCTATCTTCATGTATTGTACCTGTCCATATGCTAGAAACAAAGACACTGACAAAATTAGAAAAACAGAGAATTGGAAAGAATTTAAGACAATTAACTCAATATGCCACCATACCATCTGGGAGAAGATACGACCCACTATGAGATGGTTCGCGGTTTCATTTGCAATGCTACAACTTAGACCCACTATTAATTCCGAAACAAATAAATCATAGGTGTCTTGACTCACATTGGCATTGTTGTGGAATCTTGGTTAATCTATTTATGAATTCCGAAACAAATAAATCATAGGTGTCTTGACTCACTTACAACCTTTCTACCAATTGGAACAAAGGCGCAAACCCACCAACTATAACCAAGTATGTGAAGCTCGTGCCTCGGCTTGACATCAAAGCCTCATGACGTCTTGCCCTTATATATAGTATAAACCAAGTTATCAGATACTAATTAATATAGGAGTCATTATGTTTTGAAAATCTGAGTTCTCATAGATTTTTTTTGCAGAAACCATTTAGGAAATTTATTCAAAAGTCAGAAACTACTAAGAATCCAATCAGCCCGACTCTAATCTATGGCACTAATACATGATTTTCTCTTAATTTTTCTCACTTGATAAAATCTTGCCTCTCCCCATGAGGTCAATGGTTCGAGTCCCACATTTAAACGCTTATGTCAACACTGTTAATATAATTAGTTTGTATAACAGTCATATCTCTATCACTGTGACTCCCTCTCTCTTGCCTAAATCAGTGTCTCCGACTCTAACCTCTATATTTTTTTTGCTTAAACCTCTATTCACAACCTTCTATTTTAGGGTTTTTGAGAATTGTTCACAAAGAATACCACTAAATAACCAATGTTGTCTATTCATTTAAGCAAAATCACAAACACTTGGTGTGCAACAGATGGCATTGAGTATTAATAAAAATATAAGCAAATAATAGTTGATCCTAGCATATACAAAGGAAAAAATGCAGTCTGTTATCTATGCTTCTTTTGTTGATGTTTTTCCCTACGCAAGAAAATAATCTAAATTACTGCTTTGTACATGAAGAGTCTACAACGGCTATTTCAAGCACCCACCTCCTACTTAGATATTTGTTCTGATAACAAAAACTCACAAATGTTTAAACATTCTTGAATAAACATAAAAATCTAAATGGAAAAAGAAAACATAAATGCACAAATATTATCACCTATTTTTTGAAAAAATCATGAGTCAAGTTGCTACCAAAACCCTGATGATTGCCACCAATGCCTTCTGCGTTGTTGATCTTTAAAAACAAAAGACAACAATTTGAATCCAAAGCAACTATTGTTTCTAATAAATTGCAAAAAAAAAGTATGTCGGTACATATATGATATGTATAAGTATTTGACAAAACATCAAAGGTATGAGATTCATTATTCATTAGTTTCATCAGTAAGACGCTCTTCAAACGGGAGGGGGGGGGGACAATGTAGAGATGATAGAAGATTGTTCCTTAACTGGCTCTAGTAGCCTAGCGACAATTTCAAGACCGTTGTTGGCACCATGGCTTAGCTCAGCCTTGTACCTCATGGTACTGAAAGGACCTCCACTTTTAGTGTTTGCATCATAAGTAGCAGCAGAGTGTCATACGTAGCCGATCACATGGAGAAAAGCTTTCGAACATTTTCATAAATCTAGCTATAAAACATTTAATCTCAGCAAAAGTTGCAGAAGCACCATCACGATCGTCTCATGATACCCATAAATAAAATAACAGCATTAATGTTACGAAGAAAAGAGATTATCTAACTAAAAGATTATCTAATTATAAAAAAAATGGTTATGCAAAAGGCAAAAATAACCAAAGTATAACAAAGACGTTGAACCGAAGCCATCTCCTTCTCAACTTTTGTGTGCGTTACTTGAAACGTGCCTGCTTCTTCTTCATATCCTCTCTAAATCCTGACTTCACAAACAAAAAAAATACAACAGTAGAATAGAAATTAAGTTAAGGCTTTAACTCCCTTCACATAAATGCATTCAATCCACAAACAACAAAAATACACACCTTGATTGACTGAGAAATCTGATGTATAAAGTTGAACGAAAAAACCCTAAATCCGTTAAAAGATGCATCATAAGTTTGTTATTTCGAAATTCAAATCTGAGATAGACATATTTGATACAAAACTGAAACTTTTATACTTATCATGATATTTACCTTGAATCAGTACATGGAATTGGTCTTTAAGAAAAACTTGCCGACCATTCTTCTTGTTCCAACAACCTTGTAGAAGTAGTTTCAAAGGATCAACTGATTATATACTCCACCTACTGCAGTTTATAAGCATATAATTAGGGTTCTCGAAAACAATTTATAGTATATAGATGAACCTAGTGAAATGCATGAATCTGTAAATTAAGAAATAGAATCCTTAGTTTAGTATGCAGTCCTTGATGCTTTAAATTAAGAAGCATCTCATTCTCCAACTCTTGATCCGATATACATACAATTTGTGTCCAAAACAAAAGTAAGCATCATAATCATAACCTAGCAACTAAAATACATTTAAAGGCATATATACACATCAGTTGCAAAGAAAGTCAAGAAGCAAGGGGTAAATTATGTGTAAAATCGATTAAAAAGTATAAAAAGTGAATACTGAACATGGAGTAAACTTCAAATTGTTGGCATTCAGTTTCCAATGCTCTTGGTCAGATCTTCAAAATGAAGTCTAGAATAAACATCAATAAATACCTACATAATCAAATATTCAAATCAGAAGTCAATAAACATCAATTAAGGTAAGTTAAAAAACTACCTTGTTACATTTTCTCTGACGAAATCAACTTCTTGACTCCTTCCCCTTCATAATCTTCTTTGTCTTTGTTTTCGTCTTCATAATCATCATATTCGATTGAACCTACCAAACGCCCAATTAACAACCAGAACTTCAAATCAAACTTGTTCACAGTTACTTGCTGACTCAAAACTGATTTGAAAATCGATCTAGGGTTTTTAACTGACTCAATTCTCGTTTAAACCTCGAAAATTAGACACGTAACCCATTTAAAAATCGAATCTCTTTCAGAAATATTACCTGGTTGGATTGAGCGACAAAATTAAAACTGATTCGACAACTCTACATCTATATCAATGATTAACATATTAAACATTGATTAAAGCAAAAAAATCAAACGATTATCGAATTACATCATAAAAATCAAAGAAAACATGTGACAACTGGCACAAACCGGTAATTTCCGTACACTTCAATTACTATTTAGTGACTACAATTATGTGCTTAATTGTCAGCAATGGCTGAACACATACTAAACAAGTGAATTCATGCACGTTGTATACTACAAAATATTGCTACATGCATAAACGAGAGCGTTGCGTCAGAAATACTAGTAAACTCACCGGTAAGACACACTGTGTCAACAGAACTGCAGAAAGCAGTCAGACAATAAAATTGGAGCCTAGGTGTAGGTCCAACGATAAGAATACGTTAAAACCCAAGAGTACATACAAGGGTTAATATATATACTCTCCGGAAGCAAAAATAAGCACTAAAAAACACCCGAAACGCACTTTAAGTGCAGAATTTTAATAAATTCAGCTCAAATCAGCATTTAAACATGTGAATATTATGCAGAAATTACGTTTTATGATCCAGAATACTTCCCCTAGTGTTGGGAATTGAAAGGGTCCAAGAAAGATACCTGAAAGACACTAAAAGTGTAATTTAGCACTTTAACGAACCGGTGTCTAACCGAACAACCGGATATTACCCGGAACACCAAAATAATGCTAGAAGCATTGTTCTTATTTTTCTGAGCTAGTTGGGGTCCCCGAATACCCTAACACCCGTTATATTACTTTACACACTAATAACCTATTTAAATCCCTAACTAAACTAACTAGATACTTAACTATGCATTTGGAAATCAACCATATACCCCCCCCCCCTGCAAACAGGTTGGTAAAGTGGGGACACCCCCACACACTTCTTGAATATTTTATTGATCTTGTCTAGTATCAAAAGGGCACATTGCATGGTGGACAATAGTGAAAGTTGGCTTATAAGTTAGCACATAAGGAACATGAACATTTCACAACCTCACAACACCAAACAAACTCCTCTCTCTCCCTTCCTTGTTCTCGGCTCAACCAAGCACCACCACCACCCTCATTTTCAAACATCCTCCATCCATTCCAAGGTGATATTGAGGTGTAAGAAGGTCACTAACGAAGCTGGTTGCAAGCGGATCTTGAAGGACCTTCACCATTTGCTTTTATCCACCTCATTTGCACTCTTGAACTTCCCTAGCCTTGAGCTAGTAGTAAGTGTTCTAAAACATCCTCTTGTTCTTGTTTAAAGTGGTTAATAGGTGATTTAACGGTTAAAACTCAAGAACACACAAGATCAAAACTAAAAGTCTTGAAAGAAAGATAAACTAGTTGGATAAAGAGTAGATATGTGTGTAAATCATGTGAATCTTGTATGGTTGTTATTATTTGATGTTGTTTGTCATTAAAAGTGGGATGGATCATCATCTACGCATACTAGATCATGTTCAAGAACATGAACTAGTAGTATGTTAAGTGTTAGAAATATAAAAGATGATGAAATCATCCACCATGAACTTGGAACTTGTGTAAACATAATTTTCCTTGTAAAATAAGACTCTAAACATGTAGATCTAAAGATCTACAAGTGGTTTTTCGGAAGAACCAAGCAAAAATATTAGTCTTGTTTAAAACCCGGATCTTACATGAACTAAATATAATTTTAGTAAATAAACAAGTGTGTAAACACTTGTGTAACAAGGAAGTTTAACAAAGAAATATTTTTGTGAATCTTGACTAGAAGTTGTGAAACTTCAAGCTCTTTAAAAATAAAGTTTTTAAGAAATTAAACTTATTTTTAAAGATAACAAGACTTACTAAATGTGCTAGTAAGTTACTACACATTTTTGTAAATATTCAAGTTCATGAAATGGAGAAATTAGTGATTATAGTTGATGACTATTGTTGATAATTGTTGACGATTTAAAAGAAAATAAACACATGTTTTGAAAACATGGGAAACCTCCATTTTTAGGGAAAACTCTGTCAAAATTTTTATAAATTTTGACACTTAGAAAAATATAAGCTTTTGAGAAACTTATTCCCTAAAAATGTATCTTAGAATATTACCAAGGTTTCCCTAATTTTTGGTGATAAGAAATGAGGATTTCTTCAAGAATAAAAATGGATATTAAGTATATATATTTTTGAGAGAAAAATATATATTATTTGATCACCAACTTTTGTGCTAAGTGTATATAGTATGTGTTATAGGTGCTAGTGTATTAAGACTTAATAATACACTGAAGACTCATGAGAAGTATAAACACAAAAATACACATACAATATACAAGATACATAATTCGGGTGCAAAGTGCAAAATACAAAAAGCTTATATTTATTTTTGAGAAAATAATATAAGTAAGACACTTAGTTAAAAATATAAAATATTTTTAACACAAGAATATATACACAAAAGAGAGTGACTGTACTTATGCGACACAAGTCTAGTGACTAACGTTAAGAAAACGCGTATAGGTCACGACGTTAATTAAGCAAATCCGGTGAAGTTTACGACGCACAGGAACGCAAAGTTGTGAGTTCATGCTCCCCCTTTTCTTTTAACTGTTTTCAGTTTTATAACTTCGGGGGTGAAATACATGTACAAATATTACTGTGTTTATAAGTGGTATGATAACAAGAAGCACACTTGGTGAGAACGAGTACCAAGCCTGACGAGATATGAAAATACAAGAAGCACACTTGGTGAGGACGAGTACCAAGTGTGATGAAATATAAGAAATACGAGAAGCGCACTTGGTGAGGACGAGTACCAAGTATGATGCGTTATGAGAAATGATACGAGAAATCGTGTCATGAATAGGGTACATAAGCACCATTAATCAACTATATACCTAGACCGCAGAACAAAAGGTTAGATCTAACGGGTGTCGGGCAGCCACACTCTCGGTGAGGGTGAGAATCGAGTAGTGCTTTTGTGTCTCAGAATATACCAATTAAATGCCTAAGGTTTGGTGACTTCCTATGTCGTATCACATGTTAATGGCTTTGCAACCCATTAACAATCCTGATACTTACAGGAATACTTTGTTTACATGAAATTCACACCATACTAAAACTTGATTAATACTTGAGTGTGTGGGGTACTCAAGAAAAATGGGAATTATACTTGAGTACGTGGGGTACTCAAGAAAAGCTGGAATTATACTTGAAGTACGTGGGGTACTCAAGAAAACGGGAATTATACTTGAGTACGTGGGGTACTCAAGAAGAACTTGAATTATACATGAGTACGTGGTGTACACATGAAACTTGATTTATATATGAAAACTTGATTTATACACTCACTATGTTTTCATACAAAGTATACAAACGTGAAATACAAAACTGCATGAATTCACACCAACATTATGTTGACGTTTTTCCAAAACTCACATGTATTTCAGGTAACTAGGATGGATGTGCGCGTGGTCTTACTCATGCACGTGGATGTCGCCTTGTTTATCTTTAAATAAAGATGTAAACTTTTAAGACAATGTTTTATGTTATCTAGCGATGTAAACGCTATCTTATGTTTCAAATTATGGTATTTGAAGTTATTTTCATGAGCATGTAGTATGTTTACTCTTCGTATGCAATGAGAACGTTTCATGATCACACCTCGTGCTTCCGCCGCAGAAAGGGGTGTGACAGATTGGTATCAGAGCTGCGATTGTAGTGAACCAGGATTCCTTCTCGTGTCTAGTCTACAATCTCTAGGATCCTTTCACGAAAACAATTTTTCAAAAAGTTTTCATTGCATAAAACGTCCCGCGACATCCACTACCTGAAACTGTCTACATGAGTCTAGAAAAGGCACTACGAGACTTAGAGTGCACAAGAGTAGCACTTGTCTTTAACTGAGAAATTACTTGCAATTATGTGTGATAATTAGCATATACTAGAAGTAGAATGTCACAAGTATACGTGACTTTACCTGAAAGCAATGGCCTATCTGAAGGAAGAAATACGCGGATGAAACGAACTGTGCGGACTGGGCAAGGAGTTACGTAATTATGGATGCATACATAATTATGGAATTCAGTGCACAGAAACCACAGCAAGTCTTGTCACGTATGGATTCCCTCAGTGCAAGTCTACTAAGTACTCTGCTAGAGTAATAATTGTTTGATGTCACTTATGTGGTATATACCTGTGAATATATATACTACTACTATCTAGTATGACGATATCAAACAAATGTCTAACCCTGCTGTGTTGTGTTCTGATAGAACATGGCACCCAGGAAAGCTGTGAATGCTCGCAATGACGATCAACCTCCTCCTCCCCCACTGCCAAGAACTGCTGAGGAGCTGAATGCTCTACTGGAAGAAAGAATCTTCGCAGCTATCGCCCAGTACGAGGCAAACCGAACTCAAGACAGTGGCGGCCCAAGCAACGCTAGACGCAATGGGAATGGAGATTCATCAGGAGGCAACGCAGCTCAAGGTAACCTTAAGACGATTTGTAAGCATGGAGAAATTTATGAACAGTCTTTGTTTCATTATTTCTTCGATTGCTCACATGTGAATTGGTTGGATCAATTCCAGGCTACACTTTCAAGCAGTTCCTCGACTGCAAGCCGATGAACTATGACGGCACAGGAGGTGCAGTAGCATTTGTGCGCTGGACGGAGAAGACTGAAGCTACTATCCGCATGAGCAAGTGTACTGCGGATCAGCAAGTCACTTTTGCTACCGGATTGTTTGTCGATGAAGCTCTGACTTGGTGGAACCTGCAAGCCCAAACTTTGGGTGATGATGCCGCTTATGGCCTAACTTGGGATGAACTAAAAGAAAGAATGAGAGAGAAGTATTGCTCTCGGGCTGAACTCCAAAGGCTGGAAACGGAGTTCTGGCACTTGACTATGGAAGGTGCTGACATTAATGGCTATACTCGAAGGTTCCACGATCTGTCTAGAGTGCTTCCCTACATGGTGACTCCAGAATTCAAGCGCGTTGAACGCTACATTTGGGGACTGGCCCCAGAGTTTTGTGGCATGGTAACCTCGGCCAAACCACAAACAATCACCGAGGCTGTAACTCTGGCTGTCAGCCTTACTGAAGATTGTGTTCGTATGAAGAAGTTATCGTTGAACCCAACAGAGAAGACCGAGACGCATGCTGAGTCGTCTGGCGACAAGAAAAGGAAGCATGTGAATCTGAACCAAGCCACCCGCAGCAACAAAAAGGGTTCCAACAAGAAGCGCGACACTAACCCGCCTCAGGAGACGAAAACCCTTGCAACCAAAGGATACCAAGGCACCATGCCTAAATGCCAAAAATGTAAGCATCATCATGAAGGAGCTTGTCGCATTCCAAGGTGCGACAAATGTGGTAAGTTGGGTCATCAAACAGAAGACTGTTGGGGAAAAGGAAAGAACCGGAATGGAAATGGTGCTGGAAACAAGAATGGTAACGGGAAAGGGCGGAACCAAGGATACTTCATTTGTGGAAGCAATTATCATTTCATGAAGGACTGCCCAAAAGGAAACAATGCTCAGGCTCGAGCATTTGTGATTGGAGCAAAAGACGCACGCGAGGACCCTAATGTGGTCACCGGTACTTTTCTCATTAACAATCACTTTGCATCCATATTATTTGACACTGGCGCCGATTATAGCTTCATGTCTGTGGAATTTAAACGTATACTTGGAATAGAATCTAGTAGATTAGAAATTCCTTATTCCATAGAGCTAGCCAATGGTAAACTCGTTGAATCGGGCGAAGTTGTTAGAGGCTGCACACTAGAACTTGGTGAGCGAAGATTTAGCATCGACCTCTTACCTATTCAATTGGGTAGCTTCGATGTAGTAGTCAGAATGGACTGGTTGTCCAAGAACAAAGCTGAGGTTATTTGTCATGAGAAAATCATTCGCATCCCTTTGGCGAATGATGAAACTCTCATCATACATGGAGAAAGACGAAACGCGCCTCTACGAATCATCAGTTGTATGAAGGCACAGAAGTGCTTGAGGAAAGGATGTATCGCTTTCCTAGCACACATTATAGACAAGAAGGCTGTGGAGCCAAAACTCGAAGACATTCCTGTGGCGAAGGAATTCCCTGATGTTTTTCCCGAAGATCTGCCAGGACTACCTCCGCAACGACAAGTCGAATTCCGTATAGACTTGGTTCCAGGAGCCGCTCCTGTAGCCAAGGCTCCCTATCGACTTGCGCCATCCGAAATGCAAGAACTGTCTACACAACTTCAGGAGTTGTTGGATAAAGGATTCATAAGGCCAAGCTTCTCACCCTGGGGAGCTCCAGTACTGTTCGTAAAGAAGAAGGATGGAACTCTGCGGATGTGTATCGACTACAGGGAACTAAACAAACTCACGATCAAGAATCGGTATCCACTACCGAGGATTGATGACTTATTTGATCAATTGCAAGGATCAAGCTACTATTCCAAGATCGACCTTCGATCTGGATACCATCAGTTAAGGATACAAGAAGAAAGCATACCAAAGACCGCATTCCCAACACGTTATGGACACTACGAGTTCCTTGTGATGCCATTTGGGCTGACGAATGCACCAGCGGTCTTTATGGATCTGATGAACCGCGTATGCAAACCATATCTCGATAAATTTGTGATTGTATTTATCGATGATATCCTGATTTACTCGAGAACGAAAGAAGAACACGAGAAACATCTCAGAACCATCTTGGAGCTACTGAAGAAAGAGAAACTTTATGCGAAGTTCTCGAAATGCGAATTCTGGATTCGCGAAGTACAATTTCTTGGTCACGTTGTGAATGAAAAGGGCATTCATGTAGACCCGTCCAAGATAGAGGCAATAAAGAACTGGGAAGCTCCCAAAACCCCAACTGAAGTTCGACAATTTTTGGGCTTAGCGGGCTATTATCGGCGATTCATCGAGAATTTCTCAAAGATAGCCCAACCGCTAACGACCCTTACTCAGAAAGACAAGAAGTACGACTGGGGTGTTAAACAGGAAGAAGCCTTCCAACTACTCAAAAACAAGCTATGCGATGCACCAATACTATCATTACCCGAAGGCACTGAAGACTTCGTGGTATACTGCGACGCCTCACGACAAGGTTTGGGTTGCGTGCTCATGCAACGCCAGAAAGCCATCGCTTACGCTTCAAGACAATTGAAGGTACATGAAAGAAACTATACCACTCACGACCTGGAGCTGGGCGCAGTGGTATTCACCTTGAAGATCTGGCGACACTATTTATATGGTACTCGATGTACAATCTTCACAGATCACAAAAGCCTACAACACATATTTGATCAGAGGGAATTGAATATGCGCCAGCGGCGATGGGTCGAGCTGCTAAACGATTACGACTGTGAGATTAAGTACCATCCTGGAAAGGTAAACGTTGTAGCAGATGCATTAAGCCGAAAGGAAAGGGTCAAGACCCTAAGGGTTCGAGCACTGGAAATGACGATTCGAACAAACCTCACTGCACGCATTCGTGATGCACAACAAGAAGCTCTTAAAGGAGAGAACCGTAAAGCTGAATACCTCCGCGGTATGCTGAAATACATGGTGCCAAATGAAGAGGGAGCCTTACACTTTAAGAAGCGTATTTGGGTTCCACTCTATGGTGGCATACGAGAAGTCATCCTTGATGAAGCCCATAAATCGAGATATTCGATCCATCCAGGATCAGACAAAATGTATCAAGACTTAAAGGAATATTACTGGTGTCCGAGACTTAAAAGCGATGTTGCTGTTTATGTTAGAAAATGCCTAACCTGTGCCAAGGTTAAGGCAGAATATCAGAAACCATCCGGCCTACTACAACAACCAGAGATTCCCCAGTGGAAGTGGGAACAAATCTCGATGGACTTCATAACAAAACTACCCAGGACCCCGAGAGGGCACGATATGATATGGGTGATAGTTGATCGGTTAACAAATTCTGCGCACTTCCTACCGATCCGAGAAAAAGACAGCACTGGAAAGCTTGCTGAGATATACTTAAGGGAGATTGTGGCATGACATGGAGTGACAATATCAATTATTTCAGACAGAGATGGACGCTTTGTCTCAAGAATCTGGCAATCATTTCAGGAAGCCTTTGGATCTCAGTTAGATCTAAGCACAGCCTTCCATCCTCAAACAGACGGCCAGAGCGAACGGACTATACAAACGTTAGAAGATATGCTTCGCGCATGCGTCATGGATCTAGGCGGAAGCTGGGATACTCCTCTACCTTTAGTTGAGTTTTCCTACAATAACAATTATCATACGAGCATAAAAGCCACGCCGTTCGAAGCTCTGTATGGCCGCAAGTGCCGATCGCCCTTGTGTTGGGCAGACGCTGGAGATAAACGAATGGTTGGTCCTGAACTTGTACAAGAGAGAACGGACAAGATTGCGCAGATCCGAGAGCGCATTAAGACGGCTCGAGATAGACAAAAGAGCTACGCTGATCTGAAAGAAAACCAGTAGAATTCAAGGTGGGAGACAAAGTGCTGTTAAAGGTCTCACCTTGGAAGGGCGTAGTAAGATTTGGAAAACGTGGAAAGTTGAATCCACGATACATCGGACCATTCAAGATTCTAGAAAGAATTGGTACCGTGGCATACAAGTTGGAGTTAACGGAAGAACTTAAAGGAGTACATGATACGTTCCATGTATCCAACCTCAAGAAGAGTCCAACACAAGAAGACGTGATCATCCCGGTGGATGAAGTGCATATTGGTGACGCCCTCCGATTCACAGAACAGCCCGTTGAGGTTACAGACTGGAAAGTCAACAAGACCAGGAGGAGCACTGTTAAACTTGTCAAAGTACGTTGGAACTCTAAACACGGACCCGAGTACACATGGGAACGCGAAGACCAGTTCAAAGAAAAGTATCCCCACCTATTCAAGAAGACTCCTGCGAGAGTTAGTTCAACCTGAATTTCGGGACGAAATTCTTTTAACGGGGGGAGACTGTGACAACTGGCACAAACCGGTAATTTCCGTACACTTTAATTACTATTTAGTGACTGTAATTATGTGCTTAATTATCAGCAATGGCTGAACACATACTAAACAAGTGAATTCATGCACGTTGTATACTACAAAATATTGCTACATGCATAAACGAGAGCGTTGCGTCAGAAATACTAGTAAACTCACCGGTAAGACACACTGTGTCAACAGAACTGCAGAAAGCAGTCAGACAATAAAATTGGAGCCTAGGTGTAGGTCCAACGATAAGAATACGTTAAAACCCAAGAGTACATACAAGGGTTAATATATATATTCTCCGGAAGCAAAAATAAGCACTAAAAAGCACCCGAAACGCACTTTAAGTGCAGAATTTTAATAAATTCAGCTCAAATCAGCATTTAAACATGTGAATATTATGCAGAAATTATGTTTTATGATCCAGAATACTTCCCCTAGTGTTGGGAATTGAAAGGGTCCAAGAAAGATACGTGAAAGACACTAAAAAGTGTAATTTAGCACTTTAACGAACCGGTGTCTAACCGAACAACCGGATATTACCCGGAACACCAAAATAATGCTAGAAGCATTGTTCTTATTTTTCTGAGCTAGTTGGGGTCCCCGAATACCCTAACACCCGTTATATTACTTTACACACTAATAACCTATTTAAATCCCTAACTAAACTAACTAGATACTTAACTATGCATTTGGAAATCAACCATATACCCCCCCCCCCCCCCTTGCAAACCGGTTGGTAAAGTGGGGACACCCCCACACACTTCTTGAATATTTTATTGATCTTTTCTAGTATCAAAAGGGCACATTGCATGGTGGACAATAGTGAAAGTTGGCTTATAAGTTAGCACATAAGGAACATGAACATTTCACAACCTCACAACACCAAACAAACTCCTCTCTCTCTCCCTTCCTTGTTCTCGGCTCAACCAAGCACCACCACCACCCTCATTTTCAAACATCCTCCATCCATTCCAAGGTGATATTGAGGTGTAAGAAGGTCACTAACGAAGCTCGGTGCAAGCGGATCTAGAAGGACCTTCACCATTTGCTTTTATCCACCTCATTTGCACTCTTGAACTTCCCTAGCCTTGAGCTAGTAGTAAGTGTTCTAAAACATCCTCTTGTTCTTGTTTAAAGTGGTTAATAGGTGATTTAACGGTTAAAACTCAAGAACACACAAGATCAAAACTAAAAGTCTTGAAAGAAAGATAAATTAGTTGGATAAAGAGTAGATATGTGTGTAAATCATGTGAATCTTGTATGGTTGTTATTATTTGATGTTGTTTGTCATTAAAAGTGGGATGGATCATCATCTACGCATACTAGATCATGTTCAAGAACATGAACTAGTAGTATGTTAAGTGTTAGAAATATAAAAGATGATGAAATCATCCACCATGAACTTGGAACTTGTGTAAACATAATTTTCCTTGTAAAATAAGACTCTAAACATGTAGATCTAAAGATCTACAAGTGGTTTTTTGGAAGAACCAAGCAAAAATATTAGTCTTGTTTAAAACCCGAATCTTACATGAACTAAATATATTTTTAGTAAATAAACAAGTGTGTAAACACTTGTGTAACAAGGAAGTTCAACAAAGAAATATTTTTGTGAATCTTGACTAGAAGTTGTGAAACTTCAAGATCTTTAAAAATAAAGTTTTTAAGAAATTAAACTTATTTTTAAAGATAACAAGACTTACTAAATGTGCTAGTAAGTTACTACACATTTTTGTAAATATTCAAGTTCATGAAATGGAGAAATTAGTGATTATAGTTGATGACTATTGTTGATAATTGTTGTTGATGATTGTTGACGATTTAAAAGAAAATAAACACATGTTTTGAAAACATGGGAAACCTCTATTTATAGTGGAAACTCTGTCAAAATCTTTATAAATTTTGACACTTAGAAAAATATAAGTTTTTGAGAAACTTATTCCCTAAAAATGTATCTTAGAATATTACCAAGGTTTCCCTAATTTTTGGTGATAAGAAATGAGGATTTCTTCAAGAATAAAAATGGATATTTAGTATATATATTTTTGATAGAAAAAAATATATTATTTGATCACCAACTTTTGTGCTAAGTGTATATAGTATGTGTTATACGTGCTAGTGTATTAAGACTTAATAATACACTGAAGACTCATGAGAAGTATAAACACAAAAATACACATACAACATACAAGATACATAATTCGGGTGCAAAGTGCAAAATACAAAAAGCTTATATTTATTTTTGAGAAAATAATATAAGTAAGACACTTAGTTAAAAATATAAAATATTTTTAACACAAGAATATATACACAAAAGAGAGTGACTGTACTTCTGCGACACAAGTCTAGTGACTAACGTTAAGAAAACGCGTATAGGTCACGACGTTAATTAAGCAAATCCGGTGAAGTTTACGACGCACAGGAACGCAAAGTTGTGAGTTCATGCTCCCCCTTTTCTTTTAACTGTTTTCAGTTTTATAACTTCGGGGGTGAAATACATGTACAAATATTACTGTGTTTATAAGTGGTATGATAACAAGAAGCACACTTGGTGAGAACGAGTACCAAGCCTGACGAGATATGAAAATACAAGAAGCACACTTGGTGAGGACGAGTACCAAGTGTGATGAAATATAAGAAATACGAGAAGCGCACTTGGTGAGGACGAGTACCAAGTATGATGCGTTATGAGAAATGATACGAGAAATCGTGTCATGAATAGGGTACATAAGCACCATTAATCAACTATATACCTAGACCGCAGAACAAAAGGTTAGATCTAACGGGTGTCGGGCAGCCACACTCTCGGTGAGGGTGAGAATCGAGTAGTGCTTTTGTGTCTCAGAATATACCAATTAAATGCCTAAGGTTTGGTGACTTCCTATGTCGTATCACATGTTAATGGCTTTGCAACCCATTAACAATCCTGATACTTACAGGAATACTTTGTTTACATGAAATTCACACCATACTAAAACTTGATTAATACTTGAGTGTGTGGGGTACTCAAGAAAAATGGGAATTATACTTGAGTACGTGGGGTACTCAAGAAAAGCTGGAATTATACTTGAAGTACGTGGGGTACTCAAGAAAACGGGAATTATACTTGAGTACGTGGGGTACTCAAGAAGAACTTGAATTATACATGAGTACGTGGTGTACACATGAAACTTGATTTATATATGAAAACTTGATTTATACACTCACTATGTTTTCATACAAAGTATACAAACGTGAAATACAAAACTGCATGAATTCACACCAACATCATGTTGACGTTTTTCCAAAACTCACATGTATTTCAGGTAACTAGGATGGATGTGCGCGTGGTCTTACTCATGCTCGTGGATGTCGCCTTGTTTATCTTTAAATAAAGATGTAAACTTTTAAGACAATGTTTTATGTTATCTAGCGATGTAAACGCTATCTTATGTTTCAAATTATGGTATTTGAAGTTATTTTCATGAGCATGTAGTATGTTTACTCTTCGTATGCAATGAGAACCTTTCATGATCACACCTCGTGCTTCCGCCGCAGAAAGGGGTGTGACAAAACATACCTAGATGAGAGTTTGAATGCTTGAGATTTAGGGATTTCTAGGGCCAGGAACAATCGCTGCTAGAGATGAAGCTGTGGATGAGATTTAGGGTTTGTAAAATTGAATGTGTGATGTTTTGAGAAGCCGTGTGAATGTGAAGAGAAATCAATTTGGCAAATTGGAGAATGATTTCAACTGATTGAGAGAATTGATTAGGTTTACAAATTAAAGAAGAAATCAAGGCGGTTTCAAAAAAAAATGAGCGTAGGAAGGAAGGATGAGAGATAGATGAGAAAATGGCGCCTAAAAACTTAATTCTCTGGCCCAAGAGCATTGCCACATCAGGTAAAAAAGTCAACATTATTTTGCTTTAATATAAGAGATTGATTGCAAATTATATAACAAAGGATCGGTGCAGGATTTTATTAAAAATTACACGAGAATTATAAAAATTTAGAAATGCTTAATGTACGTGTTCAACCCATTTATGGTTATTACTGCTAATCATCGCGATAGAAGATGTTTTTTTTTATATTTAGTTGATAGATTGACCAATTCAGATACTAGTCATTTGGGCAAGATGGGAAAATGTATCACTTAAATACCAAAAAGTATATTATTTGACCAACAGACGTCCCTTTTGAATAATATACTTTACCATTTGGACCCTTTTTTGGAGTGAAAATACAATGACACGTGACTTTGGTTCCCAGGTCTCATTAGAATGTAGAGCCTTTATTTCATCAAGCATTTCATGCAATTTATTACGTGTGCATGTGTTTAATTCAGTTAGTTAGTTCTTTTTTTAAGGTGTGAATTATTCGTGAATGTCAAGAGGTCTAGCACACGTTGTCTTAACCGGGTCTGTGCTAGAGAGTCCCCTCACACGATAGAATGATAGATCCCTAATTTAAACCCCTCAATGAGAAACCCCTGTTACCCAGACTCGAACTTGAGACCTGGAGGGGAAAACTCATCCGGGCCCACCATAGGTGGAACTTAAATATCAGTGGCCACCACTAGAGCACTAGTGATGGTTAATTAGTTAGTTTGTTAGTTTTAGTTGTGGTTTTGATCATCAATTGATACTTCAAAATTTCAAATCCTCTTTATCTTCATCCATTAGATCGTCCTGGTATGATTCTTGTCTCAAAATCGTTTGACGATACATGATTTGCCGCTTGGAAGAGAGGAATGACAATTGCTCTTTCAACTAAAAACAAATTGGATTTTGTCAAAAGCGAATTCGTTCGACCTACTGAAGTTTCTTAATTGTCTCTTTGGGAAAGATGCAACAATATGGTTATCTCATGGATCTGAAACATCTTATCATGAGAAATTGCTGTAAGTGTTCTTTATACAGAATCAACATATCAACTTTGGCAAGAACCGAAAGAGGGAACAAACTGAATTGCATTCACTAATTGATCTTGTTACAATTATACTCAATATATATAGTAAACCCATAACTGAAACTAACAAACTAACTGAATTAAACACGTTCACACGAGATAAATAACAATCCCCCACCCCAGTTCTAACCCAACATTCATTTTTCCTCCGATTGATAATTTTGATACTTTCTTTGATGATCCTGTTAATCCTAATGCTACTCCTTCTCATAATTCTGAAAATTTCACATTTGATCCTGCTAGTGTTCATATTCCTCTTACTGTTCCTCTTGTTCCTGCTAAACGTATTCTTAGGAGGTTTTCAAGACAAAGTGTTTCTCCTTCTTATTTGAATGATTTTGTTTGCAATCATGTTTTTACTTCTTTTGAAACTAGTCATCAATGTCCTCATACTCCTGTTTATAGTTGTTGTGCTTCTGCACAAGTTCATGTTGACAGTCTAACTTTGCCTAGCCAAAATATCATTCATTCTCTTGACATGTTGGAAGAACCATCTTCTTACAAACAAGTTATCAAACATCAAGCTTAGCATGAGGCTATGCAAAAGGAATTCACAGCCTTACAAAATAATAACACATGGGTAATAGTTGATTTGCCATCAGGGAAGAAACCAATTAAATGCAAGTGGGTTTATAAGATTAAATATAATGCTAATGGGACTATTGAAAGGTGTAAAGCTTGTTTGGTAGTTCGTGGTGGTACACAACAGCATGGTATAGATTATAATGAGACCTTTTCCGAGTTATCAAGATGACTACCATAAGAAGTTTGATTGCTAGTGCCACAAAAAATGAAATGTCCTATGTTCCAACTCGATCTCAACAATGCATTTTTACACGGTGATTTAGATGAAGAGATTTATATGTCACCACCACCTAGTACGGAACTTCCATCGTATCAAATTTTGCAACTTAAAAACTGTTATACGGGCTGAAGAAGGCTTCTAGACAATGGGATGGCAAGTTGTCATCAGTTCTAAAAAGCAATGGTTATGTTCGTTCTCATAATGACTACTCATTATTTTCTAAATCTATGGGCTCTTCCATTGTTCGTGTGGCATTATATATTGATTATATATTGTGTAAATTACACTTTTCGTCCTTTATGTTTGTAGCGGGTTGAATGGATGACCTTTAACTTCAATAATTACAGTCACAGTCCTTTATTTGGAAGACTCATTACACTCTCCGTCCTTTGGCCCTAGCCAGGTTATAATTTTCAGTTAAATCCAGCCATGTGCAAGGCATATGAGGGTACTTTAGTCATTTTGCGCATTAAATAAATATATTATAATAAAAATCATCCCTCATTTGTAACACCTACCACCACCATAGCCATCTCTCTCGCCGACTCCACCAGCTGGCGAGTTGCTTGCTCCGGCGAGCACTCCGACCACCACCAACATGGAATCCTAAAACTGAAGAAAGATTCACAACAAAAGCCTTAAATCATAGCTTAAATTTCATTGTGGAATATCAATATTGAACAAGGATAACAAGTGTTTATGTAACAGAGGCCATGATTTTTCCCCCAACATCCACATGTCCTAAAACCTAAATTCTTCACATCACACAAATCAAATGTATACAATAAGATCCCCCATAATCCAGAACAAATCTACAATAAATCAATCTCATAGAGCGTGTTTGAACACGAGCATACCTCCGGTAGGACCAGACACCGATCTATGATGTCACAAATCTCAGAATCTTCAAACGTTAAATATCTTGTGAATGACGTAAGATTAACGATGGAGTGCGACACCTGATCTCCGGTGGTGCACAACAATAGACCACCCTTCCATCGTCATCGCTCTCATCTGAACCATACCATCATAATGGTGTGCGACACTAGATCTCCGGCTGTAAACAACAAGAAGGGGGTGGTGTGTGATGAAGAACCTGATATCAGGCGGGGTTGTGTGATGAAGATGGTGGTCAATGGGGGTTGTTCTAATAGTTAGAGAGAGAGAAAGTGAGTTGAGAGAGAAATGGGGTTTGTTCTAATAGTTAGAGAGAGAGAAAGTGAGTTGAGAGAGAAAGGATGATTATTATTTGAATTGTTTTAATTTATTTTAATCTTATTTGTTAAATGTATTTTAAATGAACTGATAAAATTACCAACCTACCCACAGGTGCCTTGCACATGGCTGGATTTAACTGAAAATTATAACCTGGTTAGGGCCAAATGACGTAGAGTGTAACGAGTTTCCCAAATAAAGTACTGTGATTGTAATTATTGAACTTAAGGGTCATCCATTGCAACCCGCTGCAAACATAAAGGATGAAAAATATAATTTACCCTTATATTTTAGTCACCGACAATAATATTGATGAGATTGATAGTCTTAAAGCATTTTTGCATACTACTTTTCAAATTAAGGATCTTGGTCTCCTTAATTACTTCCTTGGAATAAGGATGCAAAGGGGAGTCTGTGGTTCTGAAGTGTCAAAGACTTTTGAAGACTCAGAGTTGATAAAGACTAGCTATGAGATTAACTGCAACAATATCCAAGGGGGGTCTGTGAATGCATATGTCTATCGCTTCCGTCAATCACGTATTGTAGCTAACAGATGAGACAAGACTAGGGTTTGAAATGTATAAACATACAAGACATTATCTAGATCCACATGAAAACACGCAGAATTAGGGTTTAGGTATGAATGCACGGATCAACTATGTTGATCCGTACAGATGCGCAATGCTGGTCCGTAAATATGGTTGATCCGCGCAAGAACAGTAGATCCGCATGAAGTCCATTCGTGATTGTATGCTTGGTGCGGACCTGGTTGCCCTATACATATGTGTCTAGTGTCTTGTTCATTTGTAACTTTGTGGACTTGAGTAACGAAACTCTGTCCAAGTGATTTCGTGGGTCTGTATTGTTACATAATCAATAGAAATCATCTTAAATTTACTTGTTCTTGTTCTTGTTCTTGTTCAAACCATTCCCGTACTTGGATTCCGCACAAGATACGAGATCTACACAATCAACGGAGCATTCAAGTGCATCAGAATCGATCCTAACACGCACTCTCATGCCATCAGTTTATCCCATTCCTTGGGCATCCCATCTCTACATGTGATAGTCCGAATCAGGCTATCACAGCGTATCGCTTTCTTGAAGTGGGCACGCATTAAATCTTCGCTGCCCCCCCCCCCCCAATTTCTAAGCACTCTTTGTTAAAGCAAGTGATGAAATCTTACAGACCTTCATTTTCACGCCTCCAAATGTTCATTACCTCAGACGTATCGCGCTTGTAGCGCCTCTTCTGGCTAAAGTGGGTAAGGAACTTCTCTTGAAAATCAGGCCATGAATTGATCCTACCTGCAGAGAGGTTGTCCAACCACGCGCGGGCCGCCCCTGTTAGGGTTTGCACAAAAAGATGGCACCACATAGGCCATCACCCACCACACCAACACTTATAAACAGTTGGGTATGATCGTCTGGGTCAGTTAGGCCGTTAAACTTACCCACAACTTGTAGAAGTTTAGCTTTTTCCAAGGGTTCCAGAGCGATGTTCCGGATGGATTTAGAATGCTCTGCTGTTGTTGCTGGCCTATAAACGAGGCTGAAATCATGCTCCACCGCTTCATTGTACATTGCGCGCGATTTTGGCTTGTAAGATTCATGGGTTTTTGGCAGACGGTTGAAGACTTACGAAGTTTCCTCTTGTTGGTACGTTGAGTCAGCTTCGTCAGTGTCTCTATCCCACTCATCGTTCATGTTGCGCGACCCAAGCCGGCTACTCAACAAAGTTTTTCTATGAGGCTGGGAGTGGGTGTCATAGTGACTTTCTTTTTCACCGTAAGTGTCGCGCGTGTTGCGAGCACTTTGCCTCCGAGGTGATGGTGACCTCTCATACTGTTGTCATCGCGTGCGCTCCTGATGCGGCGCCTCATAGTGCAGCTGCCTTGGTGCTGGTGTCACCACCGGAGATTGTTGCGTTTGGACTTGTACATGCCCCTGTTGTGTGCACAGTTATGCGTAAATGAGATTCAATGTTGCCTGGCTCTTTGCATACCACGAGGCGGGAGTTTCCCCCTCTAGCAATCCTGACATCGCAGGCAATCCTGACATCACGGGTGCTGAAGGACCAGCCCCGGGACTTGTTGGAGTCACCGTTTGGGCAGTACAAATACCGCTTTAGCGCATGGCTCCAACGTTTGTGCCTTCCTCTTCGATGTACTCGTCAATAGGTAGGTTTTGGACGTGCGAGTTGTCCGCTGCCGTACCCAATTAAGAGCGTGAACCGAACGGTGGGAAAGGGATTCATTGATCAGCCATTGATCAAGAGGAAAAGCTCAGAATGAAGATAAAAAATGATTGTAAAAAATCGGTGGGCGCCTATGAAGAAACACCAAACTAATCAAGTGATTAGTTTGTAGTTTGTGCCCCGACAAATAAAGGTTCATCTTCTTTCGTCTCGTCTAAACAACTACAAAGATCTTGCAAAACAATCAACACACCATAAGCTCGTTACAAGGAATAGAGGGTTCTCTGTAACGCCTCGTATTTCCGCATTTCTAAATCCTTAAAAAATTTGTACTTGCATTCCGTTTTTAGAACCATAGTCAAAATCGGATCGAAAAACGGAGTTAAAACGAAAAACAACGCATTTTTACGCGATTTTAACGTAACCGGAAACGAACGCGTCACACGCTTATTTTGATATCATTTACGCAATTTCAATCCTAAATAAACGTTTTAAGACATGTTACGACGCCCGATATTGAAAACAAGTCTCGCTGACGCGACTGGGCCGCTGTAAAACGCAGGGACCGAATTAATGGGCCTTGGTCCCAAACCTAATTAACCCTACCTATATAAACCCTCTATAACACTCCCCTCCCTCATCTCTTAGCCGATACCCCCTTCCTCCCCTGCTATCTCTGATTTCCGGCGACCGGAGCCAAGCTCCGGTGACGGTTATTGTTCCGGCTTCGACCATAGTTTTACCCAAACGACGCGTTATAATGGTGTAAACTACCATAATGGGTCGAAACGGGTCAAAAGAACTTAGGTAGACTTCCAAATCAGAATGTTAGCTCTATTAAATCATGCCATATGAGTTCAAATGCTCATTTGATTTATAGAACATCATTCTATCCTATCTCCCGATTTAGGATCTGATTATTAATCGATCCCTCTGCCTCTCTCCCCTCTCATCTCCAGTCATCGGAGAACGATTCCGGTGACACACCAACCACTTCCGGCGACAAGCAACCTCCTGTTACACAACAACCACACCTCCACTCTCCCTCTCCGGTGACACAAACACCCCTAAACCTTCCTTCCGCTGAACTGTTTCACCCGCTCCGCCACCCCTGTTCGCCGAACGACCAACCACCACCATTTCGGTGGTGGCGTATGGCGGTGACTGCACAAGACGAGAGAGAGAGAGAGAGAGAGAGACGAAGAGCGTGAGTGGTGAGAAACAAATCAGAGACGCGGCGAAGATCCTCCGTCAGCGGCGGCGGCGATGGTGATACTTGGTGATGAATGGCGTCAGTTCCGGTGATTCAGAGCTGGTTCGAGCTCCGGTCGACGTTGTTTCAGTCCGATTCCAGCTCGAGTCTCCATTCAGGTTAGTCTTTGAGATCAGGTTTTGTTTTGATTTCGCTCGATTCAAGTTACAGTCAGATTTTGTTTGGTTTTTGGTTTGCTTTTACTTCTGGTTTGATTCGAATCCCGACCATTCATTTTAGGGTTCCGTTCGATTCCGGTCACCGACGACAGCCGAAGCCGCATCATCGGGAAACGGCATCGGCAGTGGTGTCGGGTCAGTCCTAATACTTGTTTGCTTTGGCTCGGTTGGTTTCAGGGCAACCCGAGCTTGGTTCCAGGTCTCGGGTTTGGGTCTCGCGACAAAGCCAGCTCAGGCTAGGTACGTTTCAATTCGGGTTATGTTTCTTTTTCGGTTCGAATTGAAAACTCAGATTTGGTTCGGGTTTTGTTCACTTAAATCTCAAGTTCGAGTTTCCTTCTAAACAGGTTCACGAGGTCCATCTCTAGTTTTGGTGCAGTTTCGGGTCTCGGTCAAACCGTCAGTCAAACTAGTCAACGCTAGACTCGGTTAATCGCTCTCGTTCATTCTCTTGGAATTCTCAAATCTTTACTCGTGCGTTATTTCGAGAAATCTTCGTACGCAACCACGGTGAGCATACTCAATCCCTTTTTACGCTTTATTACCTTTGGGATGCAATACATGTACTTTGAATCAAATACACATACATGCTAGAATTTTATACAAATAATCTCTATATATGCTCTTACGTGTTATACTTGCAATCATATGTGTTTAAATTTATACGCTTATACTTAGTTATTACCATGAAAAATATGTTTAAAACATTTTTATACTTATACTTAAACTTTTATGCTCGCCAGTACTATTTGTATTGGTCTATGCTTTAACATGTATTGCAGGATTTGGATGATGCAAGGAATCTAGTATGATTGCCTAGAAACACATTTAGACTCTAATACTTGTTGTATTGTACCTTATTTTCAAACATGTTGTATTCTGTTTCCAATACTTGTAATAATTAATTATCAATGAAATGAAATTTAATTATTTAAATACTTTTTGTGCATTATTTATTTTAATCTTGTGGTATTCTAGTTCAAACCATGTAAAATGTAATTATTAAATACTTGACACAAATTAGCGTTATGAAGTCTCTTACAATCTCGTTTTCGTCTCATCCCGATGTTTCCGCCATCGGTTGGGGTGTGACAGATTGGTATCAGAGCCATAACTATAGGGAATTAGGTAGAATTGCCATGTTCGACCTAGCCTATAGTCTAAGTACCAAAACTTGACCATTCCTGATTCCTGCTTAATATATAATTCTTCCTATTTGCTTCTACCGCTTCTTTTGTCTAAATATACAATGTGTCTTTTCTAAAACATTTCACACAATACATACTTGAAGATACTCATATTCCACAATTGAAACGACTCACTAGAATAGGGGTGATTCCCGCCTTTGGTGACGAATTTCAATCCACCTTACATGTTATTTTGCATGAAATTTCACCATCAAGTCAGGAGTGATATCTGTATCTTGATGGGAATTTCCATTTCATACTCTGGTGGTTCCTCTTTGATGAGTCGATATTTTATCTTGTTTCGTTCAATAACCCACATTTTGGGGACGAAATTGTCAAGCTAGGATAGATATCCACACCTTGGTGACTGGTCCCGCTCTACGATTTCCAATTTCACCAAAGTTTCGTATTTTCAATCAAATTAGGGACATGTACTAACTGGAAGGGTAAAATACTGATAATTGCCTGGTGACTAGAGTATTATACCTATTAGGCCAAAGCATGTCTCCCTAATTCGAAAGGACTTGCGATTCACTTTGGAATAGTCGAAGCTTCTAAACCCGAAACACTCCAATACTTATCAAGCCTCTCTTTTATATTAACTTAACTTTTATGTGATTTAATACTTGTTACCTAATCATCGTTTTTACACAATAAATTAATACACGCATACTGATACGTTATACTTGATTCGGGATTACTGGACATTCTTTATGTGATGAACTGGTCATTAGCTTCGTAAGAAGCCACACCTTAACGTATATAGTGCTTGTGAAGCACTATAGGAGTAGCGCACCGCCACATGGATTTGTGGTTACGTTAAGTTAAACTTTTGCGGTCTTTATAGCAACGAAATGATGACATGTGCTATAGAGATGATACTAGCGGACACGTTAGTTCGATTTGTTCGAGCCTCGCCTTAACATATATAGTGCTTGTTAGGGATGGATTTTCTAAACCTAAGGATCACGGATTCTCAAGTGCAGCCAGGATCACGGATCCTCAGTTCTGTTTGAATTAAGGATCCTCAGAAGACGTTGCAGGTTTAAGGATCCAGGATCCTCATTATTATCCTTACACTAACGGTTGTTTCCACTATATTTGAACTTGTTTTACAGGGGTATTCACATGGGACTTAGTCTTACCGAGATTCCAGGAGAATATGCTCTATTATTCTGCACGTGCATGGCTTGTATGACCGTTATGGAAGTCGTGGGAAGCTAGCATGATTTGCGTATTGTTAGTTATTTAGATTATTTCCATTTTTATAAGGGGATAACGAGCTTGAATAGTTAGAACAAGTTAGCAAACACACACACTCAATAACTCTCTGCAACATATTGGCGATTTCACATTTTTTGCACACTAGTGATCCTTGTAACAAGCTTGTTATCATCCCGATTTGTAACCTTTACTTGTTTAATATAGTTGGTGATCGGTAGTTTCCATCACCCGAGGTTTTTTTATGCCGGAGATCATATATTGATCAAGGGCTTTTTCCTCGTATAAATCCTTGTGTCTCTTGTTCATTTCATTTACAAGTTGTTCATACATTCAAGCATCACACCACATAAAATAAGATTTGGTTGCATTATCCTAGTCTGATTTTTCACCAAAACAGTTTGGCGCCCACCGTGGGGCAATTGGTGCTTCATTTCTAAGAGATTTTATTCATTTCGGTCATTTCGGTTCAATACCTCCAACAACATGGCTTCTCAAGCGAAGAACACTTCAAGCTCCATGCCGGCGATCACCTCTTTACAGGGCATCCCACCTTTGCCTCCAGCACCTTTTGGATCCCAGAAGAATGCTGAAAATGCTGCGAAGAAACAAACCTCCGTTTTCCAAAAACCAACTTCTACTACTTCTTCTGGTCCTACTAACAATGATCTTTATTCTTTGATTTTGCAGATGAGGGATTACATGCAGCAGCAGGACAAAACTAACGACAAGATCCTTCGAGAAATCGATGACATCAAGAAATTGAAAAGACCAGTGGAGGATCACTCCCCTTTGATGCCGAGATCACTGAATTTCGACACTCCAGTCATAACTACCCAACACTCTGTAGCATCTGATGTCCAGTACCAAGGTGGATCATCAGGAATGCATTTTGGATCATCGCCAGTGACACAAGCTCAAGGATCCTACTTTCAGCCTTCAGGATCATCGTTTCAGCATCAGGGATCCTTCTTCAGTTCTGGAGGATATATGGGAGCGCAGACGGTTCAAGGATCCTCGTTCCAGGGTCAAGGATCCTCATCCCAGGGTCAGGGATCCTTCTAGGTTCAACGATCCTCCTCTCAAGTCCAAGGATCCTCTCAGGGTCAAGGACCCTCATCCCAAGGTCAGGGATCCTTCCAGGTTCAAGGATCCTCCTCTCAGGTTCAGAGATCCTCATCTCAGGTTTACAGATCCATGGAGTATCCTCCAAGACCCCCAGTCACAGCACACCAGGGATCTAACATCTTTCAGGATCAAGGATTCTTAAGGAGTGTACAACCCACAGGTTCAGATGTTCATCTAGGAGACTTCATCCCTATGCAGACTATTGCTTCATCTGGTCCCTCAGTTATACCAGAATCCCGCCAATATGGATTCACATTTGGAATTCCAAACTTGAATCCTTCAGGAGGTAACACTTTGTAATTCTTATAATACTAACCATGGCTTTGTGTAGGATACAGGTATCAACCAAGCTATGGCTAGGGAATTACAGAAACTGAAGGATATGATATCCAGCGTTCCAGGAGTGGTTATGTCACACCCTGACTTTTGCGGAAGCGTGATTATGGTGTGACTTTCTTAATATCATTGCATTCAATCATAACATCAACTATATGATAAAACCATAAGTTTGTCATCCATTAAATAAGTTCAAAACATAACAACATTGTTTTAAAAACGTAGACTTCAAATTCAAGTTTTACAAACCGTACAAATTGTGTATGAGTTCATTAAGGACTCGTCAAAGATATTGAATAACACCAAGGTTTGAAAGACGTGTCTCGTCCAGGAATAAGACACACTGACCAAACCCAAAGACCATGGATGACATCTTTATTCTTAACGCAGCATAAAAACTTCCAACACCCGCTAGATCCACTTATAAATTCCCTGAAATACATGTAGTTTAAAAACATCAACAAAGGTTGAGCGAGTTCATGTGTTCATTTGAGTGTATGTATAAACCTTTGAAATCGTTGTAAGTTTGTAAGTCCCGGTATGAAAGCAACAAGGAAACAAGTCAATTAATGTGTAGCTAATACATTAATATACGTGACATGGTGCAGGAAGACTCAAACCTAGCAGACTTTGTACCAGGCTTCCGGCTGTAAGACATAGTCACCTCATGGCCCATTCGGCGAACTCATGGATGGGGCTCGCAACACCCAAATAGATCTATCACTCATGCCCCTCGGTCCTACAAGAGGATTGATGGCCTCAAGTATACGCCTACCCATTCACATGATCTATGGTTCTTTCCTAGGCTAACCATACCAATTGTATTGTAAGTAATCCTTTTGTAACATGTATTTCACCCCCGAAGTAATAAACAAAATAGTTTAGAGAAAAGGGGGACATAAACTCACTATTTTGCGTTCCTTGAATCCGCCTGTAACTCAAAGTGTCCTCTGGTGTACACGACTACCTACAATGTACTATGGTCTTATTAGACGAGCGGTCGTGCCTTGACTTAGTATTAATTAGTGCCTTTGAGTTACGTTTCCAAGTGTCTTCATCATTATTCCAAGTTATATAATGATTCGTTAAAATAATAAATATTTTAACTTAAATTACATTTATTGAATTTTTGGAATAATTGTTTAAACAATATTTTGTAACGATACTTCTCAAGTATTTATATTCGTATTTCCTTCCCAAAGATGGGGGTATCTCATACATGTGTATTCGTATTCTTGTATTTGTAATTTCCGAAATAATATATTTCCAAGTCTCACTTTAGAAAATATATTTGTAAACTCATTTTGTCCCAAAAATAATGTATTGTCCAGAAAATATATATTTTTCCCAAAAATCATATATCTTCTAAATATACTAGGAAAAATATATATTTTTATTTCCAAAAATAATATATTTCTCCTTGTCCAAAAATATGATACAACTTTGTAATATTTACAAAAATCATATTTTCGTTTCTTGTACCCAAAATAATATTTACCAAAAATATATATATGTAACGGTATATTCCGGAATATTTTATAAGTTACGTTCTTGTGTCCGGTTTCACGATATTATGTGTGTAACTTATATGTTTATTCCTTGTCATTTTTGGTATTATTTTGGATAGTAAATTTCATGGTACTTTGTTAAGTTATATTATTTTACCCTAAAATAATATAACTATTTCACCGAGTATACAAATATTCACACAAGTGTCTTAATATTTATATATACTTTAAATATATATTCACCCATTTTTATTTATAAAACCAACCTCCAATACTTGTATTTTGTTACAAAGATTATGGCAAAGTTTATATTGAAGACCATAGTTAAAACTCACTTGTAAATACTTGTTTAGAAAATATTTTTCTAAGTGTTTGTATTTTCAGAAAATTTTGCCATAGTTTCCTTTGAAAATGGAGGTGTCCACGCTATTAAAGCATATCATTTTCTTTTCAAAAATCATCACAACAATCAACAATCAAACCCTAAACAATTTATACTTACTGTTAGGGGAGGATTTTCCATAGATCAGTGATCCTCATTTACTGTTGTGCTTAGGGATCCTCAATTCTGTTTGAACTAGTGATCCTCAGAGAGTATTGTAGGGTCAGGATCATGGATCATCATAGTGATCCTTATACTAACGATTGTCTGCTTTGAATATGATGTTATTTTGCAGGAGTACGAGCTTGGACTTGGTCTTGGCGATATTCCTGGAGCATATTCCATATTTATTCCGCACGTGCATGACTGAAATGGACGTTATGGAGGTCGTGGAAGACTTGCATGAAATGCGGATAATTAGTTAGATTAGATTTTTTCCTAATTTAAAAGGGGATAGCGAGCTAAATTAAAACACTGGGCTATTTTTGGCTAAACACACACATTCGTAACTGCTCTCATCAGCTCTCGATAGTTTGCTTGGCGATTACACACTTTTTTGCACATTACACTCTAGTGATCCTTGTAACTAGCTCGCTATCATCCGAAGTTGTAATACATTTTCTGTTTAATTTGAGTTGGTGATCGGTAGTTTCCATCACCCGAGGTTTTTTATGCCGGAGATCAACTCTTGATCAAGGGCTTTTTCCTCGTATAAATCATTGTGTCACTTGTTCATTACATTTCTGAGTGATCCTTCATATTGTTCATTGATTCAAGCATCACACCTCACAACATAAATTTTGGTTGCATTATCTTAGCTTGATTTTTGACCAAAACAGTTTGGCGCCCACCGTGGGGCAATTGGTGCTTCATTCCTAAGAAGATTCATATTTTTTGCGGTCATTTCGGTTCGTTACAACCAGGCAGATGGCTTCTTCAGCAAAGAACACTTCAAGCTCAATGCCGGCAATCAGTTCTTCACAAGGCGTTCCTCCTTTGCCTCCACCACCTTCTGGATCCCAGAAGAATGCTGAATATGCTGCGAAGAGACAAACCCCCATTTTCACAAAACCACCAACTTCTTCTGTTTCCTCTAATCCTACTACTAATGATCTTTTTACTCTGATTTTGCAGATGAGGGATCGCATGCAAGAGCAGGACAAAACCAATGAAAGGATCCTCCAGGAGATTGGTGGTATCAAGAAACAGAAGAAATCAGTGGATGATCACTCTCCTCTGATGCCAAGGTCCTTGAATTTTGACACTCCAGTTGTAACTACCCTATAATCGGCAGTTCCGGGCATCCAGTATCAAAGTGGTCCATCAGAAAGGCGTTATAGAACAGCAACTATGAGTCAGGCATTTGGCTCCCACTTCCAGCCTCAAGGATCCTGTTCTCAGCCATCGGGATCCTCTTTTCAGCATCAAGGATCCTTCGTCAGCTCAGGAGGATATTTGGGAATGCACGCGGTTCAAGGATCCTCCCAGGTCCAAGGATCCTCCCAAGTCCAAGGATCCTCCCAGGTCCAAGGATCCTCTATCGTTCCAGGATCCTTTCAAGTTCAAGGATCCCCTCAGCCCCAAGGATCCTTTCAGGGGCAAGGATCCTCACAGGTTCAAGGATCCAACATCTTTCAGGATCAAGGATTCTTAAGAAGTATGCAGCCTCCAAGTTCGGATGTTCATCAAGGAGACTTCATACCAATGCAGACCATTGCTTCCTCTGGTCCTTCAATCATACCGGAACCCCGTCAATATGGATTCACATCCGGAGTTCCAAACATGAATCCAATGGGAGGTAACACTTTTAACAATTCATATAACACTAACCATGGCTCTATGCAGGATACAGGTATCAATCAGGCTATGGCTAAGGAGTTACATAAGCTTAAGGATATGATATCCAGTGTTCCAGGAGTGGTCAAGCCCATTCCTGATATCGCAGATGGTAGCCATAGGATATCTCGCTTTGCACCACCCTTATGTGATGCTGAGATACCCAAAAGATTCCAAATACCATCCATGAAGTTGTATGATGGTTCAACAGATCCAGAGGAGCATGTAGCTCAATACAGAGAGAGGATGGAGATCAATCCAATTCCTGAGAGGTTAAAAGAAGCATGTCTATGCAAGGGATTTGGATCCACACTCACAGGATCTGCTTTTAAATGGCTGCTAAGTCTTCCCCCTTACTCTATTACTTCATTTGCTAATCTAGTTAATTTGTTTAATAGTCAATCCTCTTGTAGTAGAAAATTTGAACGATTAACTAGTGATTTATATAGGGTAACACAAGGTCAAAATGAATCACTTAGAGATTACATCACTAAGTTTAGTAAAGAATCCTTAGATATCCCTAACCTGGATATTGCTACGGCTGTAGAAGCCTTTAAAATGGGATTGCTTAGGGATTCATTGTTCTATGTCACATCTTGTTATGACCCCATGTAGGAATCTTGATGAAGTAAGAACCAGGGCTCTTAGGTTCATCCGTCTAGAGGATGACAAAAGGATCCAGGAGAGATTGACAGGATCCTCAAAAAAGGAAAAGCAAGGATCCTACTTTAAGAATAACAAGTTCAAGTCCTACAACAAGTCTGACAACCAGAGTGTGCATGCAGTAGAGCAAGAAGAGGATGATGAGGATTATCCTCCAATTTCTGAATACTGTTTTTTTGTTGATAACAATGAGCTAATTCTTGCAATGCAGAATCTAGGTGAGAAAGCTAGGTGGCAAAGAAAAAGTGATAAACCAGCAGCTGCAAAGGATAAGTCCAAGTGGTGTGCATATCATGAGGATTTTGGGCATCTCACTGAAGAGTGTATTGCACTTAGAAAAGAAATTGGTTACTTGTTAAGCAAGGGGCACTTGAAGGAGCTTCTGGGTAGAAAGAAATCAAGGATCCAGGATCCTGAAAGGATCCCGGAAAAGGCTCCTGCTCCTCCAGCAGATGCACAAGTTATAAACTTCATATCCGGTGGATCAGACATTTGTGGTACTTCCTTTTCAGCAGCCAAAAGACATGCTAAGGAAACCAAGATGGATAATGGAAATAGACCCATCCGGACCTCCACTGTCACTAAGGATAAGATCATAACTTTTGATGAGGATGATCGTCTTGATGTTCAGGATCCTCATCATGATGGTCTTGTTATTACTCTATTTATTTCTAACCATTTTGTTCGCAGGATCCTGATAGATGGAGGAAGCTCAGTAAACATCATCCAGCTTGATGTCCTCAAGAAGATGAATATCCCTGAATCAGACATTATCCCAAGATCCTCAGTACTTGTGGGATTTAGCGGGGAAACCAAAAATACATTGGGGGACATCAAACTCCCTATCTATATTGAAGGACTCCATTCTTATCAAAAGTTTTGTGTTATAGATTGCTTATCTTGTTGTAATGTTATCCTTGGCAGGCCATGGATACATGATATGAAGGCAGTCCCATCTACTTATCATCAGTGTGTGAAGCTTCCTAGTCCATGGGGAGTGGTGAAAATTGAAAGTGACCAGCAAGAAGCTAAGAATTGTTACACATCGTCAATGAAGCTAGCCTCAAGACCAAGGGAGCAATAGCAACTAAAGTATCCTCCAAGGGATGTCTTGGAGGTAAGAGAACAGGATTTGAAAGAAATCCTCATTGATCCTCATGATCCTGAATCCAAGATCTTCATAGGATCAGGGATCCTTAGCGACATTGAACAGGATTTAGTATCCTTCCTTAAGAGGAGGAAAACTACCTTTGCCTGGAAACATGAGGATATGACAGGTATATCTAAAGATATAATTACTCATAAACTTGGCATTGACAGGTTATTCAAGCCAATTCACCAGAAGAGGAGGAAGTTTGCACCTGAAAGGAATGCTATTATCCAGGAAGAGGTAGATAAACTACTTCGGGCAGGTATGATAAGAGAGGTTAAGTATCCAAGGTGGCTAGCCAATGTGGTTGTTGTTCAAAAGAAAAATGGAAAGTGGAGGGTATGTGTCGATTTTACTGATATAAACAAGGCATGTCCCAAGGATCCTTTCCCATTACCCCACATTGACTCCATGGTGGATGCTACCGCGGGTCATGAGTTGTTGAATTTTATGGATGCTTCATCTGGATTTCAACAAATTCAGATGGAACCATCTGATCAAGAGGATACAGCCTTTATGACCCCAACTGGTATATATTGTTATATTGCTATGCCATTTGGACTAAGGAATGCAGGTGCTACTTATCAAAGGCTAGTCAATATGATGTTCAAGGAACAAATTGGACACACTATGGAAGTCTATATAGATGACATGGTGGTTAAGTCCAAGAAAGCTGAGGATCACCTTAAAGACTTGGAGGAAGCATTCAATATCCTTGATAAATTTAATATGAAACTGAATCCTTCCAAGTGTCATTTTGGTGTTAAAGCAGGGAAATTCCTAGGCTATATGGTGACAAAGAGGGGCATTGAAGCAAGTCCAGAGCAAATCAAGGCTATTGTGAATATCAAATCTCCTGCCAATGCTAAGGATGTGCAAAGATTGACAGGCAGGATCGCAGCCTTGAACAGGTTCATATCCAAATCCTCAGAAAAGTGCAAGGAATTCTATGACATCCTGAGGAAGAACAAGAAGTTTGAATGGACTGAGAAGCATGAAACTGCCCTCAAAGCTCTTAAGGATTATCTATCCTCAGTCCCGGCCTTGATGAAACCCGAAAAGGGGGATGTATTATCCTTATACCTAGCAGTATCCTCAAAAGCAGTAAGTGCAGTCCTTGTTAAGGATCACGAAGGTACACAACATCCTGTCTATTATGTAAGTAAGAGTTTGCTTGATGCTGAATCCAGGTATTCACATTTAGAGAAACTTATCCTTACATTAATTATGGCATCTACTAAATTAAGACATTATTTTGAAACTCATGCCACTATTGTTAAAACTAATTTCCCAATTAAGAATGTTCTCAGGAAACCTGAAATGTCAGGAAGGATGGCTAAGTGGGCAGTGAAGCTTAGTGCTTATGATATAAGATATGAACCAAGGACTGCCATCAAATCCCAAGCCTTAGCTGACTTTGTGGCAGATTTTAGTAGTGACTTGCAAAAGGAAGCTGAGTTAGAGGTCCAACAGCTAGAAGAAACTAAGGATCCTTGGATACTATTCACTGATGGTGCTTCTAATGTCAAAGGAACAGGGCTTGGAATACTACTAAAATCGCCACAGGGGGACATAATACCCCACTCCATAGCTTGTGAATTTCAAACTACCAACAATGAGGCTGAGTATGAAGCCTTGATAGCTGGTTTGCAAATTGCTAAGCATATGAGGATCAGGTATCTTGAGGTACATGTAGATTCATTATTGATTACTAATCACTTTAATGGATCCTATGCTGTTAAAGGTGAAAAGCTAATCAAATATTTAGAGATAGTCAAAGAATTGGCATTCTCTTTTGTTTCCTTTAGTTTGACACAGGTACCAAGGGAAGAGAATGCAGAGGCTGATGCGTTAGCCAATCTAGGATCATCCTTGAAGATCCTGGAGGATATAAAGATCCCTATTATCCATATCCTGAATCCTGCTATTGAGGATCATGTAGCCATGAAGATAGGAGAGGATTCTGCTATTGTCCCTACTGATGATACACAATCCCATTCAGGATCATGGATCCTTCCAATCATGAGATACATACAACATGGAGAGATTCCTACAGGAGAAAACCCTAGGGCTTTCAAAATCAAGGTATCTCAATTTACAATATTGAATAATATGTTGTATAAACAATCTCTTGCAGGACCATATTTGAGATGTATTGAGGATCCTGAAATCCAAGAAGTCCTAAAGGATTTCCATGAAGGAGATTGTGGAAACCACACTGGGGGCAGGGCATTATTCTCAAGGATCCTGAGGATAGGATACTATTGGCCTACTATGAAGAAGGATGCTGTGGAATATGCCAAGAAGTGTGATCCTTGTCAGAGACATAGTAATATCCTTCATCAACCAGCAGAGCTTTTGCATCCTATATCCTCCTCATGTCCATTTATGAGATGGGGAATGGATATAGTTGGTAAGCTTCCTAAGGCACCTGGTGGAAAAGTATTCATGCTTGCTATGACTGATTATTTCTCCAAGTGGATAGAGGTTGAAGCCTTTGCTCAAGTCAGAGAAAAGGAAGTTATATCCTTTATTAAAAGAAACATTATTACTAGATTTGGTATCCCTTCTAAAATTGTTTGTGATAATGGATCCCAATTCATTGGGAATAGAACTACTAACTTTTGTGACAGCTGGGGGATTAAGATGATAACATCAACACCAGTCCACCCACAAGCTAATGGTCAGGCAGAATCATCCAACAAGATCATCATCAACAATTTGAAGAAGAAGCTTGGATCCAAGAAAGGAAAATGGGCAGAAGAACTACCTTATGTACTTTGGGCTGATAGGACAACTCCCAAGAATGCTACTGGCCAAACTCCATTTTCTTTAGTATTTGGGGCAGAATCAGTGATCCCTACAGAGATGGTGGTTCCTACTGCAAGAACAAGCATTCGTGATCCTGAAGAAAATGCTGAAAACTTGGTCCAAGATTTGGATACTATAGAAGAACTTAGGGATTTGGCAAGGATAAGGATGGCCAGTTATCAACAAAGGATGGCTGGAGCTTAAAACAAAAATGTCAGGATCAGGAAATTCCAAGTTGGTGATATGGTGTTAAGGAAAGCATTTCAGAATACCACCAATCCTGCTGATGGAAAGTTGGCACCAAAGTGGGAAGGCCCTTACTTGATCGAAGCTGAGGCAGGAAAGGGGGCATATCGATTGCTAACAATGGAAGGTGACTTGCTACCAAGAGCTTGGAATGCTGTCCACTTAAAGAAATACTTCATGTAATAAGGATCCATGATTCTTACCTGACAAGTATCCTTGAAGGATCCTTACAGAACAGATGATCCTCATTCTTGTAATATTCTAATCTCAAACTATTTCATTCTTTAATTATCCTATATAAGGATAAGGATCATGCATCCTTTATCCTTTATCCTCCTTTCACTTGATTCTGAGTTTTGAAGGTTCAGGCATCCTTAACAAAGGGTTGAGTATCCACAGAAGTATCCAGTTATTTGGGCTTGACCCCAGTTATTTGGGCTTGACCCCAGTTTGGGCCTGTCCACAGTTTCGCCAGTAGTGCACGATGATCCTGGTATAGTTCATGGAAATGGGACCAGTACTCGCTTTAGGGGCTGACAATTTCATTGTACTGGCTATATTCAAGATCCTACGTATAATGGTAGACGTACCATACATCCGTTCCTAAGGTTTCTAACGTTTTCACATTAGCTAAGGTTTTGGCATTTTCATGTCACTAAGTTTGGATAGTCGCCAGTGAGGGCCATACTCCAGTTTACACACGATCCTTTGGGCTTGTCCCCAGTTATCCTTTGGGCTTGTCCCCAGTTATCCTTTGGGCTTGTCCCCAGTTATCCTTTAGGCTTGTCCCCAGTTATCGTTTGGGCTTGTCCCCAGTTTATTGGGCTTGTCCCCAGTTACTAACTTTTATCTTATATTGGCTTAGTCCCAAGTTGTATCCTATTTCAGGTTTTTGAAGCTAAATGACTAAGGATCCTTGATCCTTACCTTCTACTAAGGTTTGTCTTTTGGTTATTCTGATTATAAGTGTTAAAGGTTAGGATCCTAACTTGGATTCTCAGGTATGATCCTTGATCATTTTGATTTTATTCATTATTCATTATTCATCTGAGTGACCCTTATCCTTTGACAACTGAACTTGTGATCCTTAAACTACACTACTTTTCAGAACCTGTCGACTATAGGATATGTGATCCTTGATCATATCCTAAAATTTTTGAGATTATTTATTAAATTTTTCTTCTTTACTTAATAAATTCAAACAAAATGTATATCACAACAATTGAAAAGTAAAGTACTCACAAGGATAACAATACGGGACATAGCCAAAAAGTTAAAGTTATTTTATTCACAAAACATTAAACCCTTTAAGGTTGTCAAAATTACTTACCCCAAGCATCTACCAGCAATACGTGGCCCGTCCGCTGGGGTAAGTAAAAGGTGTCCATTGTTCATAGGTCTTTGAAGTGTAGGAAATAAAGATGGCAGGATAACAAGTGGCTTCATCCCCCAAGCAGAGGATCCATCCACCACCCATTATCCTACCTATTGTCTTAGGATCCATGATCCATAACCCTAGAAACTATTGTTCAAATACAACCCATCATTGTTTCAAAACATCATAACCAAAATAAAACTACTACCATGTCCTAAAAAATGAGCTCCGGCCACGTCTAGAAATATCCATCATCGCCCATTCCAGCAGCTCAAACCTTGGCTGCATCACCACCAGCATCACCATCATCAACTTGATCCTTAACCCCACTACCGCCAGCCTCAATTGCTAAGACCTCACCAGCCTCTTCTTCATCATCCAGCTCAGCCATTCTAGCCTTCCAGCCCTCTACGTCCCACTTGCTCTTGTCAAAGTCAGGATCCAGAGCTTCTTGGGCCATCTGTAACTGGGTCTTGTACATAGCAATGGCAGCGGAGACTTTGGCATCATTGGTGATTTCAGCCTTCTCCTGATCAGCAGTAATATGAGCCAGGACGAGTTCCCTTTTCACCAGATTGACATCATTTTCAAGGGAGGCAATCTTCTTATCCTTGGCTAGCATGATCTTTTGAAGGTCCACACACTTTTGCTCAACCTCTTCAACACTGCCTACGTAGTCCTCGATTTCAGCAAATTTCTGCAAAAAGACAATGTAAAGTTTAGGATCACATGATCCTCAAGTGGGCAGGATAATTAAGCTAAGTCAGTGATCCTTACATCAGCAAAGTATTCAAGGAACTGGTGGCGGATTAGAGGTAGGCCTTCTAGATTGTCAGCCTCAGAGGCTTTCCTCTTCTTTCCCTTGGAGGTGGTCAGTTTGGGGATGGCAGTACTTGGGCTAGCAGCAGCTTTCTTCTTCCCGGACTTAACAGTGGTGAGATCGGTGACACTGAAACGAGTGGCAGACTTCGATGATTTTCCAGCACCTACACATCCAAACCAGATAAGTATCCTTATTTCATTCTATTTTAAACATTCAATTATGCACAAAATGGGATACTTACTTGACATCGTAACAGAGCCTGAGGATACTTCCTGAGAATCCTGGGTATTTGCTTGAAATGTTCTTATTGCAGGATCAAGCCTCCGAAAAGCAGCAAGCCTTTCCTTCGTTGCAGGTGTTGTAATAAGGTGTGCAACAGTAATAGCTGCAAAATAGAAACAAAAGGATATTAGTGATTCTCAGCAGAAACAAGGTTATCCTGTGATCCTTCTCAGGATCCTCTATCCTACCATGGGTGGTCCATTTTCTAGCCAGATCCTTTCCATCAGGGATAGAATCCCTTCTGACAAAGAAGTATCGCCGTTTCCAATTGGTGTCATTCTTAGTGGCTTTGAAGATGGGGTGTTCTTCACCAGGTTTATGTTTGAGTAGATATCAGTGAGATCCATGGCTCACGAGGTCGTACATCTCTGCAAACTCTGACATTCCCAGATCAATACCTTCACGCTCAATGATTCTTTCAAGGGTATACAAGACCCTCCAGATCATTGGCATTGCTTGGATGTAGGAGATGCCGGTGAGAGAGAAGAAGGATTAGGTGAAATCAGGAAAAGGATACGAGTATCCTATTGTAAATGGGGTGACCGGAAAAGCTACCCAAGTTTCAGAAACAAAGTCGCTTAGGATGGTGGGGTCAAAAGCTTTGAAAAAGGTGTTCGCCGGAAAATAATGGCGAATCCTATCTATCTGTGGATCAGTAAAGCAACATCATTCCTTTGCAGAGTCTTCGATGATCTTTTGGCTCTTCAAGGGACTGTCCTTTTTGTGATCCTTAGCCGGTGAGGATCTTAACATCATCTTGGGCATAACGATGGTGGAAAAGAAGAAACAGAAGGAGAATATGAAGAGAGAAAGGAAAGAGAAGTACCTGATCAAATCTTCGAATGAAGATTTAAAGGATGAAACGCACGAATTTAAATGCTCTCTAACCCTTATCTCTAATTTCAATTTATAATGATGATTTTGCAGGATAGTCACTTCAATGACGTCATGTTAGCAACGGCTAGTCAGGATTCAACGGCTATATATCCGTTGGTTGGTTACGGATAAGGACGAGAAAATATAATTCGTTCATTTACACTTCACTCCTTATATTTTGGGGGCAATTGTTAGGGGAGGATTTTCCATAGATCAGTGATCCTCATTTACTGTTGTGCTTAGGGATCCTCAATTCTGTTTGAACTAGTGATCCTCAGAGAGTATTGTAGGGTCAGGATCATGGATCATCATAGTGATCCTTATACTAACGATTGTCTGCTTTGAATATGATGTTATTTTGCAGGAGTACGAGCTTGGACTTGGTCTTGGCGATATTCCTGGAGCATATTCCATATTTATTCCGCACGTGCATGACTGAAATGGACGTTATGGAGGTCGTGGAAGACTTGCATGAAATGCGGATAGTTAGTTAGATTAGATTTTTTCCTAATTTAAAAGGGGATAGCGAGCTAAATTAAAACACTGGGCTATTTTTGGCTAAACACACACATTCGTAACTGCTCTCATCAGCTCTCGATAGTTTGTTTGGCGATTACACACTTTTTTGCACATTACACTCTAGTGATCCTTGTAACTAGCTCGCTATCATCCGAAGTTGTAATACATTTTCTGTTTAATTTGAGTTGGTGATCGGTAGTTTCCATCACCCGAGGTTTTTTATGCCGGAGATCAACTCTTGATCAAGGGCTTTTTCCTCGTATAAATCATTGTGTCACTTGTTCATTACATTTCTGAGTGATCCTTCATATTGTTCATTGATTCAAGCATCACACCTCACAACAGAAAGTTTGGTTGCATTATCTTAGCTTGATTTTTGACCAAAACACTTACCAAGAGCAAAAACTATACATTCTACATAACAATATGAACTTAATCTTTTCACAAAACTTGTAGTAACTTGGTAAAGTGTTTAGTGGGTTTAGTTACCCTTTAAAGTGTGTTTATTCCTTTAAAAATCTCATTCTTAAGGAAACTAGGTGTTTATAACTTGAAAACATATTCCACAAAAATGTTTATTTATTAGGTCTTCTCATTTCATAAGTGTTTATACACTTGTTTTCCCACTAAAAATAGTGTAGGTTTAAGTAAAAACCATGATCTATTAGAAATCATATTTTGAACTTGGTTTTCTTGGAAAATCATTTGTAAATCTTGGACCCACAAGATTATTAACTCAATTTGTTTAATTTTTTTTTTCAAGAAATCATTTTATTCATCAAGTTCATGTTTACACAAGAAGATGCTTATCTTATGTTGTCACATAATCATCCTCTCACTTGCTAGATCATGTGTTTAATCACAATTTAGCAAGCTCTATGTGATGATCAACATCATATTCTCAAGAGAACAACAAGCAAGTATCATACATATACTAAACAACATTATTTCACCAAGATTTCATCATACATAAGCTTTATGTTTATGATTCATGTTCATGTCTTTTAGTGTTCTTGTGATTTTCAACATAATATATCTTTTAACCAACTAAAATAGAAGTAACAAAGGGTTGAAAGGATCTTACTACTAGCTCTAAGCTAGGGATGAACACTTGAAGATGGTGATGACAAAAGTGAAGGATAATAGCAACCCAAAGAGGTCCTTCAAGATCCAAGAGTTCCAAGCTTCGTGAATCACCTTCTTACACCTTGAGATAAGCTTTGAATAGATGGAAGCAAAATGGAAGTGATGGTGGTGGTGGTGGCTACTCACTGCCGAGAAGAGGGCAAGGGGAAGGAGAGAGGTGGTGATGTTAAGTGTGGAAGATGATGATGGAGATGGTTACTTATAGTACACAACATGATCTTCCATATATCTTATAAGATCTAATGAAATCAAAGGAGATCACATAATATCTTGTAGGATCAAGCAAGATCATGGGTAGGGCCATCTCATGACCGTCCACCATAATAGGGGGGGGGGGGGTATTGTGTAACTTTGATGGTAAATAGGTTAATTGGTTGGAGGTTAAGTGTAAAGTCTGGTGTTTTAAGTGTAGGATGCATTATGTAGTATGTTAGGGTGTTCGGGGATCGTAACTAGCCAAGAAATAATAAAACAATGCTTCTAGCAATATTTTGGTGTTCCGGGTAATGTCCGGTTGTTCGGTTAGATACCGGTTCGTGAAAGTGTCAAGTTATTCCGTTTAGTGTTCTTTAAGTACCCTTTTGTGACACTTTTAATTCTCGACACTTAGGAAAGCATACAGGACCATTTTACCATATTTTTGCATATTACTAGCTTGTTAAAAAGCTGAATTTTGCTGAAATATGCAGAATTCTGCACTTTTAATGGGTTTTAGGCACTTTCCGGCACTTCAACTATCACCTAGTGACGCAGTAAATATGATGCAGAAATCAGAACGCAATTCAAGTCATAAATTGTAAATCGGCACAGTCATTAGGCACTAATCATAGTTAATTAATTGTATGGATGCATGCAAATTTGACAGTTGTCACAGGTTAAGCCCATCCCTGAAATTGCAGATGGAAGCCACAGGATATCTCATTTTGCACCACCCATTTGTGATGCAGAAATCCCAAAGAGGTTCCAAATACCAACCATGAAGCTATATGATGGCTCAACAGATCCAGAAGAGCATGTAGCTCAATATAGAGAAAGGATGGAGATCAATCCCATCCCGGAAAGGTTAAAAGAAGCATGTCTATGCAAGGGTTTCGGATCCACGCTTACAGGATCAGCTCTTAAATGGCTGCTAAGTCTTCCCCCTTACTTTATTACTTCATTTGTTAATCTAGTTAACCTGTTTAATAGCCAATTCTCATGCATTAGGAAATTTGAACGTTTAACTAGTGATCTATATAGGGTAACACAAGGTCAAAATGAATCACTTAGAGATTATATCACTAAATTCAGTAAAGAATCCTTAGATATTCCTAATTTGGATATTGCTACGGCTGTAGAAGCCTTCAAAATAGGTTTACTCAGGGATTCATTATTCTATGATGATCTTGTCATGACCCCTTACAGGAATCTTGATGAATTGAGAACCAGGGCCCTTAGATTCATCTGATTAGAGGATGATAAAAGGATCCAAGAAAGACTGGAAAGATCCTCGAAGCAGGAAAAACAAGGATCCTACTTCAGGAACAACAAGTCCAAATCTTACAACAAGTCTGATAACCAGAACGTGCATGCATGTGACAACCCGCACTAAACCAGGTATCCGTACGACTTAATTAATGATTAATTACTGCTTGATTACTGTGCTTGTTTGAACTAGCTGATGAACTGCTACTTGATATCTGATACATGTACTTACTTGCATCATACTTGCTTGCTGTCACTACAATACTTACATACTGAACCTTAGTGACAAACATGATGCACAAAAAGCACAGTAGCACAATAACGGATAACCTATTGAACATGCTGATATAACCAGCATCAGGCAGACACTGCCTCTAAGGCCTGTGAAGAGCCTCAAATATTTTGCTACACTAATGGTGAGTGTAGGGATACAAGTGTTGTAGAACTGCGTCTCTAGGAATAAGATACACTGATTGGATGTGCCTAAAACGTACTTTAAGTACAACACACAGCACTTTAATAAATAATCCAGCTTCTGGCTGACTAGTAAAGTGCCAAAACATGGGGAAAATACTACTAGACACTTTCTAAAGTGTTGGAATTAAATTGTGTCACTAAAAATAACAATAACGACACTTTAAAGCTTTAGTAACGCTTTAACGGATTACTATCCAACCGAACACCCGGACTTTACCCGGAACATGAAAATATTATTATTTTCACTATTTATATTTTTCTGAGCCAGTTAGGGTCCCTGATTTCCCTAACACCCGTCATAACACGCTACTTATTACTAACGGAGTTTAACACTTAACTAACCTATTTAACATAACTAGTTACCTAACTAATCTAGTTGTAACCGAACTAGATACCCCCCCCCCCATTGTAATCGGCCTAACCATGGGGAACACAAGTTGTACTTGTTGATTTGGCTAATCTAGGATGTTAAATATCTAGGGGACATTGTGACCATTGGACAAACATGCTTAAATTGCCTATAAGTACTAGAGATTATCTAACATAATCATTCACTCCACAACACCAACAAACTAAACTCTCTCCCTCCCTTACCCATTCTCGGCCGAACCCCACTCTCACATCCATCCAACTTTCGAGTTTGGTTCTTGCATTTCCATCATCATACACACATCAAAGGTCGAGTATTAGGAGTCTTGGTGCACTCGGAGCGCGAAGGACCACTTTCTTTGGCTTTTATCCACGCATTTTTCATCAAGAATCTTCCCTAGCCTTGAGCTAGAGGTATAACACTTAAAACTCGTTTTTGAACTTGTCTAAAGTGGTTAAAAAGATTTTTGTCGGTTAAATATCGATAACATACATTTTGAAGTATTAAAGTCTACTAAAAAGTATGAAAATGGTGGTTAATAGCATCTAACTTGTGTAAAAGTTGTAGTATTTGAAAATTGTGAATATCTAGACCCGATCTATGATTGTGGTAGCTCGGATCACCATTTAACCCGGTTTGGTAAGATCGTTGATCTTAACATAAGCTAGTTTTGGATGGTACAAGGGTTAAAAGGTGAAACTCTACCACACATGAGACATGAACTTGTGTAAAAAGGTTTCATTTGTGTAAAAGTGATTTAACTTGTACAATAGTGTTTAAAACTAGCGGATCTACGTATCTGCAAGTGGTATTTTCAAAGAACCACACGTTAAAGAAATCATGTTTTCCAAAAGATGGATCTTACAACAACAAGTATGATTTTATAACCCACAAGTGTGTAAACACTTGTGTAACACAAGTTTCGACAAAATAACTATTTTTGGGAAAAATGACAAGAAGTTGTAAAGACGGATTTCTCTAAAAACGAGGTTTACGAGGTTAAAATTTCCTTATATAAAGATCCACAAAATATAATGGGATTTACACTATAGATTCGGAAAAACTACAAGTTCATGCGATTATGCGATTTACATACTTGTTGACTAGTTAAAATGTTGAAAAGTTGTTTGATAATGTTGAGAACATTGATTGATTTGATTTGATAAAGAAAATGATACGCTTGAAAGCGTGGCCACCTCCAGTTACAGAGGAAACTCTGGCGAAATTTTCCTAAAAACCTAACACTTAGACTTATTTACACTACAAGTGTTAGAGTCATTTTTGACATGTTTTCGAAACATAAATTTCGCCATGACTTTATTTACTAAATGATCGGAGGTGGGATTTTCACAAAATATTAACGTGATAAATGTATATTTTCACACACTGTTTATGATTATTTTGTGAAATTCATAAATATTATTTTTAGAGTAAAAATAATATTTACAAGCGTTAACAAATCCAAAATAATACAAACGCATCCACCATAAATATTTAAGTTACATCGGTAATTATATTACCACTCGAATGTTAAAACGTAACTTACACAATTACGGAAATATTTATGAACGCGTATTTTAACAACGTATTTTGGATAAATACTTATGTTTTGGAGTTGGAAATATATAAAGATTAAGTGAGACTTAATGATATAATTCGAAAGCACATGTATTAAATCCCCCATCCTTGGGAAGGAGATTAACTACCAAGTATATATATACAAAATGTAAACACGAAATAGTTGTCTAACTATTTCCCAAAGATGTAACTATAAAGCTAAGGCACGGCCGTCCGTCTAATAGAATTAGCACTTGTAGGTCGTCGCACAGCTTTCTGATTTGGAGTACTTGGTAGAGACGCATTCACAGTGAGTTCATGTCCCCCTTTTCTCTAACTGTTTTCAGTTTTCTTAACTGCGGGGGTGAAATACATGGTACTTTGTTTACAAGTACTATTATACACGGTATGTTAACGTAAGGAGGTTTACTACTTAGATCATGTGAATGGGTAGTCAGAACACCGAGGGACTTAAGCGGTAGATCTATCTGGGTGTAGCGAGCCCAACTCTAGGCCCAACAGAACGGACCTCTGTGAGGACCAACAGAACGGACCTTGAGTGACTTGGTTGCCCGACGCAAAAATCGGCTAGGTTTGAATCTTTCTACTTGCATTTCACACATGCTAATGGCCTTGCAAACCATTGGTGATCTCTTTTCCTTACACTGCTACATACCAGGGAACTTTTATACTTACAAGTGTTTTACTTACTCACTTGCACATGAACTCGCTCAACATTATTGTTGATTTTTCAACTTACATGTATTTCAGGAAATTAACGAGATCTGGCACGGTATGGCATGTTTTCCGCTGCACTAGTTTCCGAGGTCATCCGGGGTTTAGGGGATGTGTCTCTTCCCTGGACAAGACACAATCCTTAAACCATGTTTATGTTATGTTATGTTTCAAGTTTGTCTGATGAACAAGGTTATGTTATTAGGGTATGTTCCCGTTAAAACAATGGTACTGTATTGGGTTTTCAAAACTTAATGGATGATCTTGCATGTTTTTAATTCATATAGCTTGTTATGGTTAAGCTATGGTATTAAGAAATCACACCAAAATTAACCACGCTTCCGCAAAGCCAGGGTGTGACAGCTTGGTATCAGAGCTCTGATCATAGCGAACTAGGATTCTTTCTCGAGTCTAGACTATGATCACTAGGGCTCTCACGAAAACATTTTTCTGCATACCACTTAAGTCCAGATCCAAAACTTTTTACAAACAAATGTTGAGCACATATTATTCATTATTATAGGCTTAGTCTGAGAGACTGAGGCTCGGTCTGAGAGACTGAGGCTCGGTCTGAGAGATCGAGGAAGTTGGCTAGTGGGACTAGGAGAAGTTGGCTAGTGGGACTAGGAGAAGTTGGCTAGTGGGACTAGGAGAATTGGCTAGTGGGACTAGGAAGAGCAGTCTGAGAGGCTGGGAGGCTAGTGGGACTAGGAGAAGTTGGCTAGTGGGACTAGGAGAAGTTGGCTAGTGGGACTAGGAGAAGTTGGCTAGTGGGACTAGGAGAATTGGCTAGTGGGACTAGGAAGAGCAGTCTGAGAGGCTGGAAGGCTAGTGGGACTAGGAGAATGATTTGAATGCTTACTTGGTGACTATGTGCTTAACTGATTATATGATTGATTATTATACGTATATGCGTTTGTGTTACAAACATCATGCTTTCATCAAGTACTAGAAAGATGGACACTACGAATCCCATGGCCATAGTATCAGACGACATAGTTTCATCGAAGCACGAGGTGTACATTTCCGATACTACCGGCACAGACAATGACGACTTTCAGCCCTTTTGCGCTGCCTGAAGTCGTAGCAGAGCCTACTGATGGCCATCTTGTTGGGAATTTGCCCCCTTGCCGCTTATTCTGTTGATGATATGCCCTCCTGACGTGGCCTCTGACGACGATAACGGTCTTCTGGAGGAGGACCCATTCGAGGGCAGGGCCCTATTGCTGCTGGTATTAGACTACTGCATGTGGACGCTTCTGCAGGGGAAACTCATGTCAATTCCCCTATCCCAGACTCATTTGAGTTTCTAACATCCGCATCTTCGCACATACAGGGAATGCAGCACCACTTACACGACGCCGACCCTGATATGGCATCATCAGCTGCACCGGATCCCGCACACAGATTTGAGTTTGATCGCGATAATGAGGACAATTCTGTTTTTCCACCTGGTGTTGATCCAGACCATGACATTGAGTTCATGCACTTAGACCAGCCCTTGAGGGATCCTGTAGCCCTGTCGACCCCTGTGTTTGTTGATCAAGCTGATCTTGAGATGGAGTTTTTGATCCGGAGCCGGCCGTGGCCCCTGAGCCAGGCGCTGCTCCTGACCCCGCATTGGAGCATGACCCTGTTCATGCCAATGCACCTACTGTTGCTCTTTGATTGATCACCTGCTTGGACGAGAGAAAATTTGGGGTAACTGTGCAAGACAACTTATTATTACGGGGGCCCACGTAATAACGATTTGTAGTGCACAGAAATCCTGGTGGACTCTGCGGGTCAAGCTAATGATAACCAATGCAGCAGGAAATAACTTAAACACGAATGACCAAGGCGATGTAGCCTCGAGTTCATTCTATTACGAGCAACAAGCCAAATTGGCAAGCCTATGTGAAGGCTCAGAAATTTGCTTCCCCACTCATACAGTGAGTATATTTGCGTGTGAAATTGGGTGATTACATGACGGCTTATGTTGCCTTATACACCTCATAGACAATTGAAACGTTGTCTAGCCCGCTTCACACCACTTCGACAAAAGGGAATGTCACCCAGACGTGACACAAACACCAGTACGTTGCCAAGGACAGAAGCCGAGCTGCAAGAACGCATCTCACAGATAAATGCACGACATGAAGCCCTCCACTCTAAGTACAACGATGGCATTACTGGAATTAACCCTCCAACTGGCTGCACCGATAAACAGTTCCTGAACTGCAAGCCTTTAAACTTTGACGGAACAGGAGGCACCGTTGCATTTGTTCGTTGGTCCGAAGAGACCGACTCCATTCTAAGAACGAGTAACTGTTCGCCCCAACAGAGTATTACCCATATCTCGGGGATATTTCTAGATGGCACACTCTCTTAATGGAACCTCCAGGTTCAAACCCTTGGCACAGACGCTGCTTATGCACTGAGCTGGGACGAGCTCAAGGAAACGATTGAGAAGAAATGTTGCTTTAAGACTGGAATTTAGAAGCTTGAGGTGGAGTTCAGGAATTTGAAAATGGACGAACCGGAAATTCCTGAACTTGTCCAGCAATCGCACGACTTATCTAGGGTCGCCCCCCCTACTTAGTCAAACCAGAGTTCAAAAGGATTGAACGATTCATTTGGACACTTGCACCCCAGATCAGGGGTATGGTTACTACCTCAAAGCCCTCAACCATTGCAGAAGCTATCAATATGGGTGATCTATTTATAACATAAGAAGTTATGTAACATGAGATGTTATGTGTTGATATTGTTGTATACTTATGTACACTCTACTTACTATGACCTGGCCGACGTAAACACATCTTTTAGAAGATGCCGCCGAGACGTGAGCCACACATGCCAACCAATGAGGCAGAACTCCAGCAGATTATTGCTGCTGCCATAGCACAGTATGCAGCATCTCAGCCCGGGACGAGCGGAAGTATTAACCAAGGCAATAACAATCCACCTCACGGTAATACTAAGCCATTAAGACATACCGTGACCTAATTGGATATCTCTAGTAGTGATGCTAACGCCAAACGTATGTTATAACGTATGTGCAGGGTGCACCTACAAGCAGTTTCTAGACTGCAAACCGGTCAACTTTGATGGCACAGGAGGTGCTGTTGCCTTTGTTCGTTGGGCTGAGAAAACAGAGTCTGTACTTCGCATGAGCAAGTGTGCGCTGGATCAGCAAGTCACCTATATCTCAGGGCTGTTTCTAGATGGAGCCCTATCCTGGTGGAATCTACAAGTACAGACACTAGGCGAGGCTGCTGCCTACGCACTGACCTGGACCGAACTGAAGGAACTTATGCGCAAAAAGTACTGTTCCCGCGCAGAAATCCAGAGGTTGGGGACCGAGTTCTGGCACTTGAAAATGGACGGTCCAAAGGTAGCAGAGTACGTTCAAAGGTTCCATGACTTATCTCAAGTGGTCCCTTACATGGTTACACCAGAATACAAGCGAATCGAGCGCTTCATTTGGGGTTTGGCTCCCCAAATCATAAGCATGGTAACCTCATCCAAGCCTGCAACCATTACTGAGGCGATTGATTTGAGCATAGCCCTCACTGAGGAGGCGATTCGCCTGAACAAGTTTGATGAGATCAAGACGAAGAAGGCAGAGACTCACGTCGAGTCATCAGGGGGTAACAAACGAAAGTTCTCAAACTTCAAGCAGGGCGCCAGTGTGGCGGTTAAGAAAGGAGGATCAGCTAGCAGTGAGAAGAAAGGGAAAGGATATCAGGGCACCCAGCCCAAGTGTAATACCTGTCAACGCCATCATACTGGGCATTGTAATGTGAAAATATGTGAAGCATGTGGAAAGCTGGGCCACTCAAAAGATTCTTGTTGGGCTAGTGCTGGCCGGGGAGGCCAGGGAGGATATGGAAACAGAAACTACAATCGTGGTGGTACTGGAAATCGCCCACAAGGAAATAATGGAGGGAACGGAGTCAACAATGCGAACCAACACAACCAGCAAGTTGGGGATGGCGCCGGAAGCGGTCGAAAACTTGGATGTTTAACTGCGGTGATGTTGGGCATTTTAAGAAGAACTGCCCAGATTTAAACCAAGCCCGTGGAAGAGTGTTCCAACTGGAAGCAAGGGAAGCACGCCAGGACCCCAATGTCGTCACTGGTACGTTCCCTGTGAATCAACGCTATGCATCCGTTTTATTTGATACTGGTGCCGATTATAGCTTCGTATCGTTAGAATTTAAGAATATGCTTGGGTTAGCCGCTAATAAGTTAGATATTCCCTACTCGATCGAATTAGCTAATGGAAAGTTAGTAGAAGCCAATGAAGTTATCAGAGGTTGTGTGATTGAATTGGGAGAACGTGAGTTCACTCTAGATCTACTACCAGTCCAGTTGGGAAGCTTCGACGTGGTGGTAGGAATGGATTGGTTATCAGGCAACAAGGCTGAGATAGTATGTCACGAAAAGGTTGTTCGTATCCCAACCGATGATGGTGAGACCATTGTTGTTCATGGAGAAAAGCGTGAGACGCCGTTGAGGATTATCAGCTGCTTGAAAGCAAGGAAGTGTTTCCAGAAAGGATGTGTTGCCTTCTTGGCACACATTGTGGATAAGAAGGCTGTGGAGCCAAGAATCGAAGACATCCCTGTCGTAAGGGAATATCCAGAAGTCTTCCCAGAAGACTTACCTGGATTGCCACCTCAGAGGCAAGTAGAGTTTCGCATCGACTTAGTTCCAGGCGCCTCGCCTGTGGCTAAGGCACCATATAGACTTGCTCCGTCTGAGATGCAGGAATTGTCGACACAACTTCAAGAGTTGTTAGACAAGGGTTTTATCCGACCAAGCTTCTCGCCTTGGGGAGCTCCGGTCCTGTTTGTCAAGAAGAAGGACGGTAGTTTCCGTATGTGTATTGACTACAGAGAATTGAACAAGCTGACGATCAAGAACAGGTATCCTCTGCCAAGAATTGATGATCTGTTCGACCAACTTCAAGGTTCAAGCTTTTACTCTAAGATCGACCTTCGATCTGGATATCACCAGTTAAGGATACAAGAGGAAAGTATCCCAAAGACAGCCTTCAGGACTCGTTATGGGCACTACGAGTTCCTAGTTATGCCATTTGGTTTGACAAACGCACCGGCAGTATTCATGGATCTGATGAATAGAGTTTGCAAACCATACTTGGATAAGTTCGTGATTGTGTTCATCGACGACATTTTAATTTATTCAAGGACAAAGGCAGAGCACGAACAGCACCTAAGAGCTATTTTGGAGCTGCTAAAGAAGGAACAGTTGTATGCCAAGTTCTCTAAGTGCGAGTTTTGGCTACGCGAAGTCCAGTTTCTTGGACATATGGTTAATGGAAATGGAATCCATGTTGATCCCACAAAGATCGAGGCGATCAAGGATTGGGAAACGCCTAAGACGCCAACCGAGATTCGACAATTCTTGGGTTTGGCTGGCTACTATCGAAGGTTCATTGAGGATTTTTCGAAGATCGCTCAACCATTAACGCTCCTCACCCAGAAGGATAAGAAGTTTGATTGGGGAATCAAACAGGATGAAGCCTTCCAGATATTGAAGGATAAGCTCTACAACGCGCCTATCTTAGCTCTACCAGAAGGTACTGATGATTTTGTGGTATACTGCGACGCATCGCGCCAAGGATTGGGTTGCGTGTTGATGCAACGCCAAAAGGTTATTGCTTACGCATCGCGTCAACTAAAAGTGCACGAAAAGAACTATACCACACACGATTTGGAGCTCGGCGCAGTGGTTTTTGCTTTAAAGATCTGGAGACACTACCTTTATGGTACGAAGTGTACAATTTTCACAGATCACAAGAGCCTACAGCATATATTTAACCAGAAGGAGTTAAATATGAGGCAAAGACGATGGGTTGAATTGTTGAATGACTACGACTGCGAGATAAAGTATCATCCGGGGAAGGCGAATGTGGTCGCCGATGCCCTAAGTCGAAAGGAAAGGATCAAGCCCATAAGGGTTAGGGCTCTCGAAATGATTATTCGAACCGATCTTTCCTTGCGCATTCGTGCTGCACAAAAAGAGGCCCTTAAGGAAGGAAACCGTGAAGAAGAATATCTCCGTGGGATGGAGAAGCTACTGGTACCAAACGAGGAAGGAACATTATGTTTTGAGAAAAGGATTTGGGTTCCTCTGTTTGGTGATTTAAGGAAGGTTATTTTCGATGAAGCTCACAAGTCACGGTACTCTATCCACCCTGGATCGGATAAAATGTACCAGGATCTCAAAGATTATTATTGGTGGCCTAGGATGAAAGGCGATGTTGTTGTTTACGTGAGCAAATGTTTAACGTGCGCTAAGGTTAAAGCCGAATACCAGAAGCCTTCGGGACTTCTGCAACAACCTGAGATTCCCAAGTGGAAATGGGAACAAATCTCAATGGATTTTGTTACAAAATTGCCAAGAACGCCGAGAGGCCATGATATGATTTGGGTAATAGTTGACCGCCTAACAAAATCCGCACACTTTCTGCCAATCAAGGAGAAAGACAGCACTAGTAAAATCGCGGAAATATACATGAGAGAGATTGTCGCACGTCATGGAGTGCCTCTCTCAATCATCTCTGATAGAGACGGAAGGTTTGTGTCAAGGATATGGCAATCCTTCCAAGAAGCCTTTGGCTCACAGTTGAATCTGAGCACTGCGTTTCATCCGCAAACAGACGGCCAGAGCGAGCGGACGATACAGACTTTGGAAGACATGCTGAGAGCATGTGTTATGGATTTGGGCGGTAGCTGGGATAAACATTTACCCTTGGTCGAATTCTCATACAACAACAGCTACCACACCAGTATTGGTGTTGCGCCATTTGAAGCCCTTTACGGACGCAAGTGCCGATCACCCCTCTGTTGGTCTAAAGCAGGTGATAGGCAGCTTGCTGGTCCCGAGATCGTCCAAGAGACGACAGACAAGATTGCGCAAATTCTTAAACGCATTAAAGCAGCTCGCCACAGACAAAAGGCCTATGCGGATCCAAACCGAAAACATGTGGATTTTCAAGTTGGAGAAATGGTGTTATTGAAGGTATCACCCTGGAAGGGGGTGGCACGCTTTGGGAAGCATGGGAAGTTAAATCATCGCTACATTGGTCCCTTCAGAATTCTGGAAAGAATAGGACAAGTAGCATACAAGTTGGACCTACCTGCTGAACTAAATGGTGTTCACGATACATTTCATGTATCCAATCTAAAGAAAAGTCCAACTCAAGTTGACGTTGCCATTCCCATCGACGAGATTCATGTTGACGACACGCTCCACTTCGTTGAAGAACCTGTCGAGGTCACAGATTGGAAAGTTAACAAGACCCGCCGGAGCAGTGTCAAGCTCGTCAAAGTTCGTTGGAATGCCAGACATGGTCCTGAGTTCACCTGGGAGTGTGAGGACCGGATGAAAGAGAAATACCCCCACCTTTTTCCTAAGAACCCTGCTTCTACAAGCAGAACTTAAATTTCGGGACGAAATTTATTTAACGGGGGGAGAATGTGACAACCCGCACTAAACCAGGTATCCGTACGACTTAATTAATGATTAATTACTGCTTGATTACTGTGCTTGTTTGAACTAGCTGATGAACTGCTACTTGATATCTGATACATGTACTTACTTGCATCATACTTGCTTGCTGTCACTACAATACTTACATACTGAACCTTAGTGACAAACATGATGCACAAAAAGCACAGTAGCACAATAACGGATAACCTATTGAACATGCTGATATAACCAGCATCAGGCAGACACTGCCTCTAAGGCCTGTGAAGAGCCTCAAATATTTTGCTACACTAATGGTGAGTGTAGGGATACAAGTGTTGTAGAACTGCGTCTCTAGGAATAAGATACACTGATTGGATGTGCCTAAAACGTACTTTAAGTACAACACACAGCACTTTAATAAATAATCCAGCTTCTGGCTGACTAGTAAAGTGCCAAAACATGGGGAAAATACTACTAGACACTTTCTAAAGTGTTGGAATTAAATTGTGTCACTAAAAATAACAATAACGACACTTTAAAGCTTTAGTAACGCTTTAACGGATTACTATCCAACCGAACACCCGGACTTTACCCGGAACATGAAAATATTATTATTTTCACTATTTATATTTTTCTGAGCCAGTTAGGGTCCCTGATTTCCCTAACACCCGTCATAACACGCTACTTATTACTAACGGAGTTTAACACTTAACTAACCTATTTAACATAACTAGTTACCTAACTAATCTAGTTGTAACCGAACTAGATACCCCCCCCCCCCATTGTAATCGGCCTAACCATGGGGAACACAAGTTGTACTTGTTGATTTGGCTAATCTAGGATGTTAAATATCTAGGGGACATTGTGACCATTGGACAAACATGCTTAAATTGCCTATAAGTACTAGAGATTATCTAACATAATCATTCACTCCACAACACCAACAAACTAAACTCTCTCCCTCCCTTACCCATTCTCGGCCGAACCCCACTCTCACATCCATCCAACTTTCGAGTTTGGTTCTTGCATTTCCATCATCATACACACATCAAAGGTCGAGTATTAGGAGTCTTGGTGCACTCGGAGCGCGAAGGACCACTTTCTTTGGCTTTTATCCACGCATTTTTCATCAAGAATCTTCCCTAGCCTTGAGCTAGAGGTATAACACTTAAAACTCGTTTTTGAACTTGTCTAAAGTGGTTAAAAAGATTTTTGTCGGTTAAATATCGATAACATACATTTTGAAGTATTAAAGTCTACTAAAAAGTATGAAAATGGTGGTTAATAGCATCTAACTTGTGTAAAAGTTGTAGTATTTGAAAATTGTGAATATCTAGACCCGATCTATGATTGTGGTAGCTCGGATCACCATTTAACCCGGTTTGGTAAGATCGTTGATCTTAACATAAGCTAGTTTTGGATGGTACAAGGGTTAAAAGGTGAAACTCTACCACACATGAGACATGAACTTGTGTAAAAAGGTTTCATTTGTGTAAAAGTGATTTAACTTGTACAATAGTGTTTAAAACTAGCGGATCTACGTATCTGCAAGTGGTATTTTCAAAGAACCACACGTTAAAGAAATCATGTTTTCCAAAAGATGGATCTTACAACAACAAGTATGATTTTATAACCCACAAGTGTGTAAACACTTGTGTAACACAAGTTTCGACAAAATAACTATTTTTGGGAAAAATGACAAGAAGTTGTAAAGACGGATTTCTCTAAAAACGAGGTTTACGAGGTTAAAATTTCCTTATATAAAGATCCACAAAATATAATGGGATTTACACTATAGATTCGGAAAAACTACAAGTTCATGCGATTATGCGATTTACATACTTGTTGACTAGTTAAAATGTTGAAAAGTTGTTTGATAATGTTGAGAACATTGATTGATTTGATTTGATAAAGAAAATGATACGCTTGAAAGCGTGGCCACCTCCAGTTACAGAGGAAACTCTGGCGAAATTTTTCTAAAAACCTAACACTTAGACTTATTTACACTACAAGTGTTAGAGTCATTTTTGACATGTTTTCGAAACATAAATTTCGCCATGACTTTATTTACTAAATGATCGGAGGTGGGATTTTCACAAAATATTAACGTGATAAATGTATATTTTCACACACTGTTTATGATTATTTTGTGAAATTCATAAATATTATTTTTAGAGTAAAAATAATATTTACAAGCGTTAACAAATCCAAAATAATACAAACGCATCCACCATAAATATTTAAGTTACATCGGTAATTATATTACCACTCGAATGTTAAAACGTAACTTACACAATTACGGAAATATTTATGAACGCGTATTTTAACAACGTATTTTGGATAAATACTTATGTTTTGGAGTTGGAAATATATAAAGATTAAGTGAGACTTAATGATATAATTCGAAAGCACATGTATTAAATCCCCCATCCTTGGCAAGGAGATTAACTACCAAGTATATATATACAAAATGTAAACACGAAATAGTTGTCTAACTATTTCCCAAAGATGTAACTATAAAGCTAAGGCACGGCCATCCGTCTAATAGAATTAGCACTTGTAGGTCGTCGCACAGCTTTCTGATTTGGAGTACTTGGTGGAGACGCATTCACAGTGAGTTCATGTCCCCCTTTTCTCTAACTGTTTTCAGTTTTCTTAACTGCGGGGGTGAAATACATGTTACTTTGTTTACAAGTACTATTATACACGGTATGTTAACGTAAGGAGGTTTACTACTTAGATCATGTGAATGGGTAGTCAGAACACCGAGGGACTTAAGCGGTAGATCTATCTGGGTGTAGCGAGCCCAACTCTAGGCCCAACAGAACGGACCTCTGTGAGGACCAACAGAACGGACCTTGAGTGACTTGGTTGCCCGACGCAAAAATCGGCTAGGTTTGAATCTTTCTACTTGCATTTCACACATGCTAATGGCCTTGCAAACCATTGGTGATCTCTTTTCCTTACACTGCTACATACCAGGGAACTTTTATACTTACAAGTGTTTTACTTACTCACTTGCACATGAACTCGCTCAACATTATTGTTGATTTTTCAACTTACATGTATTTCAGGAAATTAACGAGATCTGGCACGGTATGGCATGTTTTCCGCTGCACTAGTTTCCGAGGTCATCCGGGGTTTAGGGGATGTGTCTCTTCCCTGGACAAGACACAATCCTTAAACCATGTTTATGTTATGTTATGTTTCAAGTTTGTCTGATGAACAAGGTTATGTTATTAGGGTATGTTCCCGTTAAAACAATGGTACTGTATTGGGTTTTCAAAACTTAATGGATGATCTTGCATGTTTTTAATTCATATAGCTTGTTATGGTTAAGCTATGGTATTAAGAAATCACACCAAAATTAACCACGCTTCCGCAAAGCCAGGGTGTGACAATGCAGTAGAACAGGAAGAGGATGATGAGGCTTATCCTCCCATTTCTGAATATTGTTTTTCTGTTGATAACAATGAACTAATCCTTGCAATGCAGAATCTAGGTGAAAAAGCAAGATGGCCCAGAAAGAGTGATAAGCCAGCTGCAAAAAAGACAAATCTAAATGGTGTACATATCATGAAGATTTCGGTCATCTCACTGAAGAATGTATTGCACTTAGAAAAGAAATTGGTTATTTGTTAAGCAAGGGGCACTTGAAGGAGCTATTGGGAAGAAAAAAGTCAAGGATCCAGGATCCTGAAAAGGTTCCAGAAAGAGCTCCTGCCGATGCACAAATCTTCAACTTCATATCTGGTGGACCAGACATATGTGGCACTTCCTTTTCAGCAGCCAAGAGGCATGCCAAAGAAACCAAGATGGATAATGGGGAAAGACCCATTCGAACCTCGACCCTTACACGGGAGAAAGTCATAACTTTTGATGAGGATGATCGTGTAGATGTTCAGGATCCTCATCATGATGGTCTTGTTATTACTTTGTTTATATCTAATCATTTTGTTCGCAGGATTCTCATAGACGGAGGAAGCTCACTAAACATCATTCAACTTGATGTCCTCAAGAAGATAAACATCCCTGAATCAGAAATTATCCCAAGATCATCTGTTCTAGTGGGATTCAGTGGGGAAACCAAGAACACATTGGGGGACATTAAGCTTCCCATCTACATTGAGGGAGTTATTTCTTTTCAAAAATTTTGTGTGATAGATTGCTTATCCTGTTGCAATGTTATCCTTGGCAGGCCATGGATACATGACATGAAAGCAATTCCATTTACGTACCACCAATGTGTGAAACTGCCAACTCCATGGGGGGTGGTGAAGATTGAGAGTGACCAACAAGAAGCTAAGAATTGCTATACTTCATCCATGAAGCCAGCCTCAAGACCCAGGGAGCAATAGCAATTAAAGCATCCTCCAAGAGATGTCCTGGAGGCTAGGGAACAAGATGTTAAGGATATCCTAATGGATCCTCAGGATCCTGAATCCAAAGTTTTTATAGGATCCAGGATCCTCAACAATATTGAAGAGGATCTAGTATCCTTCCTCAAAAGGAGAAAAACTACCTTTGCCTGGAAGCACGAAGATATGACAGGTATCTCTAAGGATATTATTACTCACAAGCTTGGTATTGACAGGTCGTTCAAACCCATACATCAAAAGAGGAGAAAGTTTGCACCTGAGAGGAATGCCATTATCCAGGAAGAGGTAGACAAGCTGCTCAGAGTAGGTATGATTAGAGAGGTTAAGTATCTAAGGTGGTTAGCCAATGTGGTTGTTGTTCAAAAGAAAAACGGAAAGTGGAGGGTATGTGTCGATTTTACTGACTTAAACAAGGCATGTCCCAAGGATCCTTTCCCATTACCCCACATTGACTCCATGGTGGTTGCTACTGCGGGTCATGAGTTATTGACTTTCATGGATGCTTCATCTGGATTTCAACAAATTCAGATGGAACCATCTGATCAGGAGGATACAACCTTTATGACCCCAACAGGTATCTATTGTTATATTGCTATGCCATTTGGACTAAAAAATGCAGGTGCTACATACCAAAGGCTAGTCAATATGATATTTAAAGAGCAAATTGGACACACTATTGAAGTCTATATAGATGACATGGTGGTTAAGTCCAAGAGAGCTGAGGATTACCTAAGAGATTTGGAGGAAGCATTTGATATCCTTGATAAATTCAATATGAAATTGAATCCTTCCAAGTGTCATTTTGGTGTCAAAGCAGGCAAGTTTCTAGGCTACATGGTGACTAAGAGAGGCATAGAGGCAAGTCCAGAACAAATCAAGGCAATCGTGAATATTAAATCTCCTGCCAATGCCAAGGATGTGCAAAGGTTGACAGGGAGGATCGCGGCCTTGAACAGGTTCGTCTCAAAGTCATCAGAGAAATGCAAGGAATTATATGACATCCTGAGAAAGAACAAGAAATTTGAATGGACTGAAAAGCATGAGAATGCTCTCAAAGCCCTTAAGGATTACCTATCCTCAGTTCCAGCCTTGATGAAACCAGAAAAAGGGGATATTGTGACAACCCTCACTAAACCAGGTATCCGTACGAATTAATTAATCTTTAATTGCTGCTTAATTACTGTGCTTGCTTACATCTGTGTTTAAACTGCTTACTGATCTCTGTTACATACATACTCATGCATCACATTTATACTGTCACTCTATCATTTACACATAAACATCAGTGACAACCTTGATGCACAAAAGCACAGTGAGCACACTATACGGATAACCCAGGAAACATGCTGACATAACCAGCATCAGGCAGACACTGCCTCTAAGGCCAGTATGAGCCGGGAATAGATTGCCACACTGGTAGTGAGTGTAGGGCGGTGAGGATTGTAGAATTGCGTCGCTAGGTGAGATTTATAGTGACCGGGTGTGCCTAAAACGTACTTTAAGTACAAAATTCTGCACTCTAATACAAAACTCAGCATTTTAAATTACTAATAAAGTGCAAAAACATGGCAGAACGGTCCCGTATATTTTCCTAAGTGCCGGGAATAATTTAGGTTACAAAAAGATACATAAAGGACTTTTTCGGTGTAATTAAACATTTTAACGGGACGGTATTTAACCACACTACCGGACATTACCCGAGACACTAAATTTTTGGCAGACACTTTGTCTTATTATTTTTGGCTAGTCATGATCCCCGTATGTCATAACACCCGCTAAAAATAAACAAACTATCTCTTAAATCACCACATGACTTCATCTAACTTTTACTTACTTTTTTGTCACAATTCTTGCAACAAGACCCCCCCCCCCCCAACGATTTAGTTCCCATGTGGGACCCCACATATCCATCCAACCTTACTTCAAATATTTGGAAAGATTATAATACAATTGTTTAATGGATCTCTTACTTGTTGAAGTAACTAAATCATATATAAGTATGGCATGTCTTACACTTATCTTTTCACTAGATTTCACACTCCTTCTCCACTCTCTCTCCCTCTTGATCGGCTGCCCAAAACCAAACACCCCATCACCACCTTAAACACCACCATCTTCTTCATTACATTGTCCATTCAAAGCTTAGAAATCATCCATGGAAGGTGCATCTTGAAGAACTTCATAGGAGCTTGTTCTAGTCCTTCTCACCATCATTTTCTTTTCATTTTCACACAAGATTCTTCCCTAGCTAGAGGCTAGTAGTAAGTTCCTTGCACTTGATTGCATCTTGTTCGAAAATTATGGCATATAACATGATGTATTGTTGTTTAAATTACTAGATTACAAGAACACTAGAAAAATATGAAACATGAGTTATGAACATATAAGCTACATAAAAGTTTACTTGTGGCTGAATTTTGAAGCGGAATCTTGTTGGTTCGAGGGTTGGTTAAATCATACTTGATGTTTAAAAGTTGTTTTCTTGTTAAATCCATTGTTCGGACACTCGTTAATGCGATTTATTGATGTTTAAACCGTGAATTAACATGCTGATGTACTTTTCCAGCCGTCTTCAACAGGCTGTAAACGGACTTTAAAAACTCGAAAAACGGAATTTCAAAAGCCTAAATCGTGTCATTTCGAAGAACGAAGAAAATGGCGCTGGAATCGTATTTTTCTGATGTCGGTTACTATTTTAAAAATCTGTTTTTGTGACAGCAGCTAAGGCTGTTTGTTACTGCAGTAAAATGGGTCTTACGTTTTCAGTCACAACTTAAAACCTGAACCGAACCAGCCCCTGAAACTTTTATCAAAGATGATCACGGATGTATTTGTGACCCTCGAATTGGATTTTCGACAAACGGACTTACGAGGAATTGTTGACGAATTATTCCGTAAACTGTGATCAGAATGTAACAAATCTGATCACAGTTCAGTAAACGATTTTCTATAAATTTTTGGTAATGAACTAGACCCCGAAATTTTTACACAATAATTTGTGGGTTGTTTATGACGTTCCACAAAAATTTGGGAATTTTTGGAATAAGTTAAGTAATTTATTTACACGTCCGAAAACAGTCCAGTTTTTCACATAATGAAACTGAAACGACAAGGGTAGTATTTTGCGTGTTAAGACGTAAGGGTTGATTGTTGATGATCATGGGTTGATTTCAAAAATAAAATGATGTGCGTATTAGCACGGACACCCCCATTTTTAGGGGAAACTCTGGCGAATTTTTCTAAAAATCCCAAGACTTAGAAAAATTATTCTTTTTCTAACAAGTATGTTTAACTTTAGTTCTCGGAAATAAACCTCGCCATGAGTTTTGACATAAAACTTTAAAGTGTTGGATATGAAACTTGTAGATATATTTTTGTCAATACTTTAAGTCACCTAATACATAATACTTGTACGAATACCCCATCCTTGGGAAGGAATCTATTTACACGTTTACCAAGAAATATAAACACGAAATAGTTGTCTAACTATTTCCCCAAGAACGTTAAAACTCTAACCAAAGGCACGGCCGTTCGTCTAATAGATATTAGCACGTTGTAGGTTGTCGTGTTGCAGACCGAGTTGATTTGCTGTTATCAAGGACGCATTACTGTGAGTTCATGTCCCCCTTTTCTCTTAACTGTTTTCAGTTTTCTAAACTGCGGGGGTGAAATACATGTCACTATGAATACGAGTACTTTTACATGGTATGGTTAGCGTAAGGAGGGTTACTGCATACAGATCATGTGAGTGGGTAGGTGGTACTTGAGGCCATTAATCCTCATGGTAGGACCGAGGGACACAATGCGGTAGATCTATCTGGGTGTAGCGAGCCCAGCCCCAGGCCAAACAGTTAACAGACCTTGGGGTGACTATGTACCCGACGCACAAATCCGCTAGGTTTGAGTCTTCCTACTTGCACTTCACGCATATCAATGGCCTTGCAAACCATTGGTGATCTCTATTTCCTTATTTGCTACATACCAGGGTTTTTATACTTACAAGGATTTTACATACTCACTTACGCATGAACTCGCTCAACATTATGTTGATTTTTCCAACTTACATGTATTTCAGGGAACTAAGGATCTGGCCCGGTATGCTACGTTTTCCCGCTGTGTTAGAGTTACGGGATCATCCACGTTTAGGGATTGCGACTTTTACCTGGACGAGTCGCAAGTCTTAAACAAGTGTTTATGTTATATTTGGGGTTGTGTTTTAAGAACAAAGTTTTTATGTTATTAAGTTGTAATTTCCGTTGCATGTGTCAACATATTAAGACAATGTTGTGGTATTTTACTTTTCAAACTTAAATCAATGGATGATCTGCATGGTTTTATTTTCATATAGCTTTGTTGTGATTAAGCTATGGTATTAAGAAGTCACACCAAATAAACCCACGCTTCCGCAAAGCCAGGGTGTGACAGCTTGGTATCAGAGCTCTGATCATAGCGAACTAGGATTCCTTCTCGAGTCTAGACTATGATCATTAGGGCTCTCACGAAAACATTTTTTTACACTGCATACCACTTGAAGTCCAGATCCAAAATGTTTTTACAAACAAATGTTGAGCACATTTTATTTAGTTAATAGGCTCGGTCTGGGAGGCTGAGGCTCGGTCTGGGAGGCTGAGGTAGTTGTCTAGTGGGACTAGGGAGAGCAGTCTGGGAGGCTGGGAGGCTAGTGGGACTAGGGAGAGCAGTCTGAGAGGCTGGGAGGCTAGTGGGACTAGGAGAATTATTTGATTTCTTATTGGTGACTTATGTGTTTACTTGATTATATGATTGATATATGTGCATATATGTGGTTGTATTACAGACACTATGTCTTCATCGAGCGGGGTTTCAGACCCAGTGGCAGTAGACTCCGACGACCCGATGTACACTGATTCAGAGGTTCATACATCAGATACAGACAGCACTGACGAGGATGCATTCCAGCCTTTTGCTATACCCGATTTTGGGGATGATATACCTCATGCTGATGGTGTTCCTGCCGGGGATCTACCTCTTGTGGAGATCCCTGCTCCTGTTCCACACGCTGCATTTGCTGCAGATGATTTGCCGCACGATTTTGAGATCGATGACGACCTCGATCTGTTCGCGGGTCCCCCTGAGGACCACCATGAGGGTGGGGCCCCGATAGCAGACGATGTCGCTCTTCCACTAGTTGAGATTCCTGTTGAGGAGGCCCATTCTGATTCATCGATTCCTGACTCTCTTGAGTCGGTAGCTTCCTTTGTTCCACCACCTGCTCATGCTGATATACCCGCTGAGCCTGATGTTGTTGCTCCTATTCCTGACCCGGTACCTCTAGAGCCTGACCATGCACTTTTCGCGGCTCAGGTCGACCCACAGTATGCTGACACCCAGAATGGGTGGATTGATGATGATGACGAGCTTCCGCCGTTCGTGGCACCTGTAGCCCCAGTCTTGGCACCCATTTTTGCTCCTACTGATATCCCACCTTTTCCCCCACATACCACCGAGGCACCCTTGTTCCCCACACACACTACTGACGCGCATCGTACGGATCTGCCCGTCACATTTCTTCATGAGATCCCTCCGCCGCGTCCTGGAGAGGGCCCATCTCATCAGCCATTTGGTCATGCACCATTTCTGACCGGAGGGGATCAGTTTGCACCACAGATCCCTCACCATACTACTTTTCCCCCTGTTCCACCATTCACTGTACCACCTTTTACTCCCTCCAGCGAGCCTTTTCTATGGACATCATCATCCGTCGTGCCACCGACAGATCCTTATCATCCCTATTTTGTCGGACCTTCTTATGAGGATGTCCTCGTTTCATTTATGTTACAGCATGACGCGCTGACGCGTCGTGTTCAGGTCTTGGAGCAGCAGTTAGAGCATCTGTCACGTTCTCACCACGCCATGGAGGCGGACTGGCTCCTCATGCGCAGTTTGTTCTACTTTCATTTCCCCCCTCCTCCTCCACCACCAGCAGCATGAGGGCTCTTTTGGTTTGATGCAGGTACCACCATTTTTGATGAGAAGATAGCGATTAAGTCGGCTGCATAACTTTTTGAAGACCACCTGACGATTATGACTTTTGATGTTTGGTATTTGTATATATTTAGATGTTTCGGACAAGGGCGTTGTGACCCTTGGTCCCTTTTTGGATGTATGTTACATTATGGAACTCGTAAACATTGTAATCGTGGTCTTGGTTATATAAAAGCTTAATCGCAGTGTTCTCATTACATGCATGGTTGATTTATTGATTTATTTATAACATGGGATGTTGTGTGATTGATTGTTTATAACATGAGATGTTATGTGTTTGGTTTATTTTAACATGAGATGTTATATATTATTACTATCGTTTTATACGCACACTTTACCTACCATGACCTGACTCGCGTAAACCATCTTTTAGAAGATGCCACCGAGACGTGATCCACGCATGCCTGCCAACGAGGCAGAACTTCAACAGATCATCGCTGCCGCCATCGCGCAATACGCCGCCTCTCAAGGAGGACCCAGCGGAGGTAGCTCGAACAATAACGGCAACAACAATCCGCCTCATGGTAATACTAAGTTATTAAGGCATACCATGATACATTGGATATCTTTAGCAAGTTGCTAATGCCATTCATATATTGTAACGTATGTGCAGGGTGCACCTACAAGCAGTTCTTAGACTGCAAACCTGTAAACTTTGATGGCACCGGAGGTGCTGTTGCTTTTGTTCGTTGGGCAGAAAAGACAGAATCAGTTCTCCGCATGAGCAAATGCGCTCCTGATCAGCAGGTCACTTACATCTCTGGGCTATTCTTGAGCGGAGCCCTGTCATGGTGGAATTTACAAGTCCAAACACTTGGTGAAGCCGCAGCTTACGCATTGACGTGGAACGAGCTGAAAGAGCTCATGCGCAAAAAGTATTGCTCTCGCGCTGAAATTCAAAAGTTGGAAACTGAGTTTTGGCATCTGAAGATGGAAGGACCGAAAATTACGGAATATGTTCAGAGGTTTCACGACCTGTCACAGGTTGTACCTTATATGGTCACGCCAGAATTTAAGCGGATTGAGCGTTTCATTTGGGGTTTAGCTCCTCAAATCATTAGTATGGTGACCTCTTCAAAACCGGCAACAATCACTGAGGCGATCGATCTAAGCGTAGCTTTCACTGAGGAGGCGATCCGCCTAAACAAGTTTTCTGAGGTTGAGCAAAAGAAGAAGGAGACTCATGTAGAGTCGTCCGGGGATAACAAAAGAAAATTCTCGAATTTCAAACAAGGCACAAGCAGTGATGGCAGAAAAGGAGAGTCAAGCACGCCGACCCGAGCTACGACTGGTACTGGTAGGAAAGGAAGGGGATATATGGGCACTCTGCCCCAGTGTAACACATGCCAGCGCCATCATACCGGCCAGTGCGGAGTAAGAATATGCGAAACTTGTGGGAGAAATGGTCATTTGAAGGATACTTGCTGGGTTAATACTGGCCGGGGTGGCTAGGGAGGTCTTGGTAATAGAAACAATAATCGTGGTGGAAATGGAAATCGTGCACAAGGAAATAACGGAGGGAATGGGAATCGAGGCAACAATGTGAATCAAGCCAGTAATGCGAACCGAAACAACAACAATCAAGTTGGAAATAATGGAGGAAACGGGCAAAGACCAGGTTGTTTTAACTGTGGTGATATGGGGCATTTTAAGCGGAACTGCCCAAAATTGAACCAAGCACGTGGAAGGGTTTTCAATATCGAAGCGAGGGAAGCGCGCCAGGATCCCAATGTTGTTACTGGTACGTTCCCTGTAAACCAACGCTTTGCATCCGTTTTATTTGATACTGGTGCCGATTATAGCTTCGTATCGTTAGAGTTTAAGAATATGCTTGGTTTATCCGCTAGTAAATTAGATATTCCGTACTCAATTGAATTGGCTAATGGAAAGTTAGTAGAAGCCAATGAAGTGGTCAGAGGTTGTGCAATCGAATTGGGAGGGCGTGAGTTTACTTTGGATCTACTACCAGTCCAGCTGGGGAGCTTCGACGTGGTAGTAGGAATGGATTGGTTATCAAGCAACAGGGCTGAGATTGTTTGTCACGAAAAGGTAGTTCATATCCCAACCGAAGATGGAGAAACAATTGTGGTTCATGGGGAGAAGCGGGATACGCCTTTAAGAATTATCAGTTGCCTGAAAGCCCGTAAGTGTCTACAGAAGGGATGTGCTGCCTTTCTGGCACACATCGTGGATAAGAAAGTTGCTGAGCCGAATATCGAAGACATCCCTATCGTGAGGGAATATCCTGAAGTCTTTCCAGAGGACTTGCCAGGATTGCCACCCCAAAGGCAAGTGGAATTTCACATTGACTTAGTTCCAGGCGCTGCACCTGTAGCTAGGGCACCTTACAGACTTGCACCGTCAGAGATGCAGGAGTTGTCGACACAACTCCAGGAGTTACTTGACAAAGGATTCATCCGACCAAGCTTCTCACCTTGGGGAGCTCCAGTTTTATTTGTTAAAAAGAAAGACGGAAGTTTTCGTATGTGTATTGACTATCGGGAGTTGAATAAGCTGACGATCAAGAATAGATACCCTCTGCCAAGAATCGATGATCTATTCGATCAACTCCAGGGTTCAAGCTTTTACTCTAAGATCGATCTTCGATCTGGATACCATCAGCTAAGAATACAAGAAGAAAGCATCCCGAAGACAGCCTTCAGAACTCGTTATGGACACTACGAGTTCCTAGTTATGCCGTTTGGGTTGACAAACGCGCCTGCTGTATTTATGGACCTAATGAACCGAGTCTGCAAGCCGTATCTCGATAAGTTCGTGATTGTATTCATCGATGATATTTTGATTTATTCAAAGACAAAGGCTGAACACGAACAGCACTTAAGAACTATTTTGGAGTTGTTGAAAAAGGAACAGTTGTATGCCAAATTCTCTAAGTGCGAGTTTTGGCTACGTGAAGTCCAATTCCTTGGACACGTAGTTAATGGAAATGGAATCCATGTCGATCCCACAAAGATCGAGGCGATAAAGAACTGGGAGACTCCAAAGACGCCAACCAAGATTCGACAATTCTTAGGCTTGGCTGGTTACTATCGAAGGTTCATTGAGGATTTTTCAAAAATCGCTCAATCACTGACACTCCTCACGCAAAAGGATAAGAAGTTTGACTGGGGAATCAAACAGGAGGAAGCCTTTCAGTTGTTGAAGGATAAGCTCTGCAATGCGCCGATCTTAGCACTACCGGAAGGTACAGATGATTTCATGGTATACTGTGACGCCTCACGTCAAGGATTGGGTTGCGTGTTGATGCAACGCCAGAAAGTTATAGCCTACGCGTCATGCCAGTTAAAAATACACGAAAAGAACTATACCACACATGATTTGGAACTAGGCGCAGTGATATTTGCATTAAAAATCTGGAGACACTACCTATATGGTACGAAGTGTACAATTTTCACAGACCACAAGAGTTTACAGCACATATTCAACCAGAAAGAGCTGAACATGAGACAAAGACGTTGGGTCGAATTGTTAAACGATTACGACTGCGAGATAAAGTATCATCCAGGGAAGGCGAATGTAGTCGCCGATGCCCTAAGTCGTAAAGAAAGGATCAAGCTCATATGGGTTAGGGCTTTGGAGATGATTATCCAGACAAATCTTTCCCTGCGCATTCGTGCCACGCAAAAAGAAGCTCTTAAGGAAAGAAACCTTGAAGAAGAATATCTCCATGGGATGGAGAAGCAATTGGTACCAAACAGGGAAGGAACGTTATGTTTTATGAAAAGGATTTGGGTTCCTCTGTTTGGTGGTTTGAGGAAAGCTATTTTTGATGAGGCACACAAATCACGGTACTCTATTCATCCCGGTGCGGATAAGATGTACCAGGATCTTAAGGATTATTATTGGTGGCCCAGGATGAAGGGCGACGTTGCTGTTTATGTTAGCAAATGTTTGACGTGTGCCAAGGTGAAAGCTGAATACCAGAAGCCTTCGGGACTTCTGAAACAACCTGAAATTCCCAAGTGGAAATGGGAACAGATTTCAATGGATTTTATAACAAAGTTGCCAAGGACGCCCAGGGGTCATGATACTATTTGGGTTATTGTTGACCGCCTAACAAAGTCCGCACATTTCTTGCCAATCAAAGAGAAGGACAATACTAGTAAACTTGCGGAAATATACATGCGAGAAATCGTTGCACGTCATGGAGTGCCTCTCTCAATCATCTCTGATAGAGATGGGAGATTCGTATCAAGGATTTGGCAATCCTTCCAAGAAGCTTTTGGCTCACAATTGAATTTGAGCACTGCATTCCATCCGCAAACCGATGGCCAAAGTGAAAGAACTATTCAGACATTGGAGGATATGCTGAGAGCATGTGTAATGGATCTTGGTGGTAGCTGGGATAAGCATTTACCATTGGCCGAATTCTCATACAACAACAGCTACCACACCAGTATTGGAGCCGCGCCATTTGAAGCTCTTTACGGACGCAAGTGTCGAACACCACTATGTTGGGCTGACGCAGGTGATAGACAGCTTGTTGGTCCCGAAATCGTCCAAGAGACGACAGACAAGATTGCGCAGATTCGAAAACGCATCGAAGCGGCTCGCGAAAGACAGAAAGCCTATGCAGATCCAAACCGGAAACATTTGGAATTCCAAGTTGGAGATATGGTTTTATTGAAAGTTTCACCCTGGAAGGGGGTGGCACGCTTCGGGAAGCGTGGAAAGTTGAATCCGCGTTATATTGGCCCTTTCAGAATTCTGCAAAGGATTGGGCTTGTAGCCTACAAGTTGGACCTACCTGCTGAACTCCATGGTGTTCACGATACATTTCATGTATCCAATTTGAGAAAGAGTCCAACACAAGATACAGTGATCATTCCCGCTGACGAAGTACATATCGACGACACGCTCCACTTTACTGAAGAACCTCTTGAGGTCACAGATTGGAAAGTTAATAAAACTCGCAGGAGCAGCGTCAAACTCGTCAAAGTTCGTTGGAATGCTAGGCATGGACCTGAATTCACGTGGGAACGTGAGGATTGAATGAAAGAGAAATACCCCCATTTGTTTCCTAAGAACCCTGCATCTAGTAGCAGAACTTAAATTTCGGGACGAAATTTCTTTAACGGGGGGAGAATGTGACAACCCTCACTAAACCAGGTATCCGTACGAATTAATTAATCTTTAATTGCTGCTTAATTACTGTGCTTGCTTACATCTGTGTTTAAACTGCTTACTGATCTCTGTTACATACATACTCATGCATCACATTTATACTGTCACTCTATCATTTACACATAAACATCAGTGACAACCTTGATGCACAAAAGCACAGTGAGCACACTATACGGATAACCCAGGAAACATGCTGACATAACCAGCATCAGGCAGACACTGCCTCTAAGGCCAGTATGAGCCGGGAATAGATTGCCACACTGGTAGTGAGTGTAGGGCGGTGAGGATTGTAGAACTGCGTCGCTAGGTGAGATTTATAGTGACCGGGTGTGCCTAAAACGTACTTTAAGTACAAAATTCTGCACTCTAATACAAAACTCAGCATTTTAAATTACTAATAAAGTGCAAAAACATGGCAGAACGGTCCCGTATATTTTCCTAAGTGCCGGGAATAATTTATGTTATAAAAAGATACATAAAGGACTTTTTCGGCGTAATTAAACATTTTAACGGGACGGTATTTAACCACACTACCGGACATTACCCGGGACACTAAATTTTTGGCAGACACTTTGTCTTATTATTTTTGGCTAGTCATGATCCCCGTATGTCATAACACCCGCTAAAAATAAACAAACTATCTCTTAAATCACCACATGACTTCATCTAACTTTTAGTTACTTTTTTGTCACAATTCTTGCAACAAGACCCCCCCCCCCCCCCCAACGATTTAGTTCCCATGTGGGACCCCACATATCCATCCAACCTTACTTCAAATATTTGGAAAGATTATAATACAATTGTTTAATGGATCTCTTACTTGTTGAAGTAACTAAATCATATATAAGTATGGCATGTCTTACACTTATCTTTTCACTAGATTTCACACTCCTTCTCCACTCTCTCTCCCTCTTGATCGGCTGCCCAAAACCAAACACCCCATCACCACCTTAAACACCACCATCTTCTTCATTACATTGTCCATTCAAAGCTTAGAAATCATCCATGGAAGGTGCATCTTGAAGAACTTCATAGGAGCTTGTTCTAGTCCTTCTCACCATCATTTTCTTTTCATTTTCACACAAGATTCTTCCCTAGCTAGAGGCTAGTAGTAAGTTCCTTGCACTTGATTGCATCTTGTTCGAAAATTATGGCATATAACATGATGTATTGTTGTTTAAATTACTAGATTACAAGAACACTAGAAAAATATGAAACATGAGTTATGAACATATAAGCTACATAAAAGTTTACTTGTGGCTGAATTTTGAAGCGGAATCTTGTTGGTTCGAGGGTTGGTTAAATCATACTTGATGTTTAAAAGTTGTTTTCCTGTTAAATCCATTGTTCGGACACTCGTTAATGCGATTTATTGATGTTTAAACCGTGAATTAACATGCTGATGTACTTTTCCAGCCGTCTTCAACAGGCTGTAAACGGACTTTAAAAACTCGAAAAACGGAATTTCAAAAGCCTAAATCGTGTCATTTCGAAGAACGAAGAAAATGGCGCTGGAATCGTATTTTTCTGATGTCGGTTACTATTTTAAAAATCTGTTTTCGTGACAGCAGCTAAGGCTGTTTGTTACTGCAGTAAAATGGGTCTTACGTTTTCAGTCACAACTTAAAACCTGAACCGAACCAGCCCCTGAAACTTTTATCAAAGATGATCACGGATGTATTTGTGACCCTCGAACTGGATTTTCGACAAACGGACTTACGAGGAATTGTTGACGAATTATTCCGTAAACTGTGATCAGAATGTAACAAATCTGATCACAGTTCAGTAAACGATTTTCTATAAATTTTTGGTAATGAACTAGACCCCGAAATTTTTACACAATAATTTGTGGGTCGTTTATGACGTTCCACAAAAATTTGGGAATTTTTGGAATAAGTTAAGTAATTTATTTACACGTCCGAAAACAGTCCAGTTTTTCACATAATGAAACTGAAACGACAAGGGTAGTATTTTGCGTGTTAAGACGTAAGTGTTGATTGTTGATGATCATGGGTTGATTTCAAAAAGAAAATGATGTGCGTATTAGCACGGACACCCCCATTTTTAGGGGAAACTCTGGCGAATTTTTCTAAAAATCCCAAGACTTAGAAAAATTATTCTTTTTCTAACAAGTATGTTTAACTTTAGTTCTCGGAAATAAACCTCGCCATGAGTTTTGACATAAAACTTTAAAGTGTTGGATATGAAACTTGTAGATATATTTTTGTCAATACTTTAAGTCACCTAATACATAATACTTGTACGAATACCCCATCCTTGGGAAGGAATCTATTTACACGTTTACCAAGAAATATAAACACGAAATAGTTGTCTAACTATTTCCCCAAGAACGTTAAAACTCTAACCAAAGGCACGGCCGTTCGTCTAATAGATATTAGCACGTTGTAGGTTGTCGTGTTGCAGACCGAGTTGATTTGCTGTTATCAAGGACGCATTACTGTGAGTTCATGTCCCCCTTTTCTCTTAACTGTTTTCAGTTTTCTAAACTACGGGGGTGAAATACATGTCACTATGAATACGAGTACTTTTACATGGTATGGTTAGCGTAAGGAGGGTTACTGCATACAGATCATGTGAGTGGGTAGGTGGTACTTGAGGCCATTAATCCTCATGGTAGGACCGAGGGACACAATGCGGTAGATCTATCTGGGTGTAGCGAGCCCAGCCCCAGGCCAAACAGTTAACGGACCTTGGGGTGACTATGTACCCGACGCACAAATCCGCTAGGTTTGAGTCTTCCTACTTGCACTTCACGCATATCAATGGCCTTGCAAACCATTGGTGATCTCTATTTCCTTATTTGCTACATACCAGGGTTTTTATACTTACAAGGATTTTACATACTCACTTACGCATGAACTCGCTCAACATTATGTTGATTTTTCCAACTTACATGTATTTCAGGGAACTAAGGATCTGGCCCGGTATGCTACGTTTTCCCGCTGTGTTAGAGTTACGGGATCATCCACGTTTAGGGATTGCGACTTTTACCTGGACGAGTCCCAAGTCTTAAACAAGTGTTTATGTTATATTTGGAGTTGTGTTTTAAGAACAAAGTTTTTATGTTATTAAGTTGTAATTTCCGTTGCATGTGTCAACATATTAAGACAATGTTGTGGTATTTTACTTTTAAAACTTAAATCAATGGATGATCTGCATGGTTTTATTTTCATATAGCTTTGTTGTGATTAAGCTATGGTATTAAGAAGTCACACCAAATAAACCTACGCTTCTGCAAAGCCAGGGTGTGACAGATATATTATCCTTATATTTGGCAGTCTCTTCCAAGGCAGTAAGTGCAGTCCTTGTTAAGGATCACGAGGGCACACAATATCCTATATATTATGTAAGTAAAAGTTGCTTGATGCTGGATCCAGGTACTCACATCTAGAAAAACTTATCCTTGCTTTGATTATGGCATCAACTAAATTGCGTCATTATTTTGAAACACATGCTATTATTGTTAAAACTAATTTTCCAATTAAGAATGTTCTCAGGAAACCTGAAATGTCAGGAAGGATGGCTAAATGGGCAGTGAAGCTTAGTGCTTATGATATTATATATGAGCCACGAACTACCATTAAATCCCAAGCCTTAGCTGACTTTGTGGCTGATTTCAGTAGTGATTTACAAAGGGAAGCTGAGTTAGAAGTTCAACAGCTTGAAGAGACTAAGGATCCTTGGATACTCTTCACAGATGGGGCTTCAAACATCAAGGGGACTGGACTAGGAATACTACTAAAATCGCCACAGGGGGACATAATACCCCACTCAATAGCTTGTGAGTTTCAAACTACTAATAATGAGGCTGAATATGAGGCCTTGATAGCTGGTTTGCAAATTGCCAAGCACATGAGGATCAGGTATCTTGAGGTACATGTAGACTCATTATTAATTACTAATCACTTTAATGGATCCTATGCTGTTAAAGGTGAAAGACTAATCAAATATTTAGAGATAGTCAAGAAATTGGCAGACTCTTTTGCTTCTTTTAGTTTGACACAGGTACCTAGAGAAGAAAATGTAGAAGTTGATGCATTGGCCAATCTTGGATCATCATTGAAGATTCCAGGAGATATTAAAATCCCTATCATCTACATTTTGACTCCTGCTATTGAGGATCATACAGCTATGGAAATAGTAGAGGATTCTGCAATTATACCTAGTGATGCTGCACAATCACATCCAAGATCCTGGATCCTTCCAATCATGAAATATATATAACATGGAGAGATTCCTACAGGAGAAAACCCCAGAGCTTTCAAAATCAAGGTATCTCAGTTTACAATATTAAATAACATGTTGTATAAACGATCTCTTGCAGGTCCATATCTAAGGTGCATCGAGGATCCTGAAATTCAAGAAGTCCTAAAGGATTTTCATGAGGGAGATTGTGGAAACCACACTGGGGGCAGAGAACTGTTCTCAAGGATCCTTAGGACAGGATACTATTGGCCTACTATGAAGAAGGATGCTGTGGATTATGCCAAGAGATGTGATGCTTGTCAGAGACATAGCAATATCCTTCATCAACCAGCAGAGCTCCTGCATCCTATATCCTCTTCTTGGCCATTCATGAGATGGGGAATGGATATAGTTGGTAAACGTCCCAAAGCACCTGGAGGATAAGTGTTTATGCTTGCTATGACTGATTACTTTTCCAAGTGGATAGAAGCTGGAGCCTTTGCTCAAGTCAGAGAAAAAGAAGTGATATCCTTTATTAAAAGAAACATTATTACCAGATTTGGTATTCCTTCTGAAATTGTTTGTGATAATGGATCCCAATTTATTGGGAGTAGAACTACTAACTTTTGTGACAGCTGAGGGATTAAAATGATAACGTCAACACTAGTCCATCCACAAGCTAATGGTCAAGCAGAATCATCCAACAAGATCATCATCAACAACTTGAAGAAGGAGCTTGGATCCAAGAAAGGAAAGTGGGCAGAAGAGCTACCTTATGTGTTATGGGCTGATAGAACAACTCCCAAGAATGCCACCGGTCAGACTCCATTCTCTCTAGTGTTTGGAGCAGAATCAGTGACCCTACAGAGATGGTGGTTCCTACTGCTAGAACAAGCATCCGTGATCCTGGAGGAAATGTTGAGAACTTGGTTCAAGACTTGGATACCATAGAAGAACTCAGGGATTTGGCAAGGATAAGATTGGCTAGCTATCAACAAAGGATGGCTGGAGCTTACAACAAGAATGTTAGGATCAGAAAGTTCCAAGTTGGTGACATGGTGTTGAGGAAAGCATTCCAAAACACCACAAATCCTGCTGATGGCAAGTTAGCACCAAAGTGGGAAGGCCCCTATCTTATTGAAGCTGAGGCAGGAAAGGGGGTATATCGTTTATTGACAATGGAAGGTGATTTACTACCAAGGGCTTGGAATGTTGTCCATTTGAAGAAATACTTCATGTAAGAAGGATCACGGATCCTTGGCCGCGCTTACGTCATATATCCATAAGGATCCTTAGAGGATAAATGATCCTCATTCTGGTAATGATCTGATTCTAATTTGTCCAGTTCTTTGACTTATTTTATTATAAGGAGAAGGATCATGGATCCTTTATCCTTTTTTCACTAAATTCTGAGTTTTGCAGAGGATTGATGTATCCTTGACAAAGAATCAAGTATCCGCAGAAGTCTCTTAAGTTTTATGGGCTTGTCCCCAGTTTTTGGGTTTATCCCCAGGTTTTGGGCTTGTCCCCAGTTTAAGGTATCCACTACCTTCGCCAGTAGCGCACGATGATCCTGGTGCAGTTCAAGGCAATGGGACCAGTACCCGCTTTAGGGGCTGACAATTTCATTGTACTGGCTGTATTTAGGATCCTACGTATAATGGTAGACGTACCATACATCCGTTCCTAAGGTTTCTAACATTTTCGTTAGCTAAGGTTTTGGCATTTTCATGTCACCAAGTTTGGATAGTCGCCAGTGAGGGCCATACTCCAGTTTACACAAGATCCTTTGAGCTTGTCCCCAGTTTATTGGGCTTGTACCCATATTGTTGGGCTTGTCCCCAGTTACTAACTCTTCTCTTATATTGGCTTAGCCCCAAGTTATGTTCCATTTCAGGTTTCCAAAGCTAAACAGTTAAGGATCCTTGATCCTAACCTGTTATCTAGGATTCGTCTTTTGGTTATCTCGATTGTAAGTATCGAAGATTTAGGATCCTAACTTGGATTCTCTGGTATGATCCTTATTTACCTTCATGTTATTCTTGATTTATTTAAGTTACCCTTATTCTTTGACAACAGGATACATGATCCTAAAATTACAACACTTTTTTTGAACTTTTCGATTATAGGATATTTGATCCTTGATCATATCCTAAACTATTTGATATAATATGTATTTTCATTCTTAACTTGTGAATTTAAAGAAATTGTATCATAACAGTTGAAAGGTAAAGATACACAAAATTAACAACACAGAATAGCCAAAAGATTAAGGTTTTATTTATTTATCAAAAGTTAAACCCTTCAAAGCTTGTCAAAATTGCCTACCCCAAGCATCTACCAGCAAAACGTGGCCTGTCCGCTGGGGTAGGCAAAGGGTGTCCATAGTTAACAGTTCTTAAAGTGCAGGAATAAAAGGGCGGCAGGATAATAGTGGTTGCATCCCCCAAATAGAGGATCCCTCCACCATCTATTATCCTACCTATTGTCTGAAGGACCCATGATCCTTAAACCTAAATACTATTGTTTAAGTACAGACCAACATTGTTCACCATCAAAACATCAACAAACAAAAAAAAATACCAAGCCATAAAAAATGGGCTCCGGCCACGTCTAGAAATATCCATCAGCGCCCATTGTTGCAGCCTACACCTTCGCTGCAACACCACCAGCCGCTGCCTCCTCAACCTGATCCTTCAACCCACTACCGCCAGCTTCAATTGCCAGAACCTCTTCAGCCTCCTCTTCATCATCCAGCTCCACCAGCTTGATCTTTCAGCCTTTTTGATCCCAAGCAGACATGTCGAAAGAAGGATCCTCAGCCTCCTTTGCCATTTGAAGTTTGATCTTGAGAATGGCTATTGTGGCAGAGAGTTTGGCTCCTTCCATCACCTCCTCCTTCTCCAGTTGAGCCGTGATTTGGGTCATAACCAGCTATTTCTTCGCCAGAGTGAGGTCCTTCTCAAGGGAGGAGATGGTCTTGTCCTTAGCCAGGAAGATCTTCTGGAAATCCAAGCTCTTTTGCTCACCCTCTTCAGCATATGAATCCAGGAGCATCTGGATCTCAACAAATTTCTGCAAGAAAGAAGCATATGTCAGGATCCGTTATCCTCAGTATGTGAAGATAAGACTTAAGGATCCGGGATCCTTACCTCAAAGACGTACTCCTCGAACTGGTGTTGGATGAGAGGGAGGCCTTCAAGAGTCTCAGCAGTTTTCCTTTTCTTTCCACCCTTGCCCTTTGTGCTGGCATCCTTAGGATTTGGGATGCTGGGACTGGCAACAAGTTGTTTCTTGGCAGACTTGGAGGAAACATATGCGTTAATATCCCTGACACTGAACCGGGAAGCTGATTTTGAAGATTTTCCAGCGCCTACAAATGCCAAACAACAGATAAGTGTTCATATTTTTCATTCATTTTAACATTTATTCATTCATACATATACTCAAATACTTACTAGACATTGTAAAGGAACCGGAGGATGCTTCTTCTGAATCCTTTGTTTTAGCTTGAAATGTCCTCACAGCAGGGTCAAGCCTCCAGAAGGCAGCGAGTCTTTCTTTTGTTGCAGGGGAATCTAGAAGATGAGAAACTGAGATAGCTGCACAATAGAAACAGAAAAAAGGATCAGTTATCCTTAAAAGAGACAGAGTCCTTATATGATCCTTGTATAAAGATCCTATATCCTACCATGGGTGGTCCACTTTTTGGGAAGGTCTTTCCCATCCGGAATAGAGTCCCTCCTTACAAAAAAGAAACGGTTTTTCCAGTGGGTATCATTTTTTGTGGTTTTAAGGATTGGATGGGGCTGACCAGGTTTATGCTTAAACAAGAAACGGTGTGAACCATGGCTAACAAGATTTTATAACTCAGCTAACTCCGACATTCCTATTTCTATACCTTCCTGCTCAATTATGTTTTCCAGGGTATACAGAACTCTCCACATCATCGACATGGCCTGTATGTAGCACATGCCAGTGAGTGCAAAGAAGGATTGGGTAAAAGCAGGGAAAGGATAAGAGAACCCTATCAAGAAGGGGGTGGCCGGAAAAGCAACCCAGGTGTCGGAAATACAGTCACTCTTCATAGAAGAGTCGAAAGATTTGAAGACAGCGTTCGCCGGGAAGCAATGACGGATTCGATCGATTTCTGGGTTAGTGAAGCGGCAGAGTTCCGATGAAGGATTTTTAATGACGCCTTGGCTTTTCAAGGGACTATCCTTCTTAGGATCCTTGGCAGGAGAGGATCGTAGCTTCATTTTGGCTTTGAGATTTTGAAGAAACAGAAAATCAAAATAAGAAAATGTAGAGAGAAGGAAGAAGAGAGATACCTGTTTCGATATCCGAATGAGGATTTAAAGGGTTGGAATGCTTGAATTTAAATGCCTCTTGATCCTTATCTCTAACTCTAAATTTATAATGATGATTTGCAGGTAGTCATGTCGCTGACGTCAGGATTACAACGACTAGTCAGAAGATAACGGCTATATTTACGTTAATAAGTTTGTTAGCGATAAGGCAGAAAATATGACTCATCTAGTTACAATTAATTCCTCATATTTTGGGGGCAATTGTTAGGGATGGATTTTCTAAACCTAAGGATCACGGATCCTCAGTTCTATTTGAATTAAGGATCCTCAGAAGACGTTGCAGGTTTAAGGATCCAGGATTCTCATTATTATCCTTACACTAACGGTTGTTTCCACTATATTTGAACTTGTTTTACAGGGGTATTCGCATGGGACTTAGTCTTTCCGAGATTCCAGGAGAATATGCTCTATTATTCTGCACGTGCATGGCTTGTATGACCGTTATAGAAGTCGTGGGAAGCTAGCATGATTTGCGGATTGTTAGTTATTTAGATTATTTCTATTTTTATAAGGGGATAACAAGCTTGAATAGTTAGAACAAGTTAGCAAACACACACACTCAATAACTCTCTGCAACATATTGGCGATTTCACCTTTTTTGCACACTAGTGATCCTTGTAACAAGCTTGTTATTATCCCGATTTGTAACCTTTACTTGTTTAATATAATTGGTGATCGGCAGTTTCCATCACCCGAGATTTTTTATGCCGGAGATCATATATTGATCAAGGGTTTTTTCCTCGTATAAATCCTTGTATGTAAGCATGATTGTGTTTAAGTATGAGAGAGGTTATAAGTATGAGTATGATTAAATCCTTGGATAGTCCACATGAGATATTTAGTTAACTAGATTAACGCATTACGGGCATGTGATCTCACTGGTCAAACTATCATACTTAAATTTCTATACGTTATCATTCTCACTCGTAATACATTAATAAACCCTGACCCATACACTACTAGTACAAACTACGCAGATCATGCACAAACCAAAATAATCACGGATGCATACATGATTATATTGGTAGGTGCATGAAAACCATAGTAGGTTCTACTGTGTACTGTAACATTGAAAGTAACATGACACCGAATAGCGATATAACATGGTATGCACATGGTGGATACGCCGCTGGTACTTCCTATATATAAGTGTTCCAATCATGTTACCAAACTTTCGTAAAAACGTGCCATGAGAAATTCAGTGTTTCCCCATACCATATTGAATACAAACTTTGATCGCTTACAATCTATATCTCGTTTATACCCAAACTCACTTCAAGAATACCATCTTTCCCAAAGTCTTTCCTATTGAATAAATTTCAGGACGAAATTTCCTAAAGGAGGGGAGACTGTAACGCCTCATTTTTCCGCATTTCTAAATCCTTAGAAAATTTGTACTTGCATTCCGTTTTTAGAATCATAGTCGAAATCGGATCGAAAAACGGAGTTAAAATGACAAACAACACATTTTTACGCGATTTTAACGTAACCGGCAATGAACGCGTCACACGCTTATTTTGATATAATTTACGTAATTGCAATCCTAAATAAACGTTTTACGACATGTTACGACGCCCGGACTCGAAAACAAGTCTCCCTGACGCAACCGGGCCGCTTTAAAACGCAGGGACCGAATTAATGGGCCTTGGGCCCAAACCTAATTAACCATTTAACCCTACCTATATAAACCCTCTTATAACACTCCCCTCCCTCATCTCTTTGCCGATACCCCCTTCCTCCCCTGCTCTCTCTAATTTCTGGCGACCGGAGCCGAGCTCCGGCGACGGTTATTGTTCCGGCTACACACATCGATCCCTCTGCCTCTCTCCCCTCTCATCTCCGGTCATCGGAGAACGATTCCGGTGACACACCAACCACTTCCAGCGACAAGCAACCTCTGGTTACATGACAACCACACCTCCACTCTCCCTCTCCGGTGACACACACACCCCTACACCTTCCTTCCGCTGAACTGTTTCACCCGCTCCACCACCCCTGTTCGCCGATCGACCAACCACCACCATTTCGGTGGTGGCGTATGGCGGTGACTGCACAAGACAAGAGAGAGAGAGAGACGAAGAGCGTGAGTGGTGAGAGACAAATCAGAGACGCGGCGGCTGTGACGGCGATAATTGGTGACGAACGGCGTCAGTTCCGGTGATTCAGAGCTGGTTCGAGCTCCGGTCGACGTTGTTTCAGTCCGATTCCAGCTCGAGTCTCCATTCAGGTTAGTCTTTGAGATCAGGTTTTGTTTTGATTTCGCTCGATTCAAGTTACAGTCAGATTTTGTTTGGTTTTTGGTTTGCTTTTACTTCTGGTTTTATTCGAATCCCGACCATTCGTTTTAGGGTTCCGTTCGATTCCGGTCACCGACGACAGCCGGAGCCGCATCATCGGGAAACGGCGTCGGCAGTGGTGTCAGGTCAGTCCTGATACTTGTTTGCTTTGGCTCGGTTGGTTTCAAGGCAACCCGAGCTTGGTTCCAGGTCTCGGGTTTGGGTCTCGCGACACAGCCGGCTCAGGCTAGGTACGTTTCAATTCGAGTTATGTTTCTTTTTCGGTTCGAATTGAAAACTCAGATTTGGTTCGGGTTTTGTTCACTTAAATCTCAAGTTCGAGTTTCCTTCTAAACAGGTTCACGAGGTCCATCTCCAGTTTTGGTGCGGATTCCGGTCTCGGTCAAACCGTCAGTCAAACTGGTCAACGCTAGACTCGGTTAATCGCTCTTGTACATTCTCTTGGAATTCTCAAATCTTTACTCGTGCGTTATTTTGAGAAATCTTCGTACGCAACCACGGTGAGCATACTCGATCCCTTTTTACGCTTTATTACATTTGGGATGCAATACATGTACTTTGAATCAAATACACATACATGCTAGAATTTTATACCGTTGGTGCATTAGATGTCTGTTAATTTTGTCTTGTATCGAGTCATGTATAGTTTAGGGCACGGAAATCTAGAAAACAGTATTTTAGGGTAATTCCGCTTGAAATGTGCTTTGTGTCAATTCAAACGGAATTAGGTAGTTCAAATGAAATTACTAATTCCGCACGGAATCAGGTAATTCCGTTTGAATGATGATTCCGTTTGAGATGGTTTCAAGCGGAATTAAAAGCCTATAAATACTGGACATGTATGCTCATTTGAAACGGAATTAGGTCATAAGATTCAGAGTCGAGGTGCTGTCCGTTTGTCATTTGAATCTGTAAAAGCTCAGAATCGATTAATAAGAATATAATTAGAGGAAAACAAGCTATGTTACGTCAAATTCACTGATTCCGCCTTTGATTTTGATTTTGATGTTGAACTCTTCATATTGACTCGTTAGGGTCACACGACGATCCAACAAGTGGTATCAGAGCTCAGGACGAGGAGTTCATACCAATTCAGCTTGATTTCATTGGATTCTATCACTTCTACTCTTTCTTTTCTGATTTGAACAAAATTTAACGGTTGAAATGGCTTAAAACTCACACATATCAAGCGAAACATAGTTTTAACTAATTCGTAAAAATGTTTTGGACCTTAATTCGAACAAATTTTGATAAAAACTTGTAATTCCGCTTGAACAACTGATCGTATTACTGATGTCATCATAATTCCGCTTGAACTTACACGTGTGATTTCAAACGAAATTAGCTATTCTGGTTAATTCCGCTTGAAATTGTTGTTGATTTCATACGGAATTACTTATTATGTTTGAAAGTGATTGTTTGATTCTGCTTGAAATCAGATTCCGTTTGAAAGTTCAAACGAAATTAGTGATTTCGCTTCAAAACCTGATTCCGTTTGAAACTGCCACTGGTTTCAAACGAAATTAGCTAATTCCGCTTCAAACCTGATTCCGTTTGAGTGGGTATCTCGTTTGAGCAGCTATTCCGCTTGAAAAGCTATTCCGCTTGAAAAGCTGATTTCGCTTCAGCTAATTCCGTTTGAATATGTTTTTATCAAAAATCAAAATTTTTCTAAGTGTTTGTTAATTGTTTCAGATACTTGAAGATGGATGAGTTCATGAATCCGTTCTATGACGTTTTTGCCTTTGCTGGAAATGGTGGAGATGATATTTCAAACGACACGTCAAACAACACAAATGAGAATGCTCCTAGTGCGAGAAAGACTCTTTCGGATGCATTAAGTGTTGAGAGTGCTTATGGGACGTACAACAAACCTCCCAAGTTGATGGCGATAGAAGATTACAATAAATGGGCGAAAAAGTTTGAAGAATGGCTCAAAGCATTTGCATATCCAAGTTGGAAGATGTTGAAGAATGGTTTTGTTATGGGAAGATCAGATTTTGAGAATTTGACAGAAAATGACGAAATAGACAGATATGTTGCTGAACAGAAGTGCATTGCCTTAATTCATCAGTCTGTGAGAGACGACATCATAGCATTGATTGAATACATAAATTCAACAGATCTTTGGGAGAAATTAAGAGTTAAATGTGTGGGTAGTGCAGAAATAGTCAAAAACAAAAAGAAATTGTTAAGAAAAGAGTTTGATCTTTTTGGTTGTTTGAAAAATGAGTCTATTTCTAAGATGATTGAAAGATTCGGACATCTGAAAATGGAGCTGGCGAGACATGAAATCATTTATTCTAGAGAAGAACTTGTTGATAAGCTGTTTGACTCATTGCCGGATGACAATGGCTGGCAATACTTTGCATTGATGCTGAAGAATACTATCGAGTCGGAGAAACTGACGGTTGACTTGTTGATTGAAAGACTAGAAAGCCATGAGTTGGAGATCAAGAAATCTTTCAAAGTCAATCATTCTTCATATCAACAAAATGTTGGTTTATATTACAGAGGAGATGGAATTCCAAAGAATGTGTCTCCTAAAACAGCTTTCTCAGCTGAAGGCTCTTACAAGACAAATCAAGAGAGTCCGAGTAGTGGTTTTCATAGTGGTTCATCATCAACAACTCCAAGCCAATCTGTTTCGAAGAATCTATTCCAGTGTAATATTGCTGTGGATCTGAAGAATGCACAAAACTTCAGTGAGGAATCAGCAAAACAACAAATGGTGTTCTTAGCGTCTGTTCTAGAGTCGTACGAGAGCCTGGTTGCTGGTAAGATTGGAAACACAAACCTCACCAAGGAGGATTATGACCAGATCGACCCAGAAGAAATGGAGTTGATCGACATCAGGTGGTGTATGGCTAGTGCGGTTAGACGAGCCCAAAGGTTCATGGAGATTACGGGCAGACATTCAATTGGCGGACCTTCCACTAAACTTGGTTTTGATAAATCAAAGGTCACGTGCTTCAGATGCAAACAAAAGGGACATTTTAAACGCGAATGTCGAAACGCACCTGGTGATAATACTGCAAATCCGTTCAAAGAGGATTATTACAAGAGAGCTATCTACCATCAAAACAAATCTGAACCTCCCAGAATGAAGCAGCTTGAAGATACCCCCAAAGAAAAATCAAGAGCTCTTGCTGTTATTCATGATGACGAGGGATACGATTGGAGCGATGTGTTACCAGGGGAGGATGCAGTAGGCTATGCGTTTGTCGTAAAACCTGTTCCTTTCAGAGATAACAGAAATGAAAAGGAGAAATACATCAACAGGAAGGCGAAAGCTGTAGACAGGATGGTTAGAATGTCTCGTATATACAATGAAGCAAAGAGAGCGAAAAGATGGGATGCTGATAGAGAATGTTACCTAGATCCCGATGGTAACATAGCTGTTGATTCAAAGACTATTGATCTTGAAACTGTCATCAAACAAGTTGCTGAAGAAGAAGAATCCTTACAGAGAGAGTGGCAGGGAGGAGGAGAAACTGAAAAAGTTGAAGAAAAAGAGAAAGAAAAGGAGAAAGAGCAGCAGCCAAAGAAAATTGATAATGGGATTATTGATACGACACAAGAGTTTACCGCTGAGAATTTGAAGAAAATGGCTGACAAAGTGTTCGCTGCGAAAGAACTAGAGGTAGTTTCTGGTTCTGGCACTGAGTCCAAAAACAAGGCCAGTCAGAATGATTCTATCAAAGAGTCAGGTAAGAAAGATAAAACTGAGAGCGACTACAAAAATTGCATGAAAAACTGCAAGGTTTGTAGTACAATTACTTACCACAGTGGTAAAAAGATTGAGGATCTGACAAAAAGAGTCAGAGATGTGGAGGATCAGATCTTAAACCGTGATAAAATGTTAAAAGCTTCAAATGATCGCATAAAAGAACTAACTGAGAAAATCGAAAATGATAAAATTGATGTAGAAAGAGTTAGGAAAGAAAACGAAAAGTTGATTCATGAAAATCGTCAACTTTCAGAAAGTTTTGAGAAGCTAAAACGAACGGTGAAAGATTCTGATGAAAGAAATGGTAAGGCATGTACAGAAAATGTGCAATTAAAAGGAGTTCTTAGGGTTAAAGAAGAGTTAATCAACCAACAACTGGATGAAATTGCTAAGTTGAAGCTTCAGTTTCAAGAAGCTAAAATTGAAAATGAACGCATCCAGTTGAAACTGAACAGTTACAGCTCCGCAAGTTTTGTTCTTCAACATATTGTTCCTAAAACGATTGGAAAGAACAAAGCAGGCGAAGATGTATATGCTGATGGAACCGGGGTGGGGTATCATCAGGTTCCACCACCTGTTCTAAACAATTATTCAAAGAAAATTTCAGGGTTGGTTAATGATGAAGACGAAAATGAAAATGAAGTGAAACTCCCAGACATAATCGATGACACATTCACTTCATCATCCGATGAAGTGTTCAATTAGAAGTTGTTAAAAGTGTGGTTGAAAGTGTTTTGAAATCTGATAGTGACACTACTGAGGATGATGAATGCTTTTTGGACAAATATATTCCAAAATCAAAGTCCAAAAACAACTTAAGAGAAGAAACACATCTTGTGATGTACAAGATGGTAGGATCGGATAAGTTGTATTCGGATCGTGATTTTCCTTTGGAAAATGTGAATGTTGGGAAATTAAGAAATGTGTTCAAGTTGATTGAAATTGATGTGTCTGAAATTGAAGGTTTAAAAAATGCGAAGAGGCAACTAAATTTTGAGAAAGATAAAGATTACTACAAAAAACCTGTTGTACCACCACATTTTTATAACAACAATCAAAATAGATGGTCAGGTGGTTATCAGGGTTGTAAGAATTATTCAAGAAAGAATTTTCAAAACAAAAGGTTTGCTGAGAAAAAGGTGTTTGTAAAAAGCTCAAGTTCTCATTCTGAACAAGAATCTGAAATTTTTTCAAAATCAAACGAAGATTTCTTTGAGGAGAAGGCTTCACAACCTCAGTCTGAAGGCACAAGTCGAGTGGTTGATACTCGTACATGTTTTAAATGCAACAAAGTTGGACATATTGCACAAAAGTGTACCAACTTAAAGCCTAAGTCTGAAGTTGTTGAGAGTCAAAAGAAGAAGGTTGATGCAAAAGGCAAAGCTCCAATGGTTGTTGAGAAAAGTTTGAAAAACGAGAACACAAAAGTCAAAATTGAACCTGTTAAGAAGTTGGAAACTAAAAATAACAATTTTTACAAACGGGTTGCTTCATCTCAACAAACATGGAAGCCAAAAGGTTCTCCAAAATCAAAGGTTTCAGAGTCAGAAAAACAATCGTCTTCTACCACTCCGGTAAAGATGGATGTTCCTTTGGATTACTATGAGAAACTTGAAAAACAAGATTCTATCACTTCTGAGAAGAAAAATGTTTCAAAGAAAGACCAATCAACTGGTCAACCTTCTAAAAATGATTTCTTTTTATACAAAAAGGTTGAGATTGGATCTGAGGAAAGCTTGAAGATGAATGATAAAAAATTTCCGTCACTTTACATTGCGAAAAGTCACATTAATGTCAAGTTACCCGAGTCAAATAAGACTAGGGTAGCAACAAAATCTCACTAAATGATTGTGATATGTGAAGGAGCTTCCAAGAATCGTTTCATGTTGGATTATGGATAGTGGAGCTTCTCGGCACATGACGGGGAAAAAGACCCTATTGTATGATGTTCGAGGGTTTAATGGAGGATATGTGGGATTTGCAGGCAATCAGGGTGGTCGAATTATCGGTGAAGGAACTTTATCCAATGGCATTGTAACGTTTGAAAGAGTAAACTACATCGCCGAGCTTGAAAACAATCTTCTGAGTATATCTCAGATTTGTGATCGCATGTATACGACGCACTTTACAGACAAAGAATGTTTGATCTTGAAACCAGGATTTGTTGTTCCCGAAGAGTGGATTATCATGAGGGCACCTAGAGTCAATGATCTGTACGTGTTGGACATGAGTGTAGCTACTACAACCACGGGTCAGGCTCGCTGTTTTATGTCAAGAGCAACGGAAAAAGAATCAAAGTTATGGCATCGAAAGATGGGCCATATTCATTTGCGAAAAATGAATTACCTGGTGCATAACGATTTAGTAACTGGTGTTCATGTGAAAGGTTTTCATCTAGAAGGAGAGTGTATTAGTTGCGTCAAAGGCAAGCAAAAGAAGAAATCCCATCCTAAAAAGAAAGTTAACTCAGTCTCAAGACCATTAGAGAGAATTCATATGGATCTTTTTGGACCAGTGAAGGTCAAAAGTATAACCGGTGATCTCTACTGTCTAGTAGTAACAGATGATTACTCGAGATTTTCATGGGTATCTTTTCTAAAGACAAAGGATGAGACTTTCGAAAGCTTGATGGCTTTGTTCAGAAAAATTGAAAACTTGTATCAAACCCGAATCAGAAGAATCAGGTGTGATAACGGTACTGAGTTTAAGAACAACAGGATGGAAGAATATTGTGATGAGAGAGGTATATTGCAAGAATTTAGTGCTCCTTACACTCCGCAGCAAAATGGAGTAGCAGAAAGAAAGAACAGGACGCTAATTGAAACAGCTAGGACGATGCTTGCTGATTCAAAGCTACCAGTCAATTTTTGGGCAGAAGCAGTGTCAGCCGCTTGCTATACACTCAACCGGGTTCTCACTGTAAAGAAATTTAACAAGACATGTTTCGAGCTGATCAACAACCGCAAACCGAACCTAAAATATTTAGAACCGTTTGGGTCTCCCTGCACAGTTCTAGAGCCTTTTGGAAAGCTTGGTGCAAAGAGCATTGAAGGTATTTTTGTGGGATATGCTAGTCCACTGAAACGATTCTTTGTTCCAAGCTTGAAGCGGATCATCGAAGCACAACATGTTGAGTGTCAGGGGTATACTATGCCGCCTCAGAATCCCGGTGACTCATGGCGTTTTAATTACGATACTTTATGGGATTCGTTTGACATTGAAGAAGAACCAGATTTCTTTGACGAGTTGGATATTTTGAGAGAGTATGAAGAATCGCAGGAAAGATTTCCAGCAGAAACTTACATTCGTCAACGACAAGCTTCGAATGATGATGAAGCAGGTCCAAGTAATGCTGGAGAACATGATGATATTCAACAATCTCTTGACAATCAGACGGCAGTCAATGATAATCAAGAATCTGATGTTAGACCAGTCTTTGATCATGGTGATTCAGATTCTGAAGGGGAGCAAATCCAGATTTCAAGTCAAACAGTTCCAGTCGATGAACAAGGTGCAAATCAAAATGTCATGAATTTGGAAGGCGAGGTAGATGTTCCAGGCGAGGTGATGCCGAGAACTCTTTCATACCATCTAGAGGAGTTAATCATTGGAGAATTACAATCAGGCGTTCGCACAAGACGACAAATTGACCAAGGCCTTATTTGCTTTTATTCTACAGTTGCTTCTTTACAAACTGAGTTTTCACTTAGTTGTTTTATTTCGCAGATCGAACCGCGAACATATAAGGAGGCGCTAACTGAAGATTCTTGGGTCAACGCAATGCAAGAAGAAGTGAGTCAGTTTGAGAAGTTAGGAGTGTGGAAGTTAGTAGACTTGCCTGATGGTCAAAGGAAGATAAACACTAAGTGGGTGTTCAAGTGTAAGAGAGACGATAGAGGGGTTATTATGCGTAACAAAGCTCGACTCGTAGTCCAGGGTTTCAGTCAGCAGGAGGGTATAGATTTCACTGAAGTGTATGCTCCGGTTGCTAGACTTGAAGCGATCAGAATCTTCCTAGCATTTGCATCTTGGAAAAATTTCAAAGTATATCAGCTAGATGTTAAATCGGCATTTCTCTATGGGAAGGTAAAAGAGGAGGTATATGTCGGACAGCCACCGGGCTTCACCGATCCAAACCATAAAGACAAAGTCTATTTGCTGGATAAAGCGTTGTATGGTTTACACCAGGCCCCGAGAGCTTGGTACGAGACATTGTCTCAACACCTGCTAGCCAACAGCTTCATCCGAGGAAAAGTGGATGCCACTCTCTTCACCAAAGAAGTCGACGGTCATCTTCTGATAGTTCAGATATACGTGGATGACATTATATTTGGGTCTACAAATGAGAATCTGTGCAAAGATTTTGAAAGAGTTATGAAGCAGAAATTTGAAATGTCATCGATGGGTGAGATGAAATTCTTCTTGGGACTTCAGGTTGATCAATTGCCCAAAGGAATTTTCATACATCAAACGAAGTACGTTCATGATATCTTGGAGAAATTTGGGATGTCAGGATCTACTCCAGCTTCCACCCCATTAGCGACGAACTATGGGATAAACCCTGATCTCACCGGAGAGAAGGTAGATGAAACGATGTATCGTTCCATGATCGGATCGCTGATGTATTTGACAGCTTCAAGACCCGATATTATGTATCCAACCTGCCTCGCAGCAAGATTTCAATCTAACCCATGAGCTTCGCATATGGTGATTGTGAAACGGATATTACGCTACCTGAAAGGAACTCCATCACTAGGGTTGTGGTATCCAAGAGAAGGCGATTTCACGCTTGAAGGGTATTCCGATTCCGATTTCGAATGCTGCAAAGTTAACGCTAAATCAACAACAGCGGGGTGCCAGTTTTTCGGATCACAATTGGTCACCTGGCAATGCAAGAAGCAGACCTCTATAGCTTTGTCCACATGTGAGGTTGAGTATGTATCTGCTAGTAGTTGCTGCTCTCAGATCTTGTGGATCCAGCAACAGATGCGCGACTACGGTTTGCAATTTCTTAACACCCCTATCTTTGTTGATAATGAGGCAGCGATAAACATTACAAAAAATCCTGTTCATCACGCTAAAACCAAACACATTGAAATTCGTCATCACTTCATCCGAGACTGTTTCGAGAAGAAGTTGATACGAATTGAGAAAATCCACACTGACGAGCAAAAAGCTGATTTACATACCAAAGCGTTTGATAAAACTCGTTTTCAATACTTGTTAAATTAAACGGTATGAAGCTTTTATCGGTGTTGGAAGAGATTATTGGCGTTGATGAAGGTACCACTGTAGATGATGATGTTGAGAAGCAATCTGCAATGGTTTGTCGATTTTTTACTTGTTTTGGTATTTAGGGGGAGATAGGGTAATTTTTTTCAGAAAATACAAAAACAGTAAAAAATTTCAAAAATCCAAAAACATGAGATATTTCAAAATCCAAAAACAATAGAAAATCAGAAAAGAGCTTGTGTAAAAAGGGAAAATGATAGTACATCGGTTTGACAGTTACAGTACGCTAAAGAAATGGAAAGTTTAAATGCGTTAAACAGTCTCGCTGATGATGTGCCGATAGGTTTTTACACATTTAGTAGGTTTGTTCGGGATATAAACCTAAATCTTTACTTACTTATTTCGTGGGGAACACTACTTGGATATATAGGTAACCCCTGAAATCTTGTTTGAAAGATCCCTCTTTCTGAGATACTAGGTCTTTATACTCAGTGATATCTGGGGTATTATCCCGGGACTTCTGATTTTGCGGAAGCAATGGCCTAGTCCCCGGAGAATACTTTACTGCTTGCTTGAAATATAGCACCCCCCTCAGCATAAAAAATGATGAAACATTGAAAAATGCTAATCATGTGCTGTTGTAAAAAAGATCCTCTAAAGGGGACACCACTAAAGTCGAACCGTCATCTCTCTTCTGAACGGAAGTTTTGACCTGAGCTCTCACGGTTTCGCAATTTAACCCTTTACAGATATCATCTGTGGTATACTCACCTGTAAGACTGAATATTGGGATCTGGATACGGGAGTATATTCAAGAGGTGAGACACATGAATGAGTTTAAGTTCCTAAAACATTAAATCCATATCCTGGACAGATTGAAAATTGTGTGAGAATTTAAGTGGATCAGTATATCGACAATCTAAGCGAATTGTTTAATTTTGTGTATGAAATTAAAGCTTAACGGTACTTGTGACTTGTCGACAGCTGATATGATTCCCTAACACGCTCACCAAAAATATGTTTGTAAATAGTTTACATTTACTGCATTTTATTTCTGTAATTCATTTTTAGTTTAGAAGCTTTATTAAAAATCCAAAAAGATTTTACACTTCTGCTTTATTTTCCGACAAACCAAAGTGGAAAGCTGATCTTCAGATTCGATTTGAAGTAGATGCAGGAAGTTTCTGAGCTGGAGGATGAGTTGTGAGCTTAACATGATAAGTTTGTGAAAGTTGAAAAGTTAAAGCAAGTTCATTAATTTGAAACTTGTAAATTTCAGAAAATTGTTTGAAAAGGTTGAACAAATGTCAGTGTGAATTGTCTCAGATCAACCAAGGTCATTAAGTTGGACTTGGTAGACTAATTGAGTAATCAGGGTCATTAATTTAGACCTGAATACTTAAGTGGATTTTTAATTCTGACAAAACAACAAATGAGATTGAATGGTAAGTTTGGATTGAAACTGTTATTGTCATATATCTTATATTTAGGTAGAGATTGTGCAGATAACAGGTATGAGTTTATGAAAGCAGCTAAGCAAAATCCCAGCCTACTGATAGGGGGAGTCTGAAGATTTAAAGTCAGATGCAATTCCTGGATCTACATTCAAGGGAGAGCTTGAAGGTTATTAAAGATTCAGATTCTGTGATTCATGCTAGCTGTTGATTGAAGAAGATATAGATTGAAGGAAGCTTTTACAATGTCAAATCAATTTGGAAACACAGTCAAAACCGATCAAGACTGAAGACTCGATCCCGAAGACTTCGTCAACATCCAAGGGGGAGTCTGTTGGTGCATTAGATGTCTGTTAACTTTGTCTTGTATCGAGTCATGTATAGTTTAGGGCACAGAAATCAAGAAAACAGTATTTTAGGGTAATTCCGCTTGAAATGTGCTTTGTGTCAATTCAAACGGAATTAGGTAGTTCAAACGAAATTACTAATTCCGCACGGAATCAGGTAATTTCGTTTGAATGATGATTCCGTTTGAGATGGTTTTAAGCGGAATTAAAAGCGTATAAATACTGGACATGTATGCTCATTTGAAACGGAATTAGGTCATAAGATTCAGAGCCGAGGTGCTGTCCGTTTGTCATTTGAATCTGTAAAAGCTCAGAATCGATTAATAAGAAGATAATTAGAGGAAAACAAGCTGTGTTACGTCAAATTCACTGATTCCGCCTTTGATTTTGATGTTGAACTCTTCATATTAACTCGTTAGGGTCACACGACGATCCAACATATACAAATAATCTCTATATATGCTCCTACGTGTTATACTTGCAATCATATGTGTTTAAATTTATATGCTTATACTTAGTTATTGCCATAAAAAATCTGTTTAAAACATTTTTATACTTATACTCAAACTTGTATGCTCGCCAATACTATTTGTATTGGTCTATGCTTTAACATGTATTGCAGGATTTGGATGATGCAAGGAATCTAGTAGGATTGCCTAGAAACGCATTTAGACTCTAATACTTGTTGTACTGTACCTTATTTTCAAACATGTTGTATTCTGTTTCCAATACTTGTAATAATTAATTATCAATGAAATGAAATTTAATTATTTGAATACTTTTTGTGCATTATTTATTTTAATCTTGTGGTATTCTAGTTCAAACCATGTAAAATGTAATTATTAAATACTTGACACAAAATAGCGTTATGAAGTCTCTTACAATCTCGTTTTCGTCTCATGCCGATGTTTCCGCCATCGGTTGGGGTGTGATATTCTCCTTGTAGCCACCATCCGACGTGAGAATAAGTATCGGTTTTGAGGATAATTGTGTGTGTATAAAGTGAGAGAGCAAGAGAGTGATCCTTAAACATGGAGGTGAAGTTCTCTATTTATAACCAAGGTGGTTTGTGAAGGAGATGGGCTGATGGGCCTTGAACCTGTAAACGACAAGAAGAAATATCCATTTTGTCCCCCCTGCCACGACCGTTAGTGATTCTTGGCGAGAGGGTAGATGGCGTAAGCTGAATGGATCTACGTGTCCTGACGATCGTCCTTGTTGTCTGGTTTGTCATCAGCAGCTACGTAGAGATCATGGAGCAGTGGTTGGTGCACTCTGATTGGTGCCACGTATACGTCCTTGTGTACCTTTTTGTCTCCTGTACAATTCTCCATCGTGCTACACGATCGGGTACAACCTGTTGGACGCTTATTGGTCCACTGCTCTGCCATTTATACCTTTGTACTTGTCCGATGTTTACCTGCGCTTCTTACCTCTGCGCGACTCCAGACATAATCTGAGCAGTCGGCGCAGGGTCAAGGAAGGCAAGTTTTTATCCAAGTAGCTAAGTGTCAAAACCGATCTTGTCTTAGCCCTGACCTCGCGCGCAGCTTGGAAACGAGTTGTTTAGTCAGCGTGACGTCGGGGAAGTTATCAATTTGGTTTAATTTGGGCATGGTCTCGCGCGCGACCTGAGGCTAACTCGTATAGTCGGCGCAGGATTTAGGACCATATCCTTTCAATATACATATGTGTGTCTGAGAGAGGCAAACATGTTCCAACAACTTTCACCCGTTATATATTTCGCGAGTGCCCGGATTCAAGTGATATGGTGCCCGGAGGAACGGTGTTGAGCGGTGCCATGGGGCGCGATGGTCTTCTCCGGCGTCATATAACCTTTGACTACACACGGTCCAATATTATATCTACCTAACCTGATCTGGTTCCGAAATTTCTAGGCCCAGCCCACTAGCGAGTGCTTTGAGATGCTCGGGTGAGAGCCGGAGATAATCCAATTGTAAAAATACTCCCAAATTTTGGCGCCTTTTTTGTTTTCCCGTATCCCGTCTAAACCTTCAAAACCTCCTTCACCAGTCACCACCACTCCCCGTACTTCAACGTTTCATCACACAGAGCGATGTCGCTTCGTAACAAACGACCATCCAAACCCTTCGTTTCTCCGTTCTCCCACCCTTCCAAAATCCCCAAACCAACCGTCACCACCACCACCGCACCACCACCTCCGTCTCAACCTCCGTCACAATCCGTAACAACCTCAATTGATCAAATGGTCTCGATCCTCGCAGACGCCGGATGCACGTTAATCAACGCCTCCGGTCCCCCGTGCCTCCCTGCTGACGTACACAAGCTCCGCCACCGTCTTCAGAGTCGGTTTTTGTTAGATCCTGTTCTTCGGTCGAAGTTTTTGGCTGGATTTGGTGCTTATATTGATAGCCGCAATGATTTGAGGAGGTTAGTTAGTTTGTTATTGTTCGGTTATGTATAGTGAGCCCTAATTTTAAGCGAAAGTTGAATAGGAAGATCTAGGGTTTATGTTTAGAAATAGATGCGTAATTCTGAATGTCTAGGTGTTGGATTTAGTTTTTAAACGGTTTTTCCAGGTTAGTTAGTTTGTTATTGTTCAGAGTGTGGTTGGTTATGTGTAGTGTTGGTTATGTGTAGTCACTGTAGTGAGCTCTAAGTTTGAGTGGAAGTTGAATAGGAAGTTCTTAGGTTTGTGTTTATAAATAGATGCGTAATTTTGAATGTATAGGTGCTGAATTCAGTATCCAAATGATTTTTGCAGGTTACTAACTTAGTTATTATTCACTTTGTATTCAGTCATATATAGCAAACACCTAATCTTAAGTGACGGGAGACTGAGTTGGTTTGGGCATGTCAGGATGAGATAGACAACGGCCACATTTAGAGCCGTGGAAGCTATCACTGTTGAGGGAAAGAGGGTTAGAGGTAGACCGAAACTGACTTGGGAGGAACGTATTAGGCAGAATTTGCTAGACCTGCGCCTTTCTGAGGACATGGTCGAGGATAGGAGTTTGTGGAGACATAGAATTAAGGTTAAGGACTTTTAAGAGGAGAGTCTGATTTTTGTTTTGATTCTCAACTTAGGATCTTAGTTTTTTAAATGTTTTATGCGTGTTATCGCTTGCATGATGTGTGTCTTTATGAAGTGTTATATGCCTATGTGTGTTTTATTTGATTGTTATGTCTAGACATGGTTTTTTGGAGTTGGGGGTCTCACTGGAAGCAACTCTCTATCCTTTGGGATGGAGGTAAGACTTGCCTACATCCCACCCTCCCCAAACCCCACCAATAGTTCAACTATAGGCGGGATTATACTGGGTATGGTTGTTGTTGTTGTTCTAATCTTAAGTGTAAGTTGAATAGGAAGTTCTAGGGTTTTTGTTTACAAAAAGATACACAATTTTGAATATCTACGTGTTGGATTCAGTATCCAAACGCCTTTTGCAGGCTACTTAGTTCGTGATCTTTCACTTTGTATAGCTAACCCTAATCTTAAGCTAAATGTGAACCGGAAGTTTTAAGGTTTTTGTTTACAAACAGATACACACCTTTTTTAATATCTACCTGTTGAATTCAGTATCCAAACGATTTTGCAAGTTTAGTTAGTTTGCATTCGGTCATATATAGTGAACACCTAATCTTAAGTTGAATAGGAAGTTCTAGGGTTCTTGTTTACAAACGGATGCACACTTTTGAATATCTAACTGCTGAAGTTAGTATTTCAACGATTTTTGCAGGTTAGTTTATTATCATTCACTTCGCAATCAATCATATACAGTGAACACCTAATTTTGAGCGAAAGTTGAATAGGAAGTTCTAGGGTTTATGTTTACAAACCGATACACGATTTTGAATATCTACGTGTTGAATTCAGTATCTGAACGATTTTTGCTGGTTAGTTCGTTATCATTCACTTTGCATTTGAACATATATAGCTAACACCTAGTCTGATAGGAATCATACTTTGGTTTATAGTTAATTGTCACTTGTCTATTATAGGAGGGGGTAAAGTGTATTTCTATTTCTATAAATAAGGCATTAGTCATTAGTGAAGGATAGGAAGAGAATTAGTTAGTAATTAGGCTCATTGCCTTGTGCATGAGAAGGGTTTAGATCTGGGCCACTTCGGTGGATATTATCCTGTATTGTCTTCTTCTTCTATCAAAATAGTTACAGCTGTGTTTTCATCGTTTCTTTTAGATTCAAATCCTATCATTGGTCCGACCTGCCTACTCTGCTCTCCTTCATCTTCAATTTCAGATCTATCTTCCATTTTCGGCTCTGTGTTTCAATCTGCTTGCCTGCCTCTCTTCGCTGCTTCAATTCCATCAAATTCCGGTCACAATTTCACCTCTGCTCTCTGGTTTGATTCAAATTCTGTTTCCGGTTTCAATTTCTGGTTCAATTTCCAGATCTGCTTCTCATTTGATTTCTGTTCCTCCAATTCAATTTCATATTTCAGATCCAATTTTCGGATCTGTGTCCTGCCGTTTCATTCTATCATGGAAACCCTAGTTCAAACCTATCGATTGGATGCTCAGGAACAGCAGATCAAACAACTTCAAGGTGATGTTGCTAAAATCAAAACCTCTTTGAAATTGTTAGAAGAGGAACTTGTTGAATCCAGGGAGTTTCGAAAGGTGGTTCTCAATTGGATGCACCATCAGGATTCGAGATCTAATTTCAGATCGATTTCACAATTTCCAGACTCGTCTTCAGGTTCTGTTTCTCCACCTTCTTCTTTCTCAGCGCAATTGGAGGCGTTCATCGCCAGATCTGAAGAACGCTTGGGGAAATCGTTACTGCATACTGTATGTGGCTCCAAATCTAGGCCAGAGAGTGTTAATTGGGCCTTATCAACTGCTGAAAACACGTTTGTTCATGACCGATTTGAAGAAGCTTCAGCCGACCATGGCCATTTGCTGAGGAATATTCATTCGGATTCAAGTTTTTCAGGCGGTTCTGCAGATCCTTTGTTCAGATCTCCGTCTCTTCCTTCTTCTCCGTCATTATGCATTCAATTGAAGAATATAATGTCCAGATCTGGAGAAAACTCACTTGGCGATGGCCTTTTGATGTCGCATCGAGTTAATGGACTCTTGGACAACCTACAAGGGATGTTGGGCTCAGATCCACTGGTGGGCCACAATGGGGAGCTGAAAACAGTTGTGGATTGGGATTATCCAGATCCGGGCCAAGGTGTGGAGCAAAAAAAGGTTGTGGGCCTGATTTTTTCTGATTTGGACTTGCGTGAGAAGGGAAATGCTCCATTTGATAGGGGAAAGAGTTCATTGTCTCACCGTCCTCTCATTGGAATGCGATTGAAGTTTTCGGCTACATCGCATTTATGGGTCGTGCATGGGCAGCCTCGGCCACCGGAAGTCGTTGTCGGATTCCAGTCTTGAGGACAAGACTGCTTTGAAGGGGGGAGTAATGATAGGAATCATACTTTGGTTTATAGTTAATTGTCACTTGTCTATTATAGGAGGGGGTAAAGTGTATTTCTATTTCTATAAATAAGGCATTAGTCATTAGTGAAGGATAGGAAGAGAATTAGTTAGGTGCTGTTTGTTTTTTCTGCGGCAAAAGGTCTGCAGTCTGCGGACCACATCTGCAGGCATCTGCAGGAGAAGAGGTGGACCAAATGTCTGCAGTCTGCAAGGAGAAGAGGGTTTGTTTTTTTTTTCTACAAAACCTCTTCACAGTTCACACACAACACACACACTACTCTGCCTTTCTCTCTCTCTACAAACACACTCTCTCTCTAGAATCTGTCACCACCACCGCCCAAAGCACCACCACCACCGCACCACCACCGCCACCACCACCACCGCCATCAAACCTGCTAATCCACCCCACCCCCACCCCTTTCTCCTTCAGATCTGTGAATCGAAGGCGGCTAGAGAGAGAAACAGCGAGAGAGAGAGAGAGAGAAACAACAGCTAGAGAGAGGAGTTCGACGGCGGTGGTGATGCTCGACGGCTGTGAATCGAAGTTCAGATCGAAGTTGCAGGTCTGTTTTGTTTGCGATCGATGTTGATGATGATGAGGGTTTTGTTTGCGATGTTGATGATGATGAAGGTTTTGTTTTCGATTTGGAGGTGGTGGCGGAGCAAGGGTGGGCGGCGGAGCAGGGCTGGAGCGGCGGTTCTTGTGAAGATGGAGGTGGTGATTGTTGAAGGTGGAGGTGATGGGTGTCGGAGGTGGAGGTCTCCGATGATGATGATGGTGGTGGCTGAGATGATGGTGGTGGAGGTGGAGGTGGAGGTGGTGTCGGAGGTGGTGGCTGAGAGGTGGGTTTGAAGAGGGAGAAGAGGTCTGCAGAGGTTAGAAGACTTGTGGACAAGTCTGCTTGGGGAAGAGCTTCTGCAGACGTTTTTGGTCTGCAGATCTTCAAGAAAACAAACAAGCTGCAGGAACCTTATGTCTGCGCGCCTCTGCGCGACGCAGACATAAGTGCTCAGAAGAGCTTCTGGAGAAAAAACAAACAGAACCTTAGTAATTAGGCTCATTGCCTTGTGCATGAGAAGGGCTTAGCCCTGGGCCACTTCGGTGGATATTATCCTGTATTGTCTTCTTCTTCTATCAAAATAGTTACAGCTGTGTTTTCATCGTTTCTTTTAGATTCAAATCCTATCATAGTCTCAAGAGAAAGTTGAATAGGAAGTTATAGGGTTTATGTTTACAAACAGATACACAATTTTGAATATCTATGTGTTGGATTCAGTATCCAAACGATTTCTGCTGTTGGTTAGTTCGTTATCATTCACTTCGCATTTGATCATGTATAACAAACCCAATTTTAAGCGAAAGTTGAATAGGAAGTTTTAGGGTTTTTGTTTACAAACAGATACGCGACTTTGAATATCTATCTGTTGAATACAGTATCCAAATGATTTTCCGCAGGGTGCGGGTTAGTTAGTTTTGTTATCATTCACTTCGCAATCAATCATATAACAGTGAACACCTAATCTTAAGCGAAAGTTGAAACGGAAATTCTAGGGTTTATGTTTACAAGCAGATACACAAGTTTGAATATCCACCTCTTGAATTCTGTACATAAGCAGCATTTTAGCCCTAATGTTGTGAAGTTATAAATTTATACTTGTAGGGTCTTATTACCTTCCAATCGCGATAATTCCGGTAACGGACGAAGTGAGAGCTTAGTCAGGGTGCTCTTGCTGGTTCCTTCAATACAATTAGATCTTCAAAACATGTTGATTGAGAAGCTTCCAGAGTATTTTGATAACGATAACTGTGGTCACTCTTCATCCTCCACTTCACGTTTGGATGAAGACATAGCTAGACTGATACTAAACCAGTTCCGGTGGCTCGATTTTCTAGTGGATTGTGAAGCGTTTACGGAGAATTTGTTTCAAGTGTTATCGATTTGTCCACCTCACTTGAAGAAAGAGATCATTGGATCGTTGCCCGAGGTTATGGGTGACACTAACAATAAGACTGTGGTTGATTCACTTGAGAGGGTGTTGCAAGATGATTCAACTGCCGCAGTTGCTGTTATCGATTGCTTCTCTAGTCTTAATTTGGATGATGTGTTACAAGATAAGGTAATTTGATTTACATGCAAATACACACATTACACATATGAACACAAGTTTATAATTGTTAATGAAAGTTGTATTTGATTTCTTGAAGGTTACAACGATAGCACTATCATGTATTCGAACGATTGAAGCAGAGAAGTTGCCATACCTACTCAGGTTTCTACTTCTGTCCGCAACACCGGCAAATGCTCGAAGAATAATTACACAATTTAGGGAACAATACAAGCTTGTTGGAGTCTTTGATACGCGTTCAACTCAACATAATAAACTTAAGGGGAAATCAGTTGTGGATAATGCGGAAGCTTCAGTTCTTGATGCTCTGGGGTCTAGTTTTCGTTTTAAAAATGTACTTGAAATACTAGTAGAACTTAAAAGTTTTCTTCTAAAGTTAAATAATGGTTTCTTCTGCATGTCAATGCATGCAGATTCTATGCCAGGAGATACTAAGAGAACTTCAGTACATTGACAAACCACAAGATCATAAGGTGATTGACGTCTGGTTATTGATGCTTATTTATAAAAACTGTGAATCTATGCAAAAGAGTGTTGAAAAGGTACTAAAGAAGAAAATAATTGAAGGCTCAATTCTTGATGTTTTGTTTGAGCAATGCTTATTGGGTAACAAGGAATTGGTAAAGGTATGGTGTCAATTACATCCATATGCATGAAATTAGGGCTTTTGTAAACTAAGCACTTAATGCGGTAAAAATTGGATATTGGTCAAGGACCGATATTTGAAATATCGGTTATCGCGGTGGGATATCTGTAATTTTAATATCATGCAAAATTTGTGTATATGGCAATTTAACACCAACAATTCAGTATACTCTCCTACCATTAACAAATTAACATTTTGCAACTTGTAAAACACTAACAATTTTAGCAAGTAGGAACTGATTAAGACTTAAAACACACATTTAACACTAACAATTAAGACTCAAAATACTAATAGCAGCAATAGCAATAAGAAGAAAAGAAAGACGGATGGTAGAACTAAGAAGAAAGGTACTGATATCGGGAAAAGTTGGTGATATATCGGTCAAGTATTGGTCAATATTGCCGATAATATTGGTACCGATATTCTGATTGATATTTGACACCGATATTTTACATGGGGACCGATAACCGGTATCACCGATATTAACCGCATAGAATTTGAAAATATAGCAAGTCACTATCTTTCTTTTTGAAACAAACCGGGACTCATTTTGTGTCTTATGTTCCTTTTTAGGATCACTTTTGCTCATTTTTGCAATTTGCGGAATACTTATTGGCTTGCAAAGAACAGAAAGTAAGCAAATTTGGCATTCAGATGTATAAGTATCTATTTGAGGGGTTTCCCGATACTTACTCAAGACAGGAAGTAAGATGCAAGTACTGTACTTCGTTTAGACATATGCTCTTGTTTCTAGAAGGAAAGAAAGTAACCTGCTTGTGGTTGTTTGTAGGTCTTAGGGTCATTGGTCACCCATGTGGGCTCCGGCATTACATATGAAGTCAGCTCAGCTTTAGATGCTATGGTCATGCTAGCCTCTAAATACTCTCAAGAACTAATTCCAATTTGTTCTTACATAACCGGTATACCTTAATTTCTTATTTTGTGTAATTTGGTTTCCACTTTTGCTGTTTTGCATTAATGTTGAATTTTACCTGACATGTTAATTTACATAATATGTAGGTATATTAGATTACATGGAAGGGTTCAGCACTGAAAACCTGCATAAGGTTACAAATATGTTTTGCAACAGTTTATCTTTTACATAACCACTAGCTTATTCACCTGGATTATGGTATCGCAGGTATATGATGTTTTCTGCCTTCTATCACGGTCTGCACGGTCTAATCCTGATTCATTTGGATCATCTATTGCAGCTGAACTTTTCATGATCGTAAGGAAGCAGGTATAGTTAGTTATATAAACCTGCTTCCAAACTTAATATTTTATTTTATATTATTATTAATATACATTATCTGGCAAAAGTTCGATGTAACTGTGTAAAATGGCAGGTTAGTAATCCAGAATTCAAGTACAAGAAAATGGGTCTAATTGGAACCTTAAAAATATTGTCCCATTTTGGAAACACAGATGAGGTGTCTTGTTCTTCTTCATCACAAGTAAGGGAAAACAAGTTTAACTTATAACACTAATTTATCACTAGAGGTGATTTTTAATGTATATATGTTGGTCAAAATGTGTAGAAGTTGAACTATGAGGAGGCGCTAGAACTGCTGAGAACATCCCTAGATTCATGCCAACAGTTGCCGATATCATTAATCCTCTTTTATGATGAACTATCTGCTATTCTTGATTCAAAACCTCTACATCCAGCAATTATGGAACGGTGAGTTATATTATATGGTGACAAATCAATGCTATTCTTAATTCATGCCAACACCTTTTTAAAAGATATATTGTATTCAAAATCTAGTACTATTATGTGCAGGGTTGGCCAACTTGTAGGAGAATTTGAATCTATGTTTCTATCTGATTTAGAAAATGGGAAATTGCCTGTTTCTGACTTGTATTGTGGCCTTGAAGGTGAGTCACCTGGATGTGCTTTTATTGGCAACAAGCCAACAAACAAATGGGTTCCAGCAACCAACTTTTATGTGTATTATATATGTGTTATGCAGGGGAGCTATGGATGAACTTGGATGGAGATATATCTCCAATATGCATGAACATATTGCCACTGGCCTCTTCCTCATCAAGGTAAGTTTAATTTTATCTTTTAAGACATGTCAATATAGGAACTATTTTTGCCACTTTAATGTCAAAACTCTAACCTCTGTTCATTTGTCTCTTGGAGGTGATATTTATGATCTTTATTTTTTAGAATAACCTAGATACAGTTAAACCTCAATAAAGTAATACCATTGGGACTTGAAAAAAATATATTGAGGCTATTCATATAAACCTTTGTTAGTATAGAGAGAGCTTGTCAGTTGTCACTATAATTTACAGTATGTACTAAGAAAAGTTTAAAGTAGTATATGAATGTAGCGGAAGTTTAAAAGTTTTAGTGAATTTTTGTCTATGGAAACTAAGTTCATGTACACAGCAAATGAAAAAAGTTTACTCTTTACGTATAAAAGCTTGGTGCTTGAAAAAAAACTTAATTAACTATAGATGCATTTTCTTTAAGCAGTTAGAGATCACCTTTACAACTTCTTACTGACAAAACACTAATCGCTTTTTCACTTCTCACTAAGTTGGTAGGGACCACCAATCTCGTCTCACTAATCTTTGGTATTGATTACCACCGCCATGATTATATCTTCTTATCACTAGTAATGGTAGTAATTACCTTCTACACAATGTTGCAGAAATCGGCCTAGGCGGCCGATTAATCGGCGCCTAGGCGCTAGTCGGTGGGTTACTGCCTAAATTTAAGCTAGTCGGTCAAAAAAATCGGTTATGGTCAAAATCAGTCAAAGTCGGTAAAAGTCGGACAAAATCGGTCAAAATCGGACTAATCGGGCCCATGTTTTTTGACCCAAAAAACCCAATTTTTGAAACCTGGCCCATGGTTTAAAGCCCAAATTTTAGTTATAAACCTATTTTAACATTTAAGTTTAGGTATTTTAACATTTAACCCCCTCTATCTTTCACTAGTTTACATATGGTTCCTAAACTTTTAAATTTATTAATAAAAAGTATAAAGTTATCTATATATATAAAAAAATTTGTAAAATTATACTTAAAAAGTCCAATCCGATTAATCCCTATTAATCCCGATTAATCCCTAGGCGGTACCTCACCGCCCGACTAGCGCCTAGCGCCTTCTACAACATAGTTCTACAAATCTCACAATGTTGGTAGGGGTGAGCGCTCATAAGTCAAAATATTACGTGAAGAACCTCCAACACTTCTTTTCTTGCTAGTCTATGACATCTTTTTTACATGGAAAGTGTTTAAAGATCAGAGATCACTTTATATATGACTTGTCTAAATATAGTGAAAATTCAATAAGTGTTTAAAATATACGTGAAGAACTCTGGATATATGTGCAAGAGTAGAGGTCAAATGTGGAAGAATACTTGCTTAAATATAGTGAAAAGTCAACTTTTAAAATGTAAAAAACGAACCATGATCATTCACATGGTTCGAATGTTCTTTTGCTAGCACTTTCGATTTTTATTTTGTCCGTTGGTCCTTCTTTTAGTTTTTCAAGCATTTTCTCAAACCATTTGATTGAGAATTAACATATAAGAAAGCACCAAAGTTGATCATTTCATGGGAGATAATTTTGAGTATTTTGGGCATGTTTCTATTTCTATAAAAACTCCTCTGATTTTATAAATTTGTTTTAGTAATCATTTTTAACTTTGCCTTTATAAGTCAATTTCATTACACCGTTCTTTTTTAAATCTTAAATTCTTTTATAAAACATTAAAACCTAGGCTTGGCCTATAAAATATGTATTTATAAGCTTCGTAAAAATGTAGTCTTTTTCAGTGATCATAAGCTCAATTTAAAACACACAAATTACAACCTATCTTTAAGTTTATGTATTTTAAATACCCAATGATGTGTATAACATGTTTATGAACATAGGAATATATATTTTTAACATTTGTATCACATGTTTATGTTTATAAAGTCATCAAAACAAGGAGTGTATATCACATCGTATGGCAGTTTATTTCTATGCATCTGCTTATCAAGGATCACAAGATTTGTACTGTGCAGGTCAACATCACTACAAACTCTTCCTGCTAACTTCCGTTTACTTTCTGTGGTAGGTGCATTTAAAGAAAAAAATAAAAATCTTTGTTAATCTTATTTCTGCATGATTTCTTTTTTGTGTTTGATATATAACTTTATTCAGATGGAGAGGTTGGGAAATCAGGGATCTTTAGGAGGAATAGATGCACTTCTTGGCTGTCCCATACATCTTCCTTCTTCCAAGGTTAACTTCTGCACACACACACACACATATATAGGGTTAGGGTAAAATAAAAACTCCTACGAGTTGAGAGAACTTAGAGAACTCGGTCAAAATGAAGATTTTTTCAAAAAATATTTCTACCAAAAATCCAAAAAAAAAATCAGTTATTCCAAAAAAGGTAGTTTTTTGTTGTTTTTCATTGTTTGTGTTTTTCATGTGTGGTTTTCTGATTACACATATGCAGATATGCTGCATTTCACTATGTTACGTCACCACCATTTCTTTTGTTATGTAGCTCTCTGTTTATAGATCTTTTTTTTTGTAAGTTCTAGCTTGTCTACTACTTGTCTTGTGGAGCTGGGGGTCTCTCTGGAAGCAACCTCTCTATCCCTATGGATAGAGGTAAGGTGTGCCTACATCTCACCCTCCCCAGCCAGACCCTACCAATAGCTTTGCTATTTGTGGGATTTACTGGGTACGGTTGTTTTGTTGATTTACACCACCGTAAAAAAACCCTTACAGTGGGTGTAAATGCTGATGTCTGCAGCTTTTTACAATGGTGTAAAAAGGCTGAAACACCGCTGGGATTTTTTTTACATCTGAGTTTGTAACATTTTCATCTATGCGTGTGCAAATAATGGTGCCAAAACTTGCACGGGAAGTCGGAGTTCTTTTAAGTTCTCACAACTCGGGGGGGGGGGGGGGGTCTCTTGATCTGAAGCCTATATGCGCAAATTTTTTTTTGTTGAAAATTGGTTGCTGCCTTTTTCTCAAATAGCTGCAAAGGCAATATTTGACTGAACTTTTCAACGCAACCATATAATATCATCTTTAAATGAAAGGCTGAAAATGAGCATCACGTCCACAGTTATCAAAGGTGTGAGGCACTCAGGCACCGCCTGTGGCCTAGGCGTGAAGCGCAAAAAAAGCGCGGCCTGAGAAAAAAAGGCGATAATAAAAAACCAAAAAAATAATATTATGTATTGAAAAATAACAATTGTTCAAGGTACCAAAATTATTCCAATATCATAAACATTATATAAAGTATCAAAAGCATGTCTAATACCAAAATAACCCAATATCAAATTGTTAAATAATTGAAAACAAAAAAGTTCAAAAAGTAGAATCTGCAGATCTGATTTATATTATAGATATTGATATTGATTTACTGTCATTTTGTATCTATTTCTACTTATTTTACATTTATTAGATGTAGATTGATAAAGCGACATGTTTTCATTTTTGAATATGATAGAGATTTGTATATATTCCTATAGTATTAAAATATATATTTGTTATATTTAAACCCTAAAATATTGGTACAGATTTGTATGCGATTTTGATAAAATATACACTTGCGATTGTTAAAAAAATAAAAAATAGCTGCTCGTGGCTTTTTTTTATCTAGGAGAGGAAAGCGGCAGTAGGTTGACTTGAGGAATTTGATCTCCTAGGCGCACTAGGCGATGACTTTTAACAACTATGATCACGTCATTACAAAATTAAACTTGTATAACTACTGAAATATTTCATCAACAAAAGACAATGGTTTTGACTTTGAAGATGCTTAGCTAATGCAGAAGACCTGAGTTCTAGTCCTACAAGCTGCTGTTTTACATATCCATTAGTAATTCAATTTACTTTTATAATATTGGTTTTGTCTCTTGCAGTGATAACCTTTTTTCCATTACAGTTTTCGTGTATTAAAAATAAACACTCATGTTTTGCGTATGTAAAATAATACATTTAGTAAATGTAGTTTAAGTATGCAAATTAGTATTTAAATCTGGAAAAGATTGTTACGATAAAAAATGTATAACTATCACATATAAACTTTTTTTGGTTGCTCAATTCTATTATGTACAATTTGTCAACATCTGCAAATGTCTTCAACATGCATTAATCATGATTTTATGACAAACAGTTTTGATAAGTATAATACCACTTACTAGTCAAGATGAAATTGACTCATTTTTAGAAATTAATACGCTAATCTGAATGCAAAATGTTTTTTTTTGTTACTAGCCGGTCCTTTTGGTATCTTTGAAATTTCTTTGTTCTATGACGAAGATAGCTAATACATTTCTCCTTTCCTTTATTTGATCTGATATGCACTACAGGCAAATTACTAACATCTTCTTGCCATTAATTATGCAGTTCATCACGGAATCTTGGCAGTCACTAAATAAAAAGCAGAAACATGTTGTCTGCCTCTCTCTTTATTATGCAATTAATTGGATCAGAGAACTAGTAAGTTATAATGTTTAACGTCATTGATCGAATTATATCAAAATTGACCATCATACTTCACTATTAGGTCTGATATGGCGACTAACTTATTTGATTTTTCTTTGTAAATAGTTACAAAGCCACAAAAGTCAACGTATTACAAAAAGTCAGAAAGTATTAAGGTCATTTCTATGTGTGTTTGCTCTCACAAGAAAACCGGCCTTTGACTTCATGGTTAATTGAATTGTTGTTATACAAGTATGATGGTCAGTTTGGCAAATAAAGTTAATATCAAAGCATGATGATGGATTATATTATATTCACCTAAATGATATTATTTATTCATCACAATCAGCTTAATGCCTTTGGTACACAAGTTGCTGGAAGATTTGACTGCATAAGTCAAGCTACAAAGGAGGATATGGTTACCAAGATCGCAAAACGCTTGAAAAACCTTGTGTAAGTTGAAATAAATCTTCACATGTAAACAAAAGGTGTTCTAACTCATGCTGAAACTTTGCTCTAGGGGTGTTCAAAAAGCTCGTGGCTCGCTTGGAAAAAAATTCGGAAAAAGCTCGGTTGTAAACGAGCCGAGCTCGAGCTAGGCCTGGCTCGGCTCGTGAGCTCGCGAGCCAGCTCGAATTATTTTATTTTATATAGATTAATTTTAATTTTAAATGTATTAAAATAAAAAATGTGAGGGGTTGAAGTGTTAACGTTTTAAGTTTAATTAATCAATAACTTATAAAAATATGAGAAAATAAACTAAAATTATACATATAATACTTTTAATATCCCTTTCTGTTTTTAAAATATTAAAATATGTGTAATTTTTGTTTTTATGTTATTAATATTTGTCAAAAAAAAAGTAAAAAAAATAACGAGCCGGCTTGATTTGGCTCGAGCTGGCTCGAACATTTTACGAGCCGAGCTCGAGCTTGAATTTTCAGCTTGTTTAAATAAACGAGCCGAGCCGATCTGGCTCTTTTAAGTTTGAGTTCGAGCTTGAGCTCAACCTGGCTTGGCTCGATTACAGGGCCCTACTTTGCTTCTAGTGCTTAAACTTTGCTCTTTGAATCACTTGTAACTTACCGAATGTAACTAATGTTTTACGCATAAAAAATGACATTAAAGTTTTACTGATGATACCATGTGTAATTTATCCATTTCATTTGTGCTGTGGAAATTTAATGACATGAGTGACATTTTGCTTTGTTTTATCATGTATATCATAGCCTTTTTATATTAAGAGTCAATTAGAAGTTCTCTTATGATGCAGATTCCTTGAGAGCTTGTTAAATAATATACTCAATGAGTGTTCTCTATCCTTGCCTGAGCTTTCGTCAGCTTCTTCGCCAGGTCAGCCTACTCGTATCGAAAAGAACACAGAGCAAACAAGAGCTAATCAAGATTTTTCTCAAATCAACCGAAAAAATAATAAAAAGTCCACAAAGCCATCAAAAAATTCTGGCACTCAAGGAAACAATACCACTCAGCTTACAATTATCGAAACATGGAAGAAAGCAGGTACAATAAGTAGTGATGTTGCAAATGAAAGTTCTACTGGCCCGTCCTCTAAAGTCAGTCAACCTGAGGCAGCAACATGTTCTACCACCAACTCTAATGGATCTATAGATACTGATATCGAGATTTCTGAAATTGCTAAGCTTTTAGAAGCTCAAAGATACAGATTTAGACCTCTTTTGGTTGATTGTTTCTCAATTTTGTCGTATTCAAAGGTCAGTTCTCTATTTCCATATTTTGTTTGATTATTATGTCACCGGTCTGGAATTGCGTCAAGATAGGAATCAATAACAAAGAAATGAAAACAGTAATTTGGCTAGCTTCCAAATGTTTCTTATAAAAAAACTTTTTAAAAACTTAATTACAATGTCAAACCCTTACTCGGTTTATATAGATCAACATTACGTGTTACGGATTGTAAAACCTAACATTTAGGGTTGGTATACGGTTCAAGATGAAAGTTTTGTGGATAGATAAACAAATTTGGTGAGAATAAACATGATAAGAACGAGTCGGCACAAATTGCATTCAATACCAAAAGTGTTTACATCTTTGTGATTTCTCCAAAAATGAAAAACGATTTTTGTTCAAATGCATGGCACTTCTATTTATAGGTCTTGACCCATACGTTTGGGAGCTTCAAACTTATGGTTCATTCGCTTGATATGTTCAAACGGCTGTCTCATACTTTTGACACATTTAATCCTTTGGTACTTAGTCAAACGTGTCTCTCATACGTTTGACTGTTCCATACGTTTAAACACACTTATAACTACATATTAAGTACAGACTCAATCTATCCTATTTTCTCGATGATAGGAATCGATATATGATAATTGTGATAGATTGAATTGAAATACAAATTGAAGATAAACAATCACCGAAGTGATCCCGGGCTAAGCCCTTCTCCACAAGGGAGCCTCTCCACAATGGAGCCCTAACCGAATAACAAACTCTCTCCCTTATTACTAACTAGTCCATACTTATTTATAAGAGAGAAAGTTACAAATACCCCCTCCCTAATACTAGAAATAGCAAAGTAAACATATGATTCCTAACACTCGATCTATCCTATTCACACAGTAACGGCCACGCAAATATGCATTAACAAAGACATTGCCATATTACAATCATAATGTAACTAGGAAACTATCTAAGTTTAACCTACATATCAACTTAGACCCTCCATACTTACCTACATGTAAATACGGTCGTTCCATATTCACCTACATGCGAATACAGTCCATTAATTTCCAACATTGTGAACTTATAATTTTGGTTCCTGTGGCTCATCAAGTACGTGACTAAATAATACGTTCAAACTGTCTCATGTGCTTGTTTCTTGAATGCAGGATAACGATTCTTGTTGTGCAGATCCTACGTGTGAGGTATGTTCTTATATATATGATTAAAGCTCTTAAACATGTTGCCACTTAATGTCTTGCATCTGTATTTTTAATTTTCTTGTTTATTTTGTATTCTAGCTGCCTGTTTACCTTTACCTCCTACGCGATCTAAATAGCAAGCTAGAATATTTTAGTCCAAAACCAACATCATTCAGATCGTTGAGCACTCCTCTTGGTTTAAGTGGAATAACAACAGTTGAATTTGTAAACAAGATTCAGACATTGTTTGCGACTTTGAGGAGACACCTGGATTCTGCTATATCTTTACTTGAACACGGTAATATTCTAATGTTAAATAACTGAAAGAAGTTCAGTATGGATTTAAAGTATTTTGCTTTCACAAAATATTTTTAGGGTCTGAATCATGTCAAACACACTGGAGCGACCAATCTTCTATGGCTGGTAATCCAGAAATAACTAACGTGGTGCTTTCTGTACCTTCTGTCTCGAGTTTAGTTGTCAAAGAGACGCTATTTTGCTTCAGCAAGGTATCTACTGCCCTTCTCTCTTCTTCAGCCTACTATATGTAGAGGTGGCAAAACAGGTGGGTCGGGCGTAGGGGTGTTCAAATAGCTCGCTGCTTGCTCGGAAAAAGCTCGGTTGTAAACGAGCCGGCTTGGCTCGTGAGCCAGCTCAAATAATTTATTTTATATAGATTAATTTTAATTTTAAATGTATGAAAATAAAAAAAAATGTGGGAGGGGGTTGAAGTGTTAACATTTTTTATTTTTAATTAATTAATAACATATAATACTTTGAATACGCCTTCCGGTTTTTAAAATATTAGAAAAATAAAAATAATACATAGAGATATATGTGTATTTTTTTATGTTTTCAATATTTGTTAAAAAAATTAAGAAAATAAAAATTAATAAAAGAAAATTAACTAGCCGGCTCGATTTGGCTCAAGCTGGCTCAGAATTTATTTATCAGTCGAGCTTGAGCTCGGCTCTTTAGCTCGATAAAATAAACGAGCCGAGCCGAGCTGGCTCGTTAAAATTCGAGCTCAACCTGGCTCGACTCGACCTTATTACAGCCCTAGTTGTGCGGATTTAACATGTCAAATAGGCTAATTATTTTTAATACGGATCTAAATGGGCCGGTTCTGTTGGGCTGACGTGCCCATTTTATATTTTATGAGTACATAATGGGTTGAATGGTTATAAAAGCCATATTGGTTAAAAGAATAATCTAATTTTTTTTAGTGAAGTGATTCAGATTGGATGTTTTCGGACCCGTTTGGACCTTCAATCTATTTTAATTTTTTTTTAATCCGTTTGGCCCATTAGAAATTAAGACAACCCATATTGACCCTTTTTAGGTAAGTGGGTCGAAATAGCCACGTCTACCAGTATGCATTTACAGCTTTTTATCAGCTTTGAAGCTGTGGCATTTTCATTATTAGTTTTTATTCTTCATTTTATCTTCTTTTTCTGCTCTATCCCATTTGGATCCAGCACAGATGCTGACCTGCCCAGATCTTATACTGTCGAAACAATCTTCTCTCTTGGATCTGCTTAAGTCTTTCCAGCTCAAAAAAGTCAATGATATTGAAGGCATGCAGTCTCTGTCATCAACAGGAGACGTATTTTGTCTATATGGTGGTGTCTTTGAGTTCCTAGAATCGGTTCTGGATACAGGTATGGTCAAATAAAACAGGTCAAACGTGTCAAAGTGTGCGTAAAACGTCTTAAATTATTCTATTAAGAAATCAGATCATTGAAGATATACTGTAAATTAGAAAATCGTATTTGACACGCTATTCTATGTACCTCAAAAAAAAAAAAAAAAAAGAAACTTGGGTCTTAATTGTTATTTGACTGATCATCTATTTTGCAGCACTCTGTTTCTCATTAATGCTTGCGTCAGAAGTGGTAGTAACGTTGGAGTCTGTAGTTATATCTCTCCAAAAAGTCATTGACAAGCCACTGGAGGGAACTACGAAACACAAATCGGCTGTCGTTCAAGAACTACTTGTCACTTCGCGCAACAAACTGTGTTCTTCCGCTCACAAAGTACTGAGTCATGATTGGCATGACATTGAAAACGGCTGGAAGGGGAAAGTAAATCTCTTATGTTCTTTTTGAATTATTTAGATCTCATGCTTTCAACTAATATTAATATGTTATTATCTATATAGCTTTTTATGGTCCTGATCTTTCTGTGTTGCAGGGAGAAATGGTGCAGAAGATTGTTCATATTTACTTGGAAAATTGCGAGTCTACTTCTCAATCTTTGGATGAACTTGCATGCTCTATTTTGCCTACGGTGAGTACCATTTACTTATGAATAAGTCGAAAGTTGGGTTATTTTTTTTTTCATCTCAAGCGGGTCAAATGGGGCAATACAACCTCCTATTTTTTGAGTAAAATACCATTTTCGTCTCTGAGATATGGCCAGTTTTGCAACTTTCGTCCAAATGTTTGTTTTTCCGTATCTGAATCCAAAAGGTTTGAAATCTTGTCATTTTTATCCAGCTCGTTAACTCCATCCATTCTTCTTTGTTAAGTCAGGGGTATTTCCGTCTTTTTTGTTAACTTAAAGGGCATCATGTACAAGCATTTAGCATAACCTACAAGTATTCAAAATACCCTTACTAAACAAAAACAAGCATGGAGAAAGACAAAAATACCCCTGGCTTGACAGAGAAAAATGGGTGGAGTTAACGAGCCGGATGAAAATTGCAAGATTTCAAACATTTTGGATCCAGATGTGGAAACACAAACCTTTGGATGAAAGTCGCAAAACTGGCCAAACCTTAGGGATGAAAATGGCATTTTACTCTTTTTTTATTTAAAGATCTAGATTCTTACTGTAATAATATTTTTAGATATAATCAATAATTTTCTAAAGCAGGTCCGTCTATGGTTTGTTTTGGTTATAGGTATCCCTTTCTAGCAGAACAACAGCAGAGGATTATAGCCACGGTTTTACCACTCTTTGTTCCTCAACTTTTTCCGTTTGGTACAAAGAGTTGGTACGCATCTTCTCTTATCATTGATTATTTATGATATTTTAAATGTTTCTGATTTGGCTTGCTTATAAAGTATTGTTTGCTTTGCAGCATGAGCAGAACCTCGTTATACTTGGCAAACTTGTAAGGCATTTTTTATCACATTTCATAAGCCATACATGCATAAGAAGCTGTGACATTTAACAATTTTAACATCTTACGTTAGGTTAAAGAAGCTGTTCAAATAAATAAATCAAGAGCTACTCCTCAACCTGCAGCGGTGCAGATACTTATGGAGAAGCTACATCGATCTGTAAATGTAGTTGTGTCCTTGATAAATATTTGCAAGACTCATGACAAGGTATGTGAAAAGCACTACTTGTTTCATTATTACAGCTAGGGATGTTCACAAATCATCAAAATTGACCCGCTCAAACTGAATAAAAACAGTTGGTTTGGTCGGTTTGTGACTTACGATTCGGTTCACGGTTTAGAACTTAGAATTGATTGCGTAACCGGACGTTTACCTCTATTATTAGCTGTATTTAATATTTGGAATATGGAGTTATGCATATATATCTGTGTTGTAGAACTCGCTAGGCGCTAGTCGGCTTGTGGAGTACCGATTAGCGATTAATTGGGAGTAATCGGGATTAATTGGAATCATTTAGATTGGAACTTTGTATGTAATATTTCAAAATTATATACATATATATAGTTTTATTTATGATTTAATATATAGATAATCTTATATGTACTACCTAAAAAGCTGTTTTTACAACATCTTGATGACTAACATGTAATAGTTTAGGTCAATTTTAATAAACTACTATAAGTTGGAGGATGGAAATTGTAATTTAGAATCGATTTCGTAACCGGACCTTTACCTCTATTATTAGTTCTATACTTCTATTTAATATTTGGAATATTGAGTTATGCATATGTATCTATGTTGTAGAACTCGCTAGGCGCTAGTCGGCCTATGGAGTACCGACTAGCGATTAATTGGGAGTAATCAGGATTAATCGGAATCAATCAGATTGGAATTTTGTATGTAATATTTCAAAATTATATACATATATATAGTTTTATTTATGATTTAATATATAGATAATCTATATGTACTACCTAAAACGCTATATTTACAACATCTTGATGACTAACATGTAATGAGGTCAATTTTAATAAATTACTATAAGTTGGAGGACGAAAATTGTAATTTAGTTATAAAAAAGGTAAAAAAGGAAAAGAAGCCACTACCAGAAAGACGCCGGAAATTGACTGGCGTTCTGGTCCGACTACCGATTAATTGACTAATTAACTGAAAATTACTCGTAGATGGCCGATTAGCGATTAATCGCTGACTAGTCGTGATTTTTGCAACACTGATATGTATAGTATTCAACTTTATCCTTTTTAAAAATTAAACACAAACTTGGCGATTTTGAAAAAAAAACAGGTACAAACTGCAAACCGCCAAACCAAACCGTTTTGGTCGGGTTGGGCCTACTCAACTGACTAGGCGGGTTTAGTTTTCTGGTTTTTTCAGTGGTTCAGCTCAAAATATTAGTCAAAACTGGCCATGAACACCCCTAATCACTGCTTTAGGTTATGCAACCCTGCTGTAAATTTTAATGTAGGTCACTGTTCGCACAATGGCTGTCAAGTATGGTGGGAAGTATGTTGATTCCTTCCTAAAAGGTAAACATTGACATGTGGCACTTTGTAACTTATGTCTACTTCTACTATCTAGATGTGTCAAAATCGGCGGGTTGCAACTTGCAACACATCAAAACTGGACGGGTTGGTTCAAAATTGATATACGTTCATAATGAATCAGTGCGTCGAATGTCATTACAAAAACATATATGATGTGTTTCATTTAATATGTTGAATAAAATGATTTGGGAGGTTTATGCATTAAAAAATACACTTCTTTTTATTTAATGCTTTTGATCCATCAGATATAAAATAAGCCTCAAGTACGTATGTTTTATGGGTTTACTGAAATTTGAGCGTTGTGCAGTTTTTGAGTTTCTAGAATCCAAGTTCCAGGACCACAAACAGCTTATCATTCAACTGGTAGTGTAGCCTTCATTCTTGTAGTTTATGTCAATGGTTTAAAATATTAGTTCATTCTGTATACAAAGTGATACAAATTAAAATAGTGGTTTAAAATTTTAATGCTATTGAGGTTTTTGAGTTTTTCTCAGTTTAAAGACTTCCAGTTCGGGACAAGAACACTACAAACTTTATGTTCAGAAGCGAAGGTATAGTTTGATTTTTGTAGTTTTATCATCAAATTGTTTATTTCTAGTTTTCGATCACTAATTAACCATTTATGGAAGTTTATCCAATATCTTATTATTTTTATTAACTTTTGTATATTGAAAGGGATTGAAACAAACCAGCATCACTAGTAGAATTCCTGCTACCAAGAGATCTCTCGAACGGTTTCTATTCCGTGTTAAGGCTCTTCTTCACACTTCATCAAGTGGATGCACCTTCTCGATGGGTATGTAATATATTGGTCTGCTGGAAAACTGAAACACCGAACCATAACCGAAACTAAAACGAAATAATAGAACCAATTGAGAAACCCATGATTCGATTATGGTTTATTTATAACAATATTGTGGTTGTACTTATATCAATAAGCGAAATAACCCAACGGTCCCACCATTGAAACCAACCTATATAGTTTTTATAGTTATTACATTATATGTCAGAAAAGTTTTGTTATAATTTTTTGATAAATGTATTATTGCATGCACCCTCCTTCCTTTTTTTTATAAATTAACAGACTTGTTGCCTTTTGCTTTAGCCCAAAATTAAAAAGATGAATGGTGAAGAAGTAAGAACGGCTGACCGTGTAGCAGTTACAGTCGCTAGATTTATTAACAAATTGTTTTGTGATAACCAAACTGTTTTTATCCGAAACCGATTAGTTGTGAAAATCTATAAATTGTAACATTGGTTATAGGTTTGGTTATGCTTTTATATATAGAGTTTCGGATTGAACTGGATGAAAGCCCGTCAAGTCTTGCATACAACTCCCTATTTTTATTCTTTAACTCAAGGATATTGAATATTGTGTCATAATTAAGACATTACTTAACTATTTTGACAGGTAACTTGAAGCACAAGAACTTGATAGGTCAAGTTGTGAGCTCTCAAGCATACACAGATGGTGAAAATGAAAATAATAGTGATGATTTTGTTGGGAATGTTGCTGAGGATGAAGTTGTGAGAAATTCAGAGGATGATGGAGAAGTAGTGAGAAATTCAGAGGATGAAATGAATCTGTAACTAATCAGAATGGAGGCATTATGAAGGTTGTGTAGATGTTAGACAACTTGTTTATGGTACAAGAAGGCTTTTCAAGTGTTTCTACAGATAAAATTTTGATTGATATCTAGTAAACATTTTGAAGTAGGTTTGTAATTATTTGTATGATTGAAGTTTCTACACATGTTACCGCAACGTTGGTATGGACAAAACTTACCCTACCATCCGAGTGTTGGTCCGAACAAAAACTCACCATCACCTATGCAAAGGTTGATTCGAGTTAGGGACAAAAAATACTACCACATATGAATACCTACATTAGAGCGCAGAGTCTGAATTTGTACTTGTTACTGTTGTTTGGTATAGAGAATGATCTCTGAATAGGGTTTGAATCGTATTGAGAAAAATTGTATTGAAGTTGTACAAGAATTGGGTTACATAGAGATGGTGATATATAGGACACCATATTACACTCTAGCCCCTATACTATCTTTTTCCTTCTTTCCGACACTCCCCCTCAAGTTGAGTAGTGGGGTCACCAATACTTAACTTGCTCAAACAGCTACTAAAAACGTTTTCGTTGACTGCTTTTGTGAGAATATCTGCGAGTTGTTCTTTTGTTGATATATATGGGAGCTCTATGATTCTTTCCTCCAGTTTTTCCTTGATGAAATGTCGATCCACCTCCACGTGTTTTGTTCGATCATGCTGAACTGGGTTTTCTGAGATTTGTATTGCAGCTGTATTGTCGCACATAATTTTACTGGGTGTCGCCCTTTGGGAAAAACCAATGTCTTCTAGGAGCTTCCTGATCCAAAGAACTTCACTTAGCCCTCGAGCTATGCCTCTGAACTCAGCTTCTGCACTCGACAGAGCGACCACCTTCTGTTTCTTACTTCTCCATGTGACAAGGTTTCCACCAACCAAGGAGAAGTACCCTGACGTTGACCTTCGGTTTCCCTTATCTCCTGCCCAGTCGGCGTCCGTGTACAGCTCAACATTTAAATGTCCACTTGCTTTGAACAACACTCCATGGCCTGCGGTACCCTTTAGATACCTTAGAATTCTCTGAGCAGCTTCCATGTGGGCAACTTGCGGTTGGTGCATAAACTGACTTACCACTCCAACAACATAAGCTATATCAGTTCGAGTATGGGAGAGATAAATTAACTTGCCCACGAGTCGTTGATATCTTTCTTTGTCTGCGAGCTTTCCATCGAGTTCCATGTGAAGATTGTGGTTCACCACCATTGGCGTATCTGCTGGTTTACAATCAATCAACCCAGTTTCCGCCAGGAGATCAAGAACATACTTCTTTTGGCAGATGAAAATCCCCCGTTTAGACCTGAGAACTTCTATTCCAAGGAAATACTTGAGATTCCCAAGGTCTTTCATTTCAAACTTTGAAAACAAATTTCTTTTCAGCTGTGCTATTTCTTCTACATCATCTCCGGTGATAATCATGTCGTCCACATATATGATCAAGCAAGTTACGAGGCCGTTCCTCCTTTTGAGGAACAAGGTATGATCAGCGTTACTTTGGTGATACCCATATTCTTTCATGGCCAAGGTGAACTTTCCAAACCATGCCCGAGGAGACTGTTTTAGCCCGTATAGAGATTTCTTCAACCTACAAACTTCCCCATCTTTAAAACCCCCTGAAAAACCTGGAGGTGCTTCCATGTAAACTTCTTCAGTTAGGTCTCCATGAAGAAATGCATTTGTAACATCAAATTGATGAAGGGGCCAATCCTTATTAGCTGCCACGGAAAAAAGAACTCTGATGGTATCCATTTTTGCAACTGGAGAAAATATCTCAGAGTAATCGATCCCATACGTCTGAGTGTACCCTTTGGCTACAAGCCGGGCTTTGTATCTTCCAATAGAGCCATCTGGTTTATATTTAATCGAATACACCCACCGGCATCCAACTGTTTTCTTTCCTTTAGGAAGAATGCACTTCTCCCATGTGTTGTTTTTCATAAGAGCACGCATCTCCACTTCCACTGCTTCTTCCCAGTTCTTCTTACCTTGAGCTTCCTTTACGGAATTAGGTATTTGTTCAGTGTATAGAGAAGTAACAAATGCTTTCGCACTGTTAGATAAGTTCCCGTTGACCATATTAGCTACAAGATATCTTGAATTTCTGGTCTCCCTCTCTGGGGAGTACCGTTTTGGAGGAAACCCTCTATTGGCTCTAGGTGGAAGAGAGTATCTTCCGGTAGTCTCTGCTGCACCTGGTTCAACATGTTCAACGACTGGCTCAACCTGTTCAACCACTGGATCAACATGTTCTGTAGTTGTCGGTTCTATGTGTTCCCCTGTTGTCTCATAGTTATAAGACGTAGAACATTCAGGGTTCTCAGTATTTCTTACCTCAGGCATCACGTTGGATGGACTTTCTTCAGTGGTACTGTGCTCCGCGGATTGTGTGTCTGTGTTTGAAGTCGCAGTACTGTGATAGTTTTCTGTTGTGACTTCTTCCGGTAGTCTCTGCTGCACCTGGTTCAACATGTTCAACAACTGGCTCAACCTGTTCAACCACTGGATCAACATGTTCTGTAGTTGTTGGTTCTATGTGTTCCCCTGTTGTCTCATAGTTATAAGACGTAGAACATTCAGGGTTCTCAGTATTTCTTACCTCAGGCATCACGTTGGATGGACTTTCTTCAGTGGTACTGTGCTCCGCAGATTGTGTGTCTGTGTTTGAAGGACTCGCAGTACTGTGATAGTTTTCTGTTGTGACTTCTTCAGATGAGGGAATTTGGGTTAACCAGCTCAGAGTGTCTATACTGTCATTCTCCCCCTGACCACTGAGTTGGGTGTTATAAAAGTATTTTGTTTCAAGAAAGTCAACATTCATTGTGGTGAACATTTGACGAGTTGTTGGATTATAACACCGGTAACCTATTTGATCGATTCCATAGCCGACAAATACACATTTTTCAGCACATGGGCCAAGCTTGTTTCGATTGGTTTTGGGTATATGAACAAATGCGGTACACCCGAAGATTCGGGGTTCAAGTGTAAGGGGATGAGGGATACTGGCAGACTTAGACAGACAATCTAAGGGAGTCTTAAATTTAAGAGCTTTTGTGGGAAGCCGATTCAACAGATACACAGAGGTCGCAACTGCCTCCGGCCAGAAAGATTTAGGGACCTGAGATTCGATCAAAAGGGCTCGAGTCATTTCAAGAATAATACGGTTTTCCGTTCGGAAACACCGTTTTGTTCGGGGGTATGAGCACAAGAGGTTTGGTGAATTAATCCTTTGATTTTAAAGAATTGTTTCATAGATGTATTGACAAATTCCCCCCCATTGTCGGATCGAAGGATTTGGATTTGAGTTTGAAATTGAGTTTGAATCATAGCATAAAATGTGACAAATTTTTCGTAAACTTCGGCTTTGGTTTTTAAAAAATATACCCATGTCATGCGAGTGCAATCATCCACGAACAGTATAAAGTACCGAAGACCCTGCTCCCCCATCACAGGAGCAGGACCCCACACATCATAATGGATTAGTGAAAAAGGTGAAGCAACTTTCGTATTGCTAGGTTTGAACGGTTGTCGATGGCTTTTAGCGCGAAGACAGGTTTCACAATCTGTTTTTTCCATTTGAAGGGAAAAGTTTTGGAAACAAAAGGTGCGAATAACCACTGGATGGGTGTCCCAAACGTCTATGCCATAGCCAGGCTTCCCGGTTTTCTGTTCCATGTGCCAATATCACAGTACCCTGTTGAGCCACTTCATCCACATAGTACAATCCGTGGCGCTCAGTACCACGTCCGATAATCACACCCGTCCTGATATCCTGTAGGAGGCAGAAAGTAGGGTGCATTAGAACCGTGCAATTTAATTCTTTGGTAATATGACTAATTGAGAGCAATTTGTGTGATAATGACGGAACATAGAGGCAATTTGATAATTTCATAGTTGGTGAAATTTCAATTACTCCTCCTCCTCCTTTCACTTGCATCGTTCCGTTGTTTGCTGTATGGATTTTAGTTTTTTGAGGTTGGCTCATTGAACGTATGTCCAATGGTTCAAACGTCATGGTGTCAGTAGCACCAGAATCAAATATCCAAGCACTATTTTTCCCATGATTGATTTTCATTTTTCAATTTTTTTTAACTTCGCTGGAAGCCCGTAAACTCGCGTTCAAGACTTATCAAATCCGCCGGTAACTGAACTGAGCGACTTAAATCCGCCAACAAAACAACGCCAGAGAATGACGTTCGCTTACCGGCGTATTTATTAAATACACCGGTAACTTGAACTCGCGTTCAAGGTTTAAAGTGGACCCCGAATAATTTCGCCCGAACACCTTCGCTGGTTCAAAAAACAAAACAAATCCGCTATCTTGCTGACTTGTCTGACTTCGCTGACTTCCGGATTAAACAAGTCCAAATTAGGGTTCGCTGACTCCAAATCTCCGCCGTCATCACCACTATGACTTCTGAACAGATCGGTTAGGGTTTCTTACGTGTGGGACAGGTTCTTGTCGGCCCTTTGAAAAAAAAAACAACGGCCACGTGATGTTGATGTTGATGATAATTTGAAGTTGTTGATTATTAAAATAATAATCCTTAAATTAATGCCCTCCACATCCAAGTTGCTGTTCCCAATGTAGAATCATGGATGATTGATTGTTCTTGTTGACTTTTGTGCTCTCTTCTTCACGTGAGTTTGGCTCCCAAGACTTGTCCAACTAAATGGCGGCCTCCTCTTTGTTCCCCTCTGCCGTGAGATGATGATGATGTAGGTTGGTGTCTTGGTTTTGATTTTGATTTGTTGGATTTTTTCCTGGTTTAAGTTTGGATTGAATGGGTTTTGAGTTTTTTGGTTTTGAGATTGACGAACAGAGTTTTCAAGGATCATAACTCTGCTCTGATACCATGTTGTTTGGTATAGAGAATGATCTCTGAATAGGGTTTGAATCGTATTGAGAAAAATTGTATTGAAGTTGTACAAGAATTGGGTTACATAGAGATGGTGATATATAGGACACCATATTACACTCTAGCCCCTATACTATCTTGTTCCTTCTTTCCGACTGTTACAGTGTTTTTATTAATTGCAAGAATTACAAATGTACACATGTTTACTGAATAAGGAAACCAAAAACATTTAAAAATATCGTCACATTATCACCACCTTTTAATCACAAAGAGAATGGCTTTGACCATTTTTGAGAGATTTTCATTATTATGGGTTTCATTTTTGAGGACTTGTTTTGGAGGTGGTAAGTGTTTTTGGTTTTCTTATTAAGTTTACAGTGTTTTTGAAGAATAATTTTTTTCTTTAGATTTCGCAACTGATTAGGCACGGTTTTAGGGTATTTCTTGGATTTTTTTTGTTATTATGGGTGCTCTAAAAAGCTACAACATATATAGAAGAGTTAACTGCTATTTTCGTCCCTGTGGTTTGGTGGAAAGTGACACTTCAGTCCAAAAAAAATCTGCGGTAGTTCCGTCCTTAACATTTTTGAAACGTGCCATTTTAGTCTAAAAAGATAATGCGCCGTTAAAAACGGAAATGGCGCAAGGCGTTATCTTTTTGGACCGAAGTGGCACGTTTCAAAAATGTAGAGGACGGAACTGTCGCAGATTTGTTTTTTAGATTGAAGTGACATTTTTCATCAAATCACAGGGACGAAAATGACACTTAACTCTATATAAAATAATCATCCATGTTCACACCCCAACTTTTAATAAAAATCAAATTTGTCTCTCTTGCGCTTACCAAATCTATCCTAGCTTTTCACACCCATTAGCAATCCAACCTAAACTAGTTTTTTACTAATAAATATGATTTAGATTTTATATTATTCTATAAAATTTATTATAAGTAATAAAAATGTTTTTTATACTATATTTTTTAAATATAAAAATAATAAAAAAAAAGTTTACATTCATCAAAATACTTAAATTAAATAGATAGATCAACTTAAAATCGTAACATTGAATGTAAAATTACAAGTACATAAGATACGAACTACATAATTATTCATCAAGGGAAATTTTAGCCACATATTGTTTTTTAGAACGTTACGAGCTTTATTATGAATTTGTGCCCTATGTGTCATATAACTAGATATGTCTGTAATTCGTTCAGTAGTTGAGTATTGAAAAGACCGTTCATCATCTTCAGTAGAGCTTATTTGTTGTCGATTTGTAGGCTTGTCATTTAGAAATTAAGATGGATCATAATAGTGAAGGTACATGTCTCGTTCATCCTCAACAATCACACTATGAATAATTTTATACATGCAATTATAAACGTTCCCATGATATCCTTGTCCCACACAAGACATGGGCGTTGAAGAAATGCAAATCAAGCTTGTAGAACTCCAAATGCTCGTTCAACATCTTTTCTAAAGGCCTCTTGATGTTGAGCACATAATTATGTTTCCGAAGTTGTGGAGAAGTTATGGACTTCATAAAGTCAACCCATGAAGGATATATTCCATTAGTGAGACAATATGTCTTATTATATTCCCGACCATTCACGAAGTAACTCACATTTGTTGCTCAACCTGACAATACATCATCAAAACCAGGAGAACCCTGGAAGACATTGATGTCATTGCACGTACTTAGTGTTCCGAAGAATGCATTCCATATCCATAAGTCATATGATGCAATGACTTCTATAGTTATTTTTTGTTTACCGCTTCTACCTACATATTGCCCAGCCCAAGTGGTAGGACAATTTTTCCATTCCCAGTGCATACAATCAATGCAACCTACCATTCCTGAGAATCTACATTTTGCCCCAACATGGAGTAATCTTGTTAAATTATCATTATTTGGCCTTCTAAGGTACTCTTGATCGAAGCATGAAATAAGACCTTCTACGAACTTTATAAGAGAGGCCTTTGTTACAATTTTACTCATTCTCACATTTTCATCATGTGCATCCACTGATGTCCCATACGTTAACACCCGCATTGCTCTGGTACACTTCTGCAATGGTGAAAGACCTTGTCTACCTGTGACATCACGTCTTTGTTGAAAATATTTGACATTGGCCTTAACAGCAACCACTATACATAGGAATAGTGGTTTTTGCATTCGAAAGCCTTAACAACAGCCACTACACATAGGAATAGTGGTTTTTGCATTCGAAATTTACACTGAAAAGTTAGGTTATCAACAAAGTAGTCTTGCATCAAACGTGCCTCACCCTGTCCATGTTCCCGATTGCAATACCTCCTTCATGTACGAGGATGATCTCTTATGATCATATCTGGCATACTTATGAATAATTAAATCATGATATACTCAAGTTGACGATTTAAATGAATAACTTGTTCTTGTCATGCAATCATTCGAGTCTAGTGAATCGGAACTCTCTAATAAGCTTTCATTATATGACATTTTTTAAAGAGATGAAAATGAAAAGTTTTGGTTGGATGAGCGAATATCTCAACGTTATACTCTATTTATACAAGAAAAATAATGAATATTCATACCGGATAATGTTAATATTTCCTATCCAAATAAAATCTAAGCACACCCAATGAAAAGTTGACAAATGAAAAATTGAAGATAATGTCAAATTCACCGGATAATGTTAAATTGTCTTATCTAAATAAAATCCAAGTAACCAATGAAAAGTTGACAAATGAAAAATCGAAGATAAAACACATAATAGAGATCTTACACACACATGAAATATGGAACTATATTTATTTTCCATAAAGCTTCGACATTTGAGAGTTTTTCTTGTCTTCTTCTTAAGGTGACAAATATTCCTTTCGTAACAGTGTGTTAAGATGCAGAAGTTGCATATTCTTCCTTTTGACATTGTTTTTCTTGCTCCAGACTCTGTTTTCCTTGGTCCATGTCATATTTTCCTTTAAGGAGTTCATTCTCAGTGTCTCTAGCAAGCGTCAATGCTTAAGGTTGTTCAGCAACTCCATCGGAAACCTTACTTTTTCCCTTTTTAGCCGCATATCTACTAGTTGGGCATTGAATTGTTGAACCACCACTATTTGGCATTTCTAGGTTGGAATAGTCCCCTACCACCACTTCACATTCAGGATGAGAATGTGTTGTGTCACGATGTATTTGTAATTCCCACTTCGGGTGTTTACACATAACTTCATTAAAAACAACATAATCTACGAACTTGCTTTTAACTTCATGCTGATAAATTTTATGAGTTTCACCTTCAACATCTTTCTAGCTCATCCCGCTTTTTATGCAGCGATATGCTTTACGGTACACACCAACCCAATTTCGGACGCTTTCGTTAAGCCGTTTATAACGACCTTTCATCAGTTCTACATTTCTCTTACCAAGCTTTTCTGGATTTTCTGCCTAAGTTTCGTCATACAACTTTTTTCCTTGTGCCCACAATGATGTAGATTTATGGTTTTTGTCACCAATTTATTTTCACTAACAATACATCATGATGACATTAAAGCGACATCTTTAGCAACATCCCTTTTAGTAATCTCCAGGAACATAACTCGGGTTTGAATAAAACAGAGTGTTTTCATGTATTGAATATTCGAGTAATCTCCAAGATTCAAATAAAAGTTTGGAAAAGAAGAAACCATGGTCGAAAATACGAAATTAAAAGAGATTAGAGATAGAATAGTAGGAGTAGATATGAAAGTATGCCAAATTTTAAACAATATTTATAACAAGTTTCATGAACATTGAAATTTTTTAAATCCCTTGTTAAATTAGATAATGTTAGATTTTTTAGATAACAAATTTAATCAAAAAAATTTAACAAACCAATAGAATGTGGACAAGTGGCAAATAAGATAACCTTAAAAGTCATTTTTAATAAAATTTATATTCGAATGCTCAAAAAAATACCATCGTATTTTTAGATTTATCTAATAATACTAAAATATTATAAGTTTTTTCAAATAAGCAAATTTTATATATAACTAATTGTTTTAAAGAAAAAAAAGGGAAAATAAAACAAAGGACAACCAATACTAGAGGGACATGTGTCAAGGTTGTGAGGAAAATTTGGTGGTGACCTAGGCCGTTGGAATGACCAAGTTGTGGACAAAACATGATTTTTTTCTTTTATTTTTTATTACTTTTGCCAACGAACCCACATAAGTCACCAATGGGAAATGCCTTAGACTATACACTATCACAAACTAACATATTATTAAAAAGCTAACTTCTCTCTATTCTACCAACCTAACCTAACCTAACCTAACCCAATCTAACTTTTCAAATTCATTACAACCCAACCTAAATCAATATTTTATTAAATAAATATGATTTATAGTTATTGTTTATCATAAAAAATAATAAAAATAATACTTTTATTTTGAAATTAATAAATTGTTTCTATTAAGTAAAAAAACATATAAATCTTTTACATAGCACCCACAATGTGGTGCTTTATTGCTCGTCCATTCAATGTGGCTTTCTAGCGTACTTTTTAGCTCGTCCGGACACATTGTGGCACTCGGTTCGGTTCGTAGCAGGCCCGAGCCTGCGAACTCCCAACGACTTCTTGTGTGGACCTGTGACACTCGGCAAATTTCCAGGTCAATTTTGTACGCCAAACTAAACATGCTTTATTCTATAAACGTGCATTGAACTTAATTTTCAGTAATTAGGTCATCAAGTCTAGCATAGTCCAGGCATCTCATATCGTATACTCGGTAATTCATGAGAATTGTCGGTATATGATTAGCCAATAAACAAAAACAAATATTGTGCAAAACAAAAACAAAATAAAAAACTTGAATATTCAGTTTTTATGTATGATTATATTAGTATATATTTATTAGTTTTAGATCACTTCCAATCTATATAATCCATATACATAACTTTGTAATTTAAAGGTTTTTGGACTTCGAACATGCATGTTTATATATGAAGTTATGTGTATACACTTAATATATAGAGAGAGCGGTTAACATACATTATGAGTAATCGTACTTAATGTACGGGACAATCGTGACCGTCAGATCAGGGGATTAAAAGCGTGATTAATTAGATGATGAGAAGCGGGGTCAAAAGCGTAATTACGGTAACTAAAGGTTAAAATCGTCAATTTACTATACCTATATACCCGGCTAAATCTCTGTCTCAAATCAAAAACCATAATTAAACCCCAAAATTAACGGTGAGGTTCAAGGCGATTACGACCAAGGGAGAACGACGACAACAACGGTGAACAATAAACGAGCATCGATTTGAAGTGAGGATGACGAATACGGCATTAAGAGGTATCGATTAAATCATCTTCTCATCCGTTTATTTTCTTCTTCAATCACAAGGTTTTAGTTGAAGAAATTGTCATACTAATCGGTGGTTTCATTGTATGGTGAACAAAAATTGAAGCTAAACGAGAGAGAATGAGCAAGAAACGAAACGATCCGGTGCACACGGTGCACACTAGCGGCATAAATCCAGGTATCTTCTAAAAAATCCGGTTTGATTAACTAGCGTTATTTGATATGAACTAGCGTAATTTGATGTTGATTCATGTTGATTCATTGATATGAACTAGCGGTATTGTTGGATATGAACTAGCGGTATTAGATTGTTCATCCCCCATCCACTGTATTATTAGGTTAAATTGTGAAATTGGGGATTTTGAGCTAACTTTCCTTTTTGTTTAAAAAATTATCGAATGTTTTATTAGGTTAAATTTTGATATTGGGGCTTCTAACTTGCCCTTTGTTTTCGTCCGTTTTTAAAGCAAAAATTTTGATTTAGCAGGATGAAAATAATAACGCATCCAAAAAACATAATTATGCCTGGTGTATAAGATTAGTTGAGCACCAACAAGTGAAAATATGTTAGTATGCATTCTGTAATACATGTATTAACATGTCAAAAAGGGTCTTAACGTTAGAATTAGTTAGTTTTGGTGGGGAAATCATTGAAACTGATGCAAGATGGACATCCTGTGGCTTGTTTTTGTCCACTAAACAACTTCTGTTATGAAAAAGAATTGTTGGCAAAATAATAACGCCTATTGTAAAATATTTGTTGAGCAAAACCAATGAAAATAATAACGCAAGTTGTATAAGATTTGTTGAGCACAACCAATAAAATAATAACGCCTGTTATTATATGAAAAAGCTAATTTGCTTGATTTAATTTGTTTTGAAATATGAATGTAGGGGTTGCTAATGATGATGATGATTTTGAGCCCCCCATTCAGCCGATGATAACAAACCAACCTCGCAAGTTAAACGTAAATAAAAAGCAAAAAAAAATTAAATCTTGAAGATGATGATGATGATTTTGAAGTACCGATTAAAGACTTGATAGGCAAAAGGGCCGAAAACACAAAAAAGAGGCCAAAGACTTCAACTGACCAAGATGATGATGACTTTGAGCCAGTAAAAAAGAAACCATCGAAAGAACACAAGCAGATAGATCCTAGAAAGGGGAAACAGACGATTACCGAAGCAGAACCAATTAGGACGGAACCAAGACCGTACTATGAATATCATCATGATGTAATAAGCCTACGGTGTAGCCCTTCAGGTTTCTTGGATACAGTAAAACAATTTACAGAAGCACAGGTAGCGGATGTGAAAAGGATTGGATTTGGTGATGTTCTTGATATAAAGCTTAATCATATAAGCACACATCTAGGTTATTGGCTCGTATGAAACTATGACGAGCAATACAACACACTAAACATAGGAAATCATAAGATAGAAATCACCCGAGATTCAGTACATGATGTGTTTGGTATTCCAAAAGGGAATGTTATAGTACGGGAAAAAAATAAGCCTCGGAAAGGAGCAATAGTCGAAAAAAATACTGCTACTCAAGGGGCCGAAACAACTATTGATGAGTTCAAAAACCAGTGGCCCGACACCAACAAAATTACTCATACGTTAGTTGCAAAAACTATGAAAATACAAACAAATGGCGGCAAATTATTCAAATTAAATTTTCTAGCCTACTGGAACACTTTGTTTGTAGAGATAACAAAGTCAACAATGGTTAAACAAAGTTTTCTACTTGCCATTGACAAAGAGGAAGACATTTCAAAGCTGGATTGGTTCTCCTTTGTTTTAGAATCGCTCAAACGAACTAGACAAGGTTGGAAAAAACTGGACTCATAATACAATGGACCAGTTGCATTTCTAACGGTAAGTTTTGTAGACATCTTTAAAATTTATGCTAATACAATATTGGTAGTAGTAATTTGTTTTTTTTCAAACAACTATATGCAGCTTCTATAAAGCCATTATTTCAACAAAAGGCACAAAATTTTCGATGAAGTTGTCAAACTGCCTGTCATAAAGTATATAGCATCTGGTATGATCGACGACGTGGAAGAATATTTATACAACAATGGGCCGCTGAATGTTGAAGATTGTGATGAAGTTGACAAAGACGAAGAAACGCATGACAATCGCCAGGATCAACATGTGACTGCCTCGGACATCAATGGCGATGATCATCAAAATGAAGAGGCTCCGACAACGCCATTCGAAATCGTAAATCAACAAACTTCGACGTTATTCACGGACCTGTTCGCTGACAACATCCCATTACACGAGGCAGCTGCAGTACAAGAAAACCTCACCGCATTCGATACTTCAGATCAGCCTAGTGCAGATACGGATGACTTCACAATACCACCAGTGGATACCACACATGTCTACAAAAGAAGAAACCTGGCTGGTGAAGATTCGATTGACGAATGTTACATACCATCAACTACCGATTGGTTTGAGGGCTTGAATCATAGTGAACATATTTCAGATTTGAACCTAGAAGAAATGGGCATAGGGACACAAACGCAAAAAGAGCTTGACTACTGCAACACTCCGCTTCAACTAACCGGGGTGATCTATGATCATGTTGCGCGGGAAGCCTCAAACAAAAATAAGAAGGTAAACTGGATTTTTGTTTATGATATTATGAATAACGCATGCTTTAAGAACCTCGTATTACAGTATAATGCTTGTTTATGATGTTAGAAAAATAACGCTTGTACATCTAGAAAAATGACGCTAGTTAAAAAAATTAATAACGCATGTTAGTTTAACAAATTAATACCGCATGATTTGAGTCACTCTTTTGTATTAATACCGCATGATTTGAGTCACTCTTGTGCCGCTTAGAAGCCATCTTGAGACTGGGTGTTTACTGGTGGATAAATCTGGGTATAACGGGCCAGGTTTGGGCTCGTTTGGGGCGTCTAAATTTGTTCAGATGGGTGCTGCTGCTGGTTACAAGACCTGGGCTTGGACAACTACTGTAACTGGGTCAAGTTAGATTAAGAAATTAATAAGCCTGTACTAAGCCCAAATATATATCACTGGCACAAGAGGCCCATTAACATATATGTCTTGATGTCATAAATAGTGCAATGGGCTTCTAATGATATCGACTACCCACTAGATTAAGCTGTTGGGCCAATTTATTAGGAGAAACATTGGCCTGTTTGGAAAAAATTGAACTAAATTTGCTTTGAAATCAAGCCCATGATTAACAACAAAAATGGACAAGAACATAAATAAAAATTACGCTAGTTACCTAGATAATGACGCATGATATTGCTAAAAATGAAAATTACGCTTCTTAGATAGATAATCACGCATGATATTGATAAAACTCCAATTCTGCAGCTGTTGTTAAAAACAATGGACAAGAATATATATAAATACATTTCTCTGGTTACGGAAATGAATAATCTCATTACGGACGTAAAGGAAAAGTGTTCCTGGGATCCAGAAATAATGAGAATGTGTAAACGATGGGATGATGTGGTTAAAAATACCGTGCCGACGAGAACTGATCAAGTAAGCTCTGGAGGTGATGAGGCGGTTCAAAACAAAGTTGGAGAGGGTGGCGATACAATTCAAGAGTTAGGAGGGGATGGAGATGCAACCGTGGAAGATGAAAACACAGGAAAAACAAAAGGTAGATAAGAATTTGTGTTATTTCTTAAGATTTACGGGAATTTATGTTTAATAATAACCAAAACGTTTGTGATTTTATAGGATGTCATGATGTTGATAATATGACATATGACGATGGGGGTATTTCAGACTCATGCCTGGCTGCATTACAAACCATCGAACCAGGTGTATACAAGCAGACGACAGAAGGTAACAAATACGATCATTGCTAAATTATTAACCGTATTCTAACTTGTGTTTACAAAAAATTAACCTACTCGAACATACAAACAGTGACACAAGCAGATGTGGTACACCAAATGGACCAAGCTGTAAATTTAGCAGAGTGCAGTCAGCAAAAAGCACAAAGTCAGAATACAATAACCGAGTCGATGTTGAATGAGCTTGAAAAGATAAACCCTGACGTCTATGGTAAAGAAATTCCTCCGACCACATCCGCTGAAGAAACTGATGAAGTGGCGGTTGCGGAAATGCAGTCGGTGGAGACGCTTTTAAAATTGGCTCCAATCCTACAAACATCAAATGAAAGTAAGCAAAACACTCCCGTGTCTGCGAACACAAAGATAACAGATGACGAGAGACATACCCAACTAGTGAGAACGCGTATCAAATTGTTGAGGGAAAAGAACGAAAAACGAATGGCAGAATTAGGTGACGCATACAGATCACCTTACTCCAACAGGATAACCAACTTATATGAGCCACTTCTGGAACGTGACCAAACGATCATCTGTTATCTCTTAGCTCCGGTCGGAGATATTGGGTAAGATGTTTTGTCTCTTTTAAACAGCTTAAAATTTTCATTTCTTTTTAAACTGTCCTTTTTCGTTTTAAACAACAGGACATATACAAGTCTGAAAGTGGAGTCGAAACACTAAAAATCATTTTTGAAAGCTTTCACCCATCGCAATACATAGCTTCAAGTGGAGTGGACGCGTTTGTAGATGTGTTAAACTTTGAAGAGAAAAAAAGGGACAAAAAATCATCACCCTACAGGCTGTTCTTGCCAAGTACAATATTTGTAAGTTTTTTCACAATAATCACGCATGTATGAATTATTCTATGTTAATCACGCATGTTTGAACTTTTATATGTTACCCACACATATTGAAATGTAATCACGCATGTTAAGGTTGTTAACCAAGCATGCTATATGATAATCACGCATGTTTAAAGTTGATGCACATGTGTTAAGGTTAACCAAGCATGCTATATGATAATCTCGCATGATGAAAGTTAAATGAATACATGTTTATTGTTAACCAAGCATTCTATATGATAATCACGCTTGTTTAAGCTTAATGGACTGATGGAGTTTAATGAAAAAAATCACCAAAATTTTTGCAGCAAGACGAAATGTTTGGGCCAAAATACACAGACAACGATCGATTGAAAGTATTTGCTCCAAGCCTAGACGATATACTATGTAAGTATCAGGTGAAGAAACTTGACACAGTGGATCTAATCTTCATTCCAGTACTACTATCTGATCATTTCTGGTGCCTATGCTTTCACTTGAAAAATGGCGAAATCGAGTTAATTGATAACTCTAGGTTTGACGAATCGTTTAGCAAACGCTACCGTGGGCGCCCCGAAAAGCTGGTAATTCTAAGTAGCTTTATATTACTATAATGAATAGGTACTAATATGATTTTTTATCGTGATTATAGCGAAGAGTTCTAGTACTATACCTAAAAGGCAAGATTCGACAAAAAGAGTGGATAACAAACTTGGAAACAGCAAGCATAATTCGAAAGGAAATGGATTGGAGAACTCTTCAAAATGGTTGTGACTGTGGTGTCTTCACTATAAGACATATGGAGACATACAAAGGCAAATCTCCATGGAATCCGGGGTTTGAGAATGAAGATAAAAAGAAGATTCAAGATTCACAACTTCGATTCTTGCGGTACCGATATCTTAGTAAGATTGTATTGTCTGACTACAATCTTATAAGGAAAGAAGTATACGACAAAGCTAAGGAATCTACGAAGAAAGCGAGCACCGTAGATGTTTTGCGCGATCTAGATAACAAAATTAAGGAACGATTGGATCAGTTCTTCAACCTTAAAAAAGTGAAAAAAAATGCTAAGTCGTAGAACTACTTTGTTGCAAACATCTTTGACATGTTGGTTTTTTAATTTTATTTTTAATTCTTAAATTTGCTGATTAATCATAAACTAATGGGACAATTTCCTTATTCAACACACAATTTCGATACAAAATAAAACACTTAGATAAACATAAAAAACGCATGATTTCACTACCCAGATGAAAAATGATACATAATAACCATCAGAAATAGGACTTCAAAAACTTGATCTTCGTGTCCATAGAGCATCCTAAGACGGTTATTGCATCCGCAAGCTCCTTTAACTGTTTCTCATCCCGCTTGCCAAGATCAACCATAAACATCATAGCCACCTCTTTGACACTTGAATCTGTCATACCAGAAAACAAATTGAAAATCTCTTCTCGCCTTTTCATGTTCTCTCTGACCCTAGAAAGGTTAGTTTCCAACAAGTCTTTACAAGACTTGTCTTCAGCTATTTGATCCTCGATCCTCTTTTTGAGATAAACACGCATACCAGATGATGATGAAGAACCACACGATGAATTACAAGAATCTGCCATCTTTAAGATAATATTTGAATGGTCTTCCAATAATATATAAAAGGAAATAGCAAACAAGAGGACAACTAAAATTATTAAGCATGACAACTGTATGGTTCAGGAATCATCCTAGCTGTTTTTTTGGAGTTTTCTTGGTCCAGTACAGATATTATGTAACAAAATCACGCATTTAGATATTATCACGCTTTTATAAAAAATCACGCATGTATTAAAAATGACGCATGTATCGGATTATCACGCATGGATATAAGCCACTGAAATAATCACGCATGTATTAAATAATCACGCATGTGTTTAATAACGGTGCATTGCTACTGCATCATGTAAGCTACTAAGATTTGTTAAAAATATTAAACAATATTCAAGATACAAGTTGATATAAAATATAATAATTCCTAATAATAATGAAACCTACAAATAGACTCTTAAATCGATATGACTAGTAATTATGTAAGATATTTAATTTTACTTACCAAATCTCTCTCAACTACCATATTAATTCACAATCTGTATACATATATGATTCCCCCTATTAGATTTATGCAAAAAAAAAATAATAACAGCTCTCTTCAAGAAAACAACAATGTCTAGTGATCCGGCAAGCGAAGCAATCAAGGAGCTCCTGTCCACCCGCAGGTTGACAGAGCTTGCTTCCAATGTTAACTCTTCTAACTGTATTCTGGATGTGCAGGGGAGGCTCTTAGAACAGCAAAAGATGAACCAGGAAGTCTAGGGGAAACTACTAGAAGAACCAAAATCTTCATTGAGGGACAACGGGATAAAGATGATGAAGGATCAGTCATCTGCTGATAACTTGGTTTACTCATATCTCAAAGATGCAGTGGAGACGGTTAAAGAGAAGATGGAGACGACTGAGAAGGAGCTTGGGAAGATATTGACACCGAACTAGGTGGTATGGCTGATTAATCCACTTTTTTGTTGATTTTTGGGATGTTCTAAACTCATATGGTGGTTTTTGGTGTATTAAACTCATTTGTGGATATATTTAGGACAATCATCCAGGGCTTAATTATAACATGCTTTCAGACCTTTTTGAGGCATCTGTGAATGTTGTTTTAGCATTATTAATATGAAAAATGCATGTTACATATAATCACGCATGTGCCTTTTTTTTATGACGCTAGTTATGATGATGAAAATCTGTGTTTGGGTATGTTTTGGGTGGAAATCACTGTGAACAAGGGTTAAGACAGGTTATGCAAAAATGTTAGAGAGGGGTTTAATGGTCATTTGAGATCTCCGTTTCAGATAGTCGTTTATAGTTATGATTAATCACGCATCTGCATATCGAAAAGGGGTAAAAAAGAATCAATTGAGATATTTAATCACACATATCATGGTAAAATGTTGTGAATGTCATAGATTACATAAAGTTGTGTCTTAATAAAAGCATGAAATATGGAATGTTTAAATGAATGCAATTGTGGTTCAAAAATTACTCGTCTTCCCATTCAGAATCACTATCATCTGCTTCGTCAACCTCCTCAAACTCCTCCTCTTCCTCACCAGTTTCTACCTCCTCGTCCTCTTCGTCAACTAAACCAGGATCATTCTCTAACTGTATTGCTCTTCTTTTCCTCCCCTTCTTACCGGCATTCTTATCGGCAGCACTAGTTTTACCCTTTAAAACCTCGCAAGTTCGAATATCATGACCTTTGATATTGCAAACACTACATGTCCGACTTCTCTTGCCTTTTAGACTAATAATTTTCTCTTTTTTTTTATTTAATCCGCTTATGTGAACCGCGTCCTTTGTTTCTAATACCGGTTGGCACACGGACTGTAGGTGGAGCATCAGTGTTCGGTTTCTCGTAACCGATTAACCTTGAATATCTATCAAACTTAGGGTCAATGGGCTTGGTTATGCGAAGTTCATCAACCATTTCTTTCATCTCCCTCATCCGATCCCTGACTATAAGTAGATGATAGAAATCTTTCATCAAGTTACCAATAAGATACTCTCCGGTCTGCATTATCTCATACGCAGCCTCCTTGGCCTTTTTATGCGCATCATTATCATCAACACTTAAATCAAATGTGTTATTTAGATCATTCGGTACCACGTCTTTGGTCCATCTCCTCATAACGTACTTGTTGGGAATTTCTTTCACTTTGAACATCTTGAACACAAAATATATATGTTTGCACAACAATCCATATTGTTCAAACCTCCGACAACTGCATGATGCAATTACATCCTCCCCCTTCTTGAAACAAACCTAAACAAAAATAATCGAAAATTAAAAATCAAATAAAAAAGGCACGTTGTTATGTAATAACGCATGTTAGCTGGTCTAGATAGTGTTACCTCTAATAAACCGTCGCCGTGGGCTTTCTAATCCTTCATACTTATCTTCAAAAATGGTTCCTCAATTTTAGTCTCCATAGGAAGGCACTCGGACAGTGTTCCTTGTAACTCTGACCGTTGATCAGCAAAAATTGACCTGGTGTAAATTTTCATAGCATCATCCTCTAAAGTAGATTCAGAAAAGTTATCTGGGGTTGTATTTCTAGATATATGGTCATTCTTCCGATGGTTGAATCTTTTCACGTCCATTGCACCATCAAAATGGTTAAAGAACTCAACAAGGGTAAGTTGAGAATTCACCACTTGACAGAAAAATGGTTTTCGCTCTCTGATCTGGAGGTGGTCCGCATAAGCCCAGACATAGGCTCATAACGATAGAAAGCTGGAATCCACGAAGATCTCATGCCAAACATATCATCAATCCATTTATTCTCGGTTAGACCGAATTCAATCATTATCAGCTTCCATTCTCTCTCAAACGTTTCTGGCGCAATCGAATCAGTCCATACAATGTCACACATACGTCTCTTGAACTCTTCGTTGTTACACAACTCATGTCCCACCTATTAAAAAAACAAAGAATTGGAACTTATTGAACAAGGGCAAGTAAAAAAAATGAGTGTAGGAAATAATAACACATGATGAACTTTTTGTACGAGGGGCAAATAAAAATCAGAAATCAATATAGTTATTACGCAGGTTGTAATAATAATAACGCAGGTTGTAGTTGAGCCTAACCTTATCAGCAAGTTTCTTCATTATGTGCCACATACATAATATGTGCTTACTCTTATCGAACACTGCTTCGATAGCTTGTTTCATCGCGGGATCCTGATCAGTGACGACCACCTTCGGTTGCTTACCAAATGAGTCCAAAAATGATTGTAAAAGCCACTTGTATGATTCAATGCTTTCGGATGCTAGCAACCCGGCTCCAAGCGTCACATTCTGACAGTGGTTATCAATACCAGTAAAAGGTACAAAAACCATTTTATACCTTCAAAATGTGGATTAAAAAATGAATAAAAAACAAGAAGATTATACAAAAAATAAAATAACAGGAATAACATTGAAGTGAGGACTAACTTGTTGGTTTTAAATGTAGCATCAAACGATATGACATCTCCAAACTCAGCATAGTTACGTTTGCACAAACCATCGGCCCAGAACAGGCCAGTTAATCGTTTGTTTTCATCGACTGAATGAACGAATGAATAATCAACCATAAACTGTTTTTTTATCGGTCAACCTATTGATAACCATATCTGCATCATACTCTTCGATATAGCTATGTATCCTAGCTCTAAAATTCTTGCAATCGTCTTTAGTTGCGCCAACATTTTCAAAACCTCCGTATGTTTGTCTCATTATATTGAAGGCTTTCATTGGCCCAAGATTCAATGTACCAAGCTCCCATATCATCTCTTCTTGTGTTTCGGAAAGATGTCTATAAGCTGGTACTAAATGCATATCTTTGGGGCACACGAATGAATGATTATGCGACGGAACAAACTTATCAACCTTATACAACACCCCATCCGTCGAACAAAGCTTAATTTGTGCTTTACAGCCGGTTCGAATAGTCGGTCTGTTCCTACGTTTATATGGCTTAGACAACTTCGAATAAGGATCATCAAATTCCTGTGGTTTATGCCCATCCTTTGAACACACAAAGTATTTAGTCTTGATAATACCACCAACATGATGTTCACCTCCTTTTCGAGCAGAGAACCCCGCCTTCTTGGCATATGTCTGATAAAAAACATATGCTTGCTCTATGGAAGAGAATTCCATTCCGATAACAGGAACACATGATGAAGCTACCTCAGGAATATATAATCTTTCATCTACACATTTTAAAAATGACAAAAAAAATAAAAATAAAAACATGACCTAATAACCAAAGACACACAGGGAAAGAACAAATCACACATCAAACATAATAACGCAATTTGCGTCAATAATACCGCAGGAAGGAAAAAGCATCCAGTAATGTATACTTCATAATAATAACGCATGGTTAGTGAAATTACACAGGTCTTCTTCAATACATAGCTTATAAACATGCGTGATTTATTACATTTCAAAAAAACTAATAATAAAAAAATGATGCACGAGCAAAAACAACACATCATACAACAATAATTTGGTTGAATTCTGGAAAATTGAAACCATTAATTGACAACTTACTGGTCTGATTGTCTAATAGAACGTGGTTTGTGACACCTGTGTCACTTCAACCATCATACAAATACCAAACCAATGAAATATTGTGTTTCGTACTTGGGATTTGTATAAATATGTGTATCATTTTCACATATAAATTCTTGTTCGATTTCGAGCTTTAAATCGCTTTCTGGAAGGTTATACGCAATCTAATGCGTAAATACAACCAGTTTAATGCAACAAACACTCCGGAATAGTGAAATAAGCTAAAGATACCATAAATAACCTAAACATAGCTTAGAAATAAGCTTTGAGTGGTTCGGTGTGTGAAAATATGCTTATTTGATATTACAGGGACTAAAAGTGTCAAAAACGGCGTAAGTTTGCATTTTCGCGCATATCTTACGTTCTGACCACATCTGGACATCCAAAATTTTTGTACACACTAAAATATTTTTATTTTAGTGATCGGCATGCAAAAATATCATTCGTCGCTTAATTTGGTTCGTTTTCGCGTCCGTTTGAGTTTCGTCGTAATTTAACGAACAACGCGACCGTACGACCAAACGAGCCGACATCCGAGATGTTTTTGAGCACATTTTGAGTCCTCTAAACTTTATTGACCTTGTAGAGCCTTGAAAATGGCTTAACGGGGGTCAAAAGGGGCTGAAATGGGCTTAAAACAAGTGCAGGGACCTAAACTGTCAAACTGGAAACTTTGGCTGATCTGGGGAGTCCAGGCGGGGCGCGTATGGTTCTCCCTCACCCTTACGCGGGCCGTGTGAGGTGCCCAGCGACCAGAAATTGATTTTTAGCATTCTGTTGCAACTTCAGGGGCTGTTTATGCAATTTCTTTGTGTGGTAGCCAAGTTATTTCTTCCCCAAGGCTTTGTACCTGCTTGTGACAATTGTATGGCTATGATCATTGCTTGTTGGCCACACAAACCACTTGTAATGATCTTGTAAGCTCCCCACAAGTATGAATAGCATGGCCAACTTCCATTTCATTTGCTCATTCCTCTCATTTCTCCTCTACAATCTGAATTGGGAGCTCTCTCATCTGATAAGGAACTTGTTCTTTGTAGAAAAGATAGCAAGGACCTTTAGTGAGCATTCTTTCATTCTTTTATTTATGTTAGTGCAGAAAGTCAAACAGTTTGGCCAACAGTTTGACTTTCGGTTTTGACCATCAATTGGTCAAGTCAAAGTTCAATTGAACTTTGTAACGTGATTGTAATCACGATGGTTATAATCCTTAGCGATTATACCTACTGATTACCACGTTAACTAGGCGTAGTGACGAGTCAAAGTTTCGGTCAAAATGCGTTTTAGCACGCATTTTGCAACGGAACTACTTTTAGGTATCAAAACACTTTGTTTTGATACCAAATCAGTTTTCTAAGTAGGTTAAACATGTTTTGACATGTTTAACTCGTCACTACTAGTTTAGTGCTTGTTTAGGGTCGTAAGTTAAGCGGTCTAGACAACCGCTTAGACTTTCGAACCCGACCCGTTTGGTCGATCATTAGGATCCGAACAAGCTTGCTTAGTGATCATAGTTGCATAGGGAATAACCCCTGAGGTTATACCTTATGATCACATAGGATTGGTTAGCTATTCGTTAATTGGTTTACATGCCCATAGGAAATGACCAAAATGCCCTTTTGAAGCATAAATCCATAATGTGCATATGTGAACATATTTTTGACATCTATTCTGATTTAGTAACATGTTTAGGTATAATTGGGCATGTAAGACTTAACATAGCACATAGTTAACCATCCGAACATAGTTTTACGCAAACGACACATTATAGTAGCTTATACTACCATAATGGGTCGAAACGGGTAAAAAGCACTTAGGTAGACTTTCAAATCAGAATGTTAGCTCTATTAAATCATACCATATGAGTTCAATTACTCATTTGATTTATAGAACATCATTCTATCCTATCTACCGATTTAGGATCCGTTTAATAACATAGTTACCTATGTTAGGTGCCGTTTAATTCCGTACTCCCTCTAGCTTTGCTTGGTTGTTGTTCAAGACTTCTAAACACCCTCAAGTGAGTACATAGTCCCCTCTTTTACTGTTTTCAATGTTTTGGGGTGAAGCATGTGTACCTAATTGTTATGTTCACGATTTCAAAGTATAATTGATTATACATATTAGTACCTATCTTTTGACAAACCAAATGATTATTTATGATCTAAATACTGAGATTATAAAATTAATTGTTGGATAGTACATATTTTGTTCACCAGACCGATTGGTAGTATGATATAGCGCTATAGGATTTGACACCCCATTCCTATTGTCATGGAATGTCTGAAACCAATTTGTTTCTCCATCCAAATAGGGATTGCCTTTGTGGTATCCCTATAGTCTCAAAGGTGTATTTTGATGCACTAGGTCTGATTGAATTCTTAAATCATATTATTATTGTATATTTGATTATACTCCCAAAAGTATACTTTGATATACTCTCATGTGTGATATTGTACAAAACAACATATATTTTGTTAACTACCAAAACATATTTTAAATATGTTATTTACTCAACCAAAACATAGTTTAATATGTTATTTATAAATCCAAAGTATATTTTTGATATACTACCAAAACGATTATTTTGACTACTAAAGTATATTTAATATACTATCTGTTTAACGATTTTGGAACCGAAATATATTTTGATATATTACCTAATCGACTTTCTTAAAACCAAAGTGTATTTTTATATATACTACAAACATTTTATCCAAAACATTATTTTATAAACTCATTTTTCTTGATTATTTATTTATGCATCATTCTTTTATATCATCAAATTTCTCATAAATTTTCGCATGATTTTATAAAAAAATATTTTTAGGTTCATGACTACTTTTTGTTAAAACATTCTTTTAAACTTATAAGTCATGAATCATGCATAAACAAAACCTATGTATCTCACATGCATTTTTATGCTGACATACCTATTTTACACATGTTTCAGGTTCTGCTATGTGATGATTGTCGACGCATGATACACATAGGATGGACTCGTGCCTTAGTGACTTAAAAACTTGAAAGATAATAATTGTATTTATTTGATATGTAATAAACAATGTGTTCAATAATTCAATAAAACAAAATTATTTAATCCATGGTTGTGAAACAATGATTCTGTTACAACACTCCCCGACGTTTCCGCCACGTTTTGTTGTTTTACGTGGTCGGGGTGTGACATAGTTGTCTGATGTCGGATTCCTATATTGCTCTGCAGCATCATGACCGGCATTGACCTCAGCATCTTCAAATTCAATATCATCTATGTTTTGAGCATTACTACTCTGTGGATCCATTACAAACAATAAGTGATGGAAACCCTAATCGCCCACCAATAACCGCTAATTTGATAATTTGAAAAACGGAAATTATTTGAAACTGATACGAATCGAAATTACCGGGATGCAGGAGATACCGAACTCGCATAATTTCCTTGATGTTAGTAAATGTCTAAATTACCTTGACTCAATAATGAAAAATGTCTAATTTGCCCTTAATGAGAAATCTTAATCGTTGCAACATGTTAATTGTTTAAAATTAATCACGCTTTAATCACAAATATCTGACGGTCAGGATAGTCGCGTACGTGAAGTATGATTAGGGCTTTTGTACATTATACTTTCTCATATATATATATATATATATATATAAGTATAGATATAAAGGCTACATAACCCGATAGTATTAAATTCAAAAGTCTAAGATTGAATTTCTTATAAAACCATAAAGTTCATGGATTAATCTACATCGACTTTTTTTTTATCATCTTTCCAGTATTTATTCCATTCTTATGTTTATATAAAAATATAAACATTCCAACTTTTTATTTATTTAAAGAACACACAAAATATATAAAGTTTTATAAATACTGCATTCTGTCAAGCACACAATCAACCGTTAACTAAGCTTAGTCAAGCTTGCACGGTAGAAACGACAGAAAGAAACTCCACCGACATTCGCGAAGTACTTCAAGAAGTAAAGATAGAATTATTAGGACATAAGTTCAGTGCGAACCTACTTCCGATGAATCTGGCTAGATTGTATGTGATATTAGGAATGGATTGGTTAGAAGCCAACCATGCTCGAATCTTATGTGATCAGAAGAATTCTGTTGATATTCGTACGCCAACAGGAGAGATGATAATAATCCGAGGAGACAAGACAACCAAGTCAACAAAATTCATCTCAACAATGAAGGCTGGAAGTTATGTACGAAAGCAAGGCGTAGTGTATATGATCTTTATGACCATTAACATTAAAGGAAAATAACTGAAAGAATTTTGGTAGTATCGGAATACCCCAGCATTTTCCCAGAAGATCTACCAGGACTACCACAAGATCGTGAAGTCGAGTTCAGAATTCATTTGATACCTAGAACTGCACAAATCGCTAAAGCGCCCTATCGTTTAGCACCAACATAGACGTTTGAACTGAAAAAAGCAATTGGATGAATTGCTAGAAAGAGGTTTCATACGACCAAGTTCATCTACTTGGGGAGCACCAATGTTATACGTCAAAAGGAAAGATGGATCAATGCGTATGTGTATCGATTATCTGGAATTGAATAAGGTCACAATTAAGACTGGTACCCATTACCGAGAATTGATGATCTATATGATCAACTCCAAAGAGCTCTTTTCAAATATCGATTTATGCTCAGGATACCATCATCTAAATATACAGAAATAGGACATTTCTAAGACTGCTTTCAGAACTAGGTATGGTTATTACGAGTTTACAGTCATGCCCTTTGGTCTAACAAATGCTCCAGCTGCATTTATGGATATGATGAATCAGATATGTAAACCGCATATGGATAAATTTGTGATCGTTTTTATAGGCGACATACTTATTTATTCTAAAAATGAGGAAGATCATGCCAAACATCATCATTTGCTTCTCACACTGTTGAGAAAAGAAAAGCTCCATGCTAAGTTCTCCAACTGTGAATTTTGGTTGCAAGAAGTACAATTTGTAGGACATTTAATTAATCAAGAAGGAATTCATGTGGACCCCACAAAGATCAAAGCTATTACCAAATGGAAAGTTCTTAAATGTCACACCCTCAAAAATACCACAAGCGGAAACTCCCGCAGGGCGTGTGACGTACCAGGATCTAGCCACTAATCATATTGAACCATAAATAAAATAAACTTTCCATTAAACGAAATAGTATAATTCAAACACCAGAGTAGAAAATTAAACATGTTCAGCAGAAGCATAATAATTTGTTCAATAAGTTTAAAATGAAAATGTTCAAAACAATGCATCAGCGAGAAGCGTTTCCAAATGTCACGACCCATGACCACTCCAGCTTCCCAGACAGCAAGTTCCATGACAGTGTACCTAAGGACCTGCAAGCATGCAGAAAAGTGTATCAGACAACGCTGGTGAGTTCACAATTTGTTTAACCGTTTGTTACCAAGTACTGACTTATGTTATGTTGATAATAACTCGATACCGCAGACGGCTCCTTTTTGCCCTTCTCCAATGCTCTATCAAACATTGGTCATGATTTTAAAGTTATTAGTTCACGCCCGTCCTATCTAGGTACGTCGTGAGGGTGCCAAACCTAATAGCGCTATCAACTAATAACCCCGTTGCCCTACAAGCAACTTGTTCGGTAGTATGATGGGACTTAAGTGATAGAAAGTGAGTGTATTATCCAACATCAACATTTACTAAAAGCTGCCTCATATCCCCTACAAGGATATGGGTTTGTGAAAACTGCCTCACATCCCCTACGAGGATGTGGGTTTATGAAAACCCGTTTATTTGTTCGCCTGTTTGATTGTCCCCACCGGACGCATGCTTGTATTGAGACAAGTGAACTCATCTTAGTTTTGCTCGGTATGTTAAGTTACCCTTTCCAAGTTGGTCAACCAAACCCTACCGTGGTTACTAATAAAAGTCAGTTTTATAATCAACTAAATCACATATTTTCACAGATGGCACTAGCCGCAAGGATCACCGTATGACACATAACTTGTACGCAAATCTCATGCAAGTCCACGCCTCACGTGTATGACATATAACAGCAATTAACAGGTAAGTTTGCCACTCACAGAATCAAATCAGATTTCTCATTCTACATTAATATAATACAACTTTATAAACACAAACATTCATCAACATCATCATCACAAGCTACTGTTTGTGGGATGCTTCTCGGCGAAGGTTACCCTCGACGAAGATTTAAGCTTCGCCAAAAGGGATGTTGGCGAAGAATCACCATTGTTCATCGAAGGCCAATCGACGAAGAATCAAGTCTTCGTCGAGTTGGGTTCTTCGTCGGGAGTCCTTCTTCGCCGTTCCTTACAGATCGTCGTGATTTACTGCAAACCCTAATCACCTACAACCTTGACATTGAAATTACGAGTATTGAAACACACAACAACATCATTATAATTACCAACATGTGATCCTAATATAGCACTTAAATCGGAATAATGAATCCAAACATCATCATCCAACTCGGTCAACCAGCATACATTCTAATCGATTCCATGACACTTTGTTTACCAATTCTAGATCAAAATTATCATGATATCATAAACCCACAACTCAATCCCGAGACTGTTTCAACATATTTTTGCACCGATTCTATGAACACAACCCATAGTTTCATTATCCGTAAAGATTCTCATGACCAATCATTCCATTCAATTCTACGAACACAACTTCAACAAGAATTCTATTACCCTAACACATTAACACGTAACAACACAACCCTGTGCAACAAGAGAATCACAATTGAGTAACGATAGAGACATACTAACCGAGAGAACAAGATAGGAATCAAGACGATCCTTCGAGAAGAACCAAGGCTGCCGTCGGTTTGTTTGAGAGAGAAGGAGAGCTAGGGTTTTGTTAATTATAACTTTACGTACAGATATGTGTGAATAAATATGGCCTAGTTATAACTGGGCTTCACTTGGGCTGAAAGCCCTTACGGTGAACAATGCTCTCGACAAAGAAGTATACTTCGTCGAGATGTTGATGACGAAGGACCATACTTCGTCGAGTTATGTTCGTGACGAAGAACTATTGACGAAGAACTATCTTCGTCAAGAATTGCTGATGACGAAGAACTATCTTCATCATGAAATGTTTGCGACGAAGAACTATCTTCGTCAAGAAGTGAGGTTGGCGAAGGACCTTAGTTATGAAGTTGTGAAACAATTCTTAAGTTAATCATTAAACAACCATACATAACAATACTTCAATTATTCATCAATCATGCACAGGTTACAACGCAAAATGAATTATGAAAAGAGGATTGCGAAACAAGCAACGCGTAGAGGAAGGACCTTGAAATCTCGGGTTGTCACATTAAATCTCCTTCGAAAGTTAGAAGTTTCCTAGGACTAGCATGATACTATCAACGTTTTATTCAAGACATTTCTTGGATAGTTGTTCCGTTAGTCAAGTTAACCTATAAATCGTTCAAATTTGAATGAGGACCCAAGCAAGAAGAAGCCTTTGAAACCTTAAAACAAAAGTTAACTAATGCACCGATACTTGCATTACTAGAAGGAACTAAGATTTTACAGTCTACTGTGATGCTTCTAAATTAGGACTAGGATGTGAACTGGTGCAACGTGAGAAAGTAATTGCGTGCACATCCAGACAATTAAAGAAGCATGAATAGTTAATGCGCTTCTAACCCCCTTCCAAGTAGTTAACGCGATTTATATAGACCGTAAAGACACGAATATGTGAATCAACAACATACGGAGAATGGTTAGATAAATTCTCCTTCAATATAGAAAACTAGTTATTAAAGTCATTAATACATACCCAAATAAAAAGAAGCCAAAGATTGGAAATCAAAAAGTAATACATAAAAGATTTGTCTTCACCAAGTGAGAGTTTAGCCAAGCATGACCTTTATTTGACAAGAACTCTTACGATCGATCTTGGATCCCGAGACTACTACATACTCTAAATGATGGAAGATGGATGATGGTGGTGGATGATGGTGTTGTAGTGGTGGTGGAGTGGTGGCAAGTGTGGTAGAAGTGGTTTGCCAAGGGATGGATTGGAATGAAACCAAGCACCCTTATTTATAATTGAAGACAGACGCTCAACACGGCATGTGCCCGCCTGGCACGGCCCCGTGGCCATTTCTCTCTCTTCTCCTCACTAATTGCAATGTCAGGTCTTGTACTAACACAGCCCCATGTGTCAACGGCACGAGCCGTGGCTGATGTACTTGTTGTACTATGTCAAATTCTGCGAATCTTAGAGTTGACCACGCCCCATGTTGCCTTAGCACGGCCCCGTGTTGTCACACCCCAACCGATGGTGGAAACATCGGGGTGCCGCACTAAGCGATTCAGATTGTTCAGAAGTTTCCACAACACTAAATGTGTCAATATCGATTAATCAAGATTCAGTAAATTGTCTAAAACATCAACCACGCATCAAAAGTGTCAAGTACATAACATTAAACATTGTTCAATTTCTCAAATTAACTAGACGAGTTTCTAAGCATCATCCTAGCTTGTTTCTTGGATCCAGCAACCTATCAGCCTGCAACATGTATTAAAATAATGTCAATACAATAATGTACTACCGAGTATACAAGTTTGAGTATATAGTATCATAATAGTTTAAAAGACTCATATCTGTCATGTAAACATGTAAAAGTTTCAGTCATGCTAGTTTACGCAGTCCAAGTGATTGCCCAAGAATCCCAATGCGTTTAAAAGCTCTTCCCCGAGAATAATGGGAAGATAAATGTCTCCTCCTAACAATACCCCCGAGAATAATGGGGAGGTGCATTACTCCTATAGCGCTACTATTGTTAAGGCGGAACTACACACCAGGATTAAACGTTCACATAACATAAAGTATCAAGAATCCAAAAAGTATCAAGTTTCACGTTCACAGAGGATAGAGTATGTTTCCAAACAAGTTTCAAGTATCAAGTTTATAGAATACATGTTGCATCCCAAAAGTGTTTAAAACAAAAAGGGATCGAGTATACTCACAGTGGGTGCTAAGTATCGACACCACTATTGGATTGAAGGGAGCGCTGGAGTTAGCCTGATTATAGTTTAACAGATAAGCGTCGGATAGAATAGTAGAATCGTGCAAAGTGTCAGACAGTCTTTCTTATCGGATGGCCATCCGGTCGGATGACCTGATTGGATTAGGCGGATCACCATCCGATCGAATGGTCATTCGATTAAAAGGGTGTGTTTCCAAAATGTTCAAACTTTTGAAGTTTTCGTTGTAGTATAGTTCAAGTTGTTCGATCGATGGTCATCCGGACGGATGACCGTTCGATCGGATGACTATTCGAGTGAAAGTTTCATAGTTCAAAATTTGATTCAAATAGTTTAAGTTTAAGTGTTGAAGGCTATGGGAACCAGGTCGTTCGGTCGGATGACCGTTCGATCAGACGACCCTCCGATCGGATGGTCATTCGACTGTGTGATCCTTTTCCCTTTGCAACCTTCATAAAAGACTTTTCTAAGTTTAAGTTTAGCGGAGACGACGTGGTACGTATCAAGACAACGGAAAACTCACCAAGGCTCAGTCTGTCTAATCGGATGAGAATCACCCCGTTCGATCGGACGGCTGTTCTTGACAAAGTTTCATGTCCGACCCGTAACTTGGTCATCTCTCCGGTGGAAATCCGTCATTGAGCCGACTCCAGACTAAGGAAAAAGTCCTTGGCCTGTTTTGGTTCCAGACACCACCGATTTGAGTAAAGTGTTTAAGAAAATATGAAGAAAAACATGTAATTAACTAAAAAAGCTTAGATTTAGTAAAGATTCATGGCAAAACTCGTAGAAATCTCTTAGATCTGGACTAAATCTTGACGAAAATGACATCACACAGCCGATTGTACAACCTGCCATGATGACGTCACCCTCAAGAGTCCAAATCTTAGTGATTTCCTGGTGAAAAGTATGATTTTGAGGAAGAATCCTGTGAGGAAGTGTGTATAGATGAAAGTTGTGCAAGAATCAAGTGGAAAACTTACAAGAATCGCTCGAAAATGGAAGAAAAGTGCCTTAGACCGAGAGTGCGTGCGTCCAGTCGGAGGAGTCTGTCACATCAGTGAAGAATGATGTGAAAGCTCGTATTTATAGTGCAAGAGGGTGAGTAAGGCGGTGCAAGGAAGCTGGGTCTGATGCCGTTCGGTCGAATGGCCCTCCGATTGGATGGTCATCCGATAGGATGTCCATTCGGACAGTCCAATCCGTTCAACTACTTTTTCGTCTTTGGTTCATTTTGCGAGTTAGATTAAGCGTTGCGTTGCATATTATTGTGTAATATCATCACATGACTAGATTATATAACTAAAACAAAAATTTCCATGTTTCAAGTCTACAAAGTTTTCAAAGTTTCTCGTTTATCAAAGTCTCAAGAGTCTCACTCGACAAATATCAAGAGTCAAGCATCAAGCCTCTAGTTTCAAGAATCAAGTATCTAGTATTAAGTATCAAGTTTCAAGCTTCAAGATTCAAGATTCACAGTGTTTAACAAGTATCATGCATCTAGATTTTAAAGTTTCAAGATTCAAGTATGAAAAGAGTCTAGTCTCTTATAGTTTCACATAGTTTAAAGTTTCACATAATATAGGGACTAAACTTGTAAAAGGGCGAAAGTTTAGGGACGCATGGCGTTACAGTCTCCCCTCCTTTAGGAGATTTCGTCCCCGAAATCTAAGAGGAAGACTGCTCGAAGAGCTGCGGATACTTGGTCTTCATCTCACTTTCGAGTTTCCAAGTGAATTCGGCGCCACGCTTTCCTTCCCATCGAACCTTGACTATGGAAATTTTGCTGCGCCTCAATCGCTTGACACCTCGGTCCATGATTTCGACCGGTTTCTCCACAAAATGCAAAGTTTCATTTACTTGTAAATCTTTGAGGGGAACATGTAGTTCCTCATCGGCTAAGCATTTCCAAAGATTAGATACGTGGAATACCGGATGCACATTGTTAAGTTCCTGTGGCAGGTCGAGTCGGTACGCCACCTTGCCAATCCTTTCGAGTATCGTGAAAGGACCCACATAGCAAGGAGCGGGCTTTCCCTTCTTTCCAAAGCGAACTACCCCCTTCCAGGGAGATACCTTGAGTAGCACTCGATCTCCAACATCAAATATAAGAGGCTTACGCCTCTTATCAGCATAGCTCTTTTGTTTGCTCCTAGCCTTGGTCAAGTGATCACGGATCTGAAGAATCTTATCCATCATCTCTTGAATGATTTCAGGGCCAGTAAGTTGCTTGTCACCGACCTCATGCCAACTGAGAGGAGATCGGCACTTGCGACCGTATAAAACTTCGAAAGGAGCCATCTGAATACTGGAATGATAATTGTTGTTGTACGAGAACTCAATCAATGGTAAATGTATATCCCATTTACCACCAAAGTCGATGACACAAGAACGGAGCGTATCCTCTAGGGTTTGAATAGTGCGCTCAGTCTGTCCATCCGTTTGAGGATGAAAGGTCGTGCTAAGATTCAAGTGAGAACCTATAGCGGACTGGAAAGTTTGCCAAAGACGTGAGGTAAAACGGCCATCACGGTCAGAGATTATGTTGAGAGGTATGCCATGACGGTATATGATCTCATCAGTATAGATTCGAGCAAGTTTCTCCACCTTGAAATCTTCACGAATAGGAAGAAAGTGGGCTGATTTGGTCAGACGGTCAACGATTACCCAAATACTATCATGACCAGTAGGTGTATGGGGTAATTTAGTTATAAAGTCCATAGCGATGCTATCCCATTTCCAAATAGGGATTTCTGGTTGTTCAAGAAGTCCTGAAGGACGTTGATGTTCATCCTTTACCTTCATACAAGTAAGGCACTTGGAGACGTACGCAGCAATGTCCTTTTTTATACCAGGCCACCAATAAATCATACGCAAATCATGATACATCTTATCAGCACCTGGATGAATAGAGTATCAAGATTTGTGAGCTTCGTTCATAATGAGCTCACGAAGGTTATCGCGATCTGGCACCCAGATGCGATTGAGATAGTATTGAAGTCCATCAGACTTAGTTTCAAGTTGGTCAACAGTAGCACCTCATATTTCAACAAATAGACTACCTTCATTTGTCACACCCCGACCACGTAAAACAACAAAACGTGGCGGAAACGTCGGGGAGTGTTGTAACAGAATCATTATTTCATAACACATGGAAATTGAAATATTGTTTTATTAAATAAAAGAGTTACAATGTCTTGACAATCAAAGAAACATAACATAAATAACTAGTCTTGCATCTTTTATTGTCACTAAGGCCCAAGTCCGCCTAAGTGTATCTTGATAAATCCTATGCATCATATCCTGAAACACATGTGAAAATAGGTACGTCAGCATAAAAATGCCTGTGAGATACATAGGTTTTGTGAAAATAGGATTCATGACTTGTAAGTTTAGAAAAAAAATTGTTTAGCAAAAGTCAGTCATGAACCTTGTAAATTGATTTGTTTTATAAATCGTTTGAAAAGCAATAAGTTCAGATGATATGTATAAATAAGAGAATAATGTATGGTTAAATGAATAACCAAGTAAAATGAGTTTGTATAAGATAAGTTGTTTGTAAAACAATGTCTTGTGAAAAGTATGTTAATTGTATAAAATGTTATATGTCTCAAATTGAAATGATTCAAATAACGCTACGATATGTAATACCACACAAACACTTATATATAGGAAGTACCAGCGGCGTATCCACCATGCTTGTATCATATTACACACGCCTCGTTACTTAAATCACTTACTCAAACCAAACCACCAAAGTAAAATGTTTATGTATAATCAGATGTCAAAATGTTTATGTGAAAACCATGTCTAATGTCTATGTCTAATGTTTATGTCGAATGTAAATCATGAATTGTGTATGTAAATGTCAAAATGTTTATGTATGGTAAGTGAAATATATCAACTAAACCATATGTAAAATGCACAAAAACAAAGTATTGAAGTAAAACATGGTTTAAATCAAAGTTATGTTTTGTGTAATAAATGCATGCTATACTGATATAAACATCTATGCGGTATTGTGAAAATTCATACATCCAAGCCTTGCGACAATCGGATAACCCTTTTAGTAAAGGTTATCAAAAAATGTATTCGGATTCGGTCATTCCTTCCAATCCAAACAAACCCGAGATTTCAGGAATGGGATTTGTCAAGTCCTATGGTACCACAACCTACTACCGAGCGGCATGATCAGTGTTAATGAATGTACATTGTATCATTTAAACAAACCAAATGTCATACCAAAATGTAAGCATAAAATGTAATGTAAAATAATGTACTAAGTACGCACACAATGGGCATACATAGCATAAAATGTAATGTAAAATAATGTACTAAGTACGCACACAATGGGCATACATAGCATAAAATGTAATGTAAAATAATGTACTAAGTACGCACACAATGGGCATACATAGCATAAAATTTAATGTAAAATAATGTACTAAGTACGCACACAATGGGCATACATAGCATAAAATGTAATGTAATGTAAAATAATGTACTAAGTACGCACACAATGGGCATACATAGCATAAAATGTAACGTAAAATAATGTACTAAGTACGCACACAATGGGCATACATAGCATAAAATGTAATGTAATGTAAAATAATGTACTAAGTACCCACACAATGGGCATACATAGCATAAAACACAATGAAATCATGTACTATAAATGTACTAATGAACATAGCAAGTATATGATGTGAAAACAGGAAAGCATGAAAGTAACAAGTAGGCACATGTGTTTCACCCCAAAATGTTTGAAAAACAGTAAAAGAGGGGTCTATGTACTCACTTGAGATTGCTTAGTAGTCCTTGAGTAACAACCAAACAATGCTAGAGATCACGGATATCAAACGGCACCTAATATAGGTAACTATGTTAATATACCGGACCTAAATCGGAAGATCGGATAGAATGAGGGCTCATAAACCAAATGAGTATGGGAACTCATGTAATATGGTTTAACAAAGCCTACATACTAAAATGAAACCTAACCTAAGTGCTTACGACCCATTACGACCCGTTTAGGTAGCTTATGCTACTTTAACGCGTCATTCGCGTAAAACGCGTTCGGAATGCCTAACTAGTCCTATGACAAGTAAAATATGCCTTAACATGTCTAATATTGTTACCAAATCAGTTTAGATACCAAAAGTTATGTTACATATGCTTAAAATGAATTTTGGTGTATAAAGGGCATTTTGGTAATTTACCTAAGGCATATAAACTACCTATCATACAACTACTTAAACGAAGCGACCATAAGGTATAACCTCGGAAGGTTATTCCCTATATACTATGGTCACCTAATGTGTTTGGTCGGATCCTAATGATCGACCAAACGGGTCGGGTTCGAAAGTATAAGCGATTGTTCAAATCGCTTACCTTACGACCCTATATAAGCACTAAACTAAAAGTGACGAGCTAAGCATGTTAAAACATGCTTAACTAAGTTTAGAAAACAGGTTTGGTATCAAAACAAACGGTTTTGATACCCAAGAGTAGTTTGGTTACAAAATACGCAATAACACGCATTTTGGCCGAAACTACGACTCGTCACTGAGCCTAGATAACGTGGTAATCAGTAGGTATAGTCACTAGGGACTATAACCATCGTGATCACGCTCACGTTATGAAGTTCAAATGAACTTTGCATCGACCATAAATTGGTCAATGCAGAAAGTCAAACATAGTTCGACTTTCGGACTAGAAAAGCGATAAAAGAACGAAGGAACACTTACAAAGGGTCCCCGCAAGATTGATTTCCAAGTAATCTCAGGTAGGAAGTGTATAAACACAACCACTTAGAGAAAAACTCAGATTTCAAGTGGGTTTTGCAATGGGTATGGATGGGTATTTATAGTTTTCGGAGAGCCGTTAAGATCGTTTCTCGAATAACGTGATCGAATCCCATCCGTACAAGTGTTGGAATGTTATGGTGTATCATTTTGCCCCCACCACAAGAGTTTGACATGTGGCATTGGCCTTTGGAGGGGTTGAAAGGCTGGAAACAGGCTGTTAAAAACGAGTTGCTGCATCTGGCCCCTGCTTACGGACCATATGGGTGATGGCTTACGGTCCGTAAGCCATCCACTTTGGCAGAATTACCTTTTTGGTCCCTGTTATGCGTTAGAGTCATTTTCGACACGTTTAAGGCCCGTTAACCTCATTTCAAAGTTCTAAAATGAAGTTAAAGTATAGGGAACTTAAAATGTGCTCAAAAATATCTCGGATGTCGGTTCGTTTGGCCGTACGGTTGCGATGTTCGCTTAATTACGACGGAATGCGCATAAGCGCGAAAAACGATCCAACTTGCGTGACGAATGGATTTTTCTTATGCCAAACACTAAAATAAAATATTTTAGTGCTTACATAAATTTTTGGATGTCCGGATGTATTCAGAACGTAAGTTATGTGCGAAAGTGCAAACTTATGCACTTTTTGACACTTTTAGTCCCTGAATGAGCCAAAAGTTTATTTTAGCACACCGAACCCCTCAAAGCCTATTTCTAAGCTATATAAAGGATATTTATGGTATGTTTAACTTATGGTCATGTTCCGGAATGTCTGTTACAGTTCAAATTGGCATACTTTCACAGTTTGTCAAATTTAGTCCCTGTAAGCGAATTAACTTGATTTTGCCATACCAAAGTCTTCAAAACTTATTTCTAAGTTATGTAAAGGTTATTTAAGGTATGTTAAGCCTATGTCACTATTCCGGAGTGTTTGTTGCATTAAACTGGTTATATTTACGCATCGGTGCGCGTATAACCTTCCAGAAAGCGATATAGAGTTTGAAATCGAACAAGAATTGATATGTGCAAATGATACACACATTTATACAAATCCCAAATATGAATTATAATATTTCATTGGTTTGGTATTTGTTTGATGGCCGTGGAGGCACAGGTGTCACAGTCTCCCCTACTTTAGGAAATTTCGTCCCTAAATTTTATTTAGAGGAAACTTGTGAGAGTTTAAAACATGAAGTTGAAAAGACCAAACAACACTGGTTAGAGTTCTTGAACTTCTGGTAACTTTAAATAACATCATGCTTACAATGTAGGAGGGGCACTTATATAATAGTATATTAAGCGTTATTGGTGCGTCCACCGTACCTCCATTACATTGTTCTCATTTTGTTATTGTTGTCACTATCGGTTCTTACACATAATAAATCTTACTGGGTTTCTGTGCACTAAATTTCATAATTATGTACGCGTCCATAATTAGACAATTCCTTGCATAGTTCACACAGTCTATTTTATAATGTGTAGGGGAAAACCAAATGAACAAACCTGTGATGAGTGTGACTAGACCACCATAGGGTCCCTTTTATTAAATCAATAAATGATTTTAATAGACAACCAAGGAGTCTTTTCAGCTTATATCATCACATGTCATTCTTAACCAGATTTTTGAATCAACCATTTTGACTAGACCCCCTAAAAGGGTCTCTTATGAATCATGGAATAGTACTATATAATCCAAGGGTCTTAACTATTACATAGAAGCCCATTTAGGATTTAAGGTAGTACCTTTTTGAATATCCTACTACGAATCACTCATATGAAGATATGAAAGATTCTACGAGGATTTGGATAACGAATACCCAGAGTATAAAAACACAAAATGCATAAAAGAAAACACAAGATGCATAACACATAGTCATATAACCACAAAGATTGTTTATTTGTTAATTTGTTTTGTTGATTGTGTACATGTATTTAAAGCACACTAGGAATCCATTCCGTGGATTTCATTTGGTACTTTAAACATTATCAAGAATCTAACTATAAAGATAGAAAGATTTTTAAAAGAAAAATTTGATTTCGATTATAAGGAACCGAAATGTTCGAATTTAGATACATAAGGAATCCAATTAAGGACTCTGATTTGAATGATAATCATCCACAAGGGTCTAAATGTGAAGATAAAAAGATCCTATATGGATTTTAGAAGTTGAAGATGTTTTGAAACCTTGCACTGGATGTGCTTAAGTCAAAACATGAAGTAAAAATGCTTATGAAGTTGAGATGCTAGATATGTCAAGGCGACATATGAAGCAGAATCTGAAAGTTAAGTCAATGTATGAGGAAAAATATTTTTGAAAACTATGCATGGGGTTCTAAAAAAATGTGTTCAATGTTTTTGAAACCTTATATATAATACTTTTGAAATCATAAAGTAGGTGTACTAGGTAAGTATATTTATAAAAATATTTTAAAATCACGCGAGATGAATTTTGAAATTATGTATAAGGTTTTTGAAAAACATGAATGGTGCTTTTCGAAATCATGCACTTGATAAGAAAATGTACTGTGTTAATATTGTTTTCAGACTATATGAAACATTTTGAAATTATGAAGGTTGTTTTTGAAAGCATAGCCAATGTTTTTGAAATAACATAGACAATGCATTTAAAAAAAAAATTGTTTTCAAACTATATGAAATGTTTTGAGATCATGAAGATTGTTTTTGAAATACTTGTACTGTGTATGTTGAAAATCAAAACGTAATGGGTATGAGATTTGAAAATACCCTTAGTTATCTAACCAAAGATTCAAAGGCACAGATGTGCAGAAGCATGATTACTCATAATGTCACTTTATTTTCTGTACTTTGTTTCTTAGAGTGAAACGAGTACTTAAAATTTTTGAGGGAATCATGAGCGATCATTTGAAAGAGAGAATCACAAGAGTAGTTTGTAAGGAACATAGTTCCTTAATACAGGTATCATAGAGAATTTCCATTTACTCATGTAACTACACTTGTATATCAGAATTGTGAACAACAATTTATTTATAATCAAAACAGATTGTTTCACATTACAAGAAAATAGAAGAACAAAAGCATAAGACAGCAACATCTTCTAGTCAACCAACTGCTCATCCGTGGGTTGGATTTGCATTAGCAAGCTTTGGGCAATCCCTTAGGAAATGGCCCATCTCGCCACAGTTGTAACAGGACCCTGGTGAGAAACGAGCTTGAGCAGGATTGTCGCCAGCTTGATTTAGTTCAGCTGTAGTTGGGCAAACCCTTACTGTATGACCTATAAGTCCACAAATCTGGGATTTGCGGCACTTCACGCTAGCATGATGATGAAGGTTACATTGGTTGCACAAGGGTGCAGTTCCATTGTATGGCTTCCTAGCAGGGGGCTAAGCTGGTTGGTTGGGGATGGCTTGACCATTGTGAGCGACCACGGCGAAGTTCTGAGAAGCCTTTCGCTTCTTTGACTTCTTAGGGGATCGTTCATCCATGGTCTTTGATTCCTCGATTGGTTTCTTGGCTGGTGGTGCTGGCTTGACTTCTGCTTCCTTTGGTGGCCCTTGAGTGGCTTCATTGTTGAAACGAGACATGGCAATGCCTAATTCAACAGTCTTCAGGATTACTTCGCCTATACGCTGGGCAAATTTGGCAGTCTGCTCGGATATCTGCGCATCGTTGCGATGAAGAGACATTCTGGAGGAAACGAAGGATATAGGAGGAAACAAATGAAATGTTATCGGTAAATAAAACAAAATGACAACACATAGAAATTGCGATCATTTGTTTGTTACCTAAGGCAAACAAATGAGACGGTGACTAATCAAAGTAAGCGGGTCATATTAATGTATCGCGAAGACATGCTTTAGCCTATAAGTGGACACTCACCCCAAGAGTTCCCAGGTAAGAGTGACTGGTCCGATTATGTGGATTTGTACGAACACTCTAGCCTTAGACAGAAAACTCAGAGTACAGGCATCCACTCTTCCAGATTGCACGTGTTCACAATATAAGACCCAAACTTTGACGAGGTTTTGAAAATTCAAAGGGGTTCAAAACCATATAACAGAGGGTTCAAAACCTAGTAATCAATCATCCTAGAACAGATGATTAGTTTTCAAAGCGGTTTTGAAATTTGTGTTCTTGTTGAGGTCATCGCCTAAGGATAGGTGACGGTATTGTTTTATGACTAAACGCAAGTAAACTCGCGTTAGGGTCCTAGGAAGGTTATAGACTAGGTCAAAGCATTACTAATAACCTAATTCCCTATAACCATGAGCTCTGATACCAACTTTTCTGTCACACCCCGACCACGTAAAACAACAAAACGTGGCGGAAACGTCGGGGAGTGTTGTAACAGAATCATTGTTTCATAACACATGGAAATTGAAATATTGTTTTATTAAATAAAAGAGTTACAATGTCTTGACAATCAAAGAAACATAACATAAATAACTAGTCTTGCATCTTTTATTGTCACTAAGGCCCAAGTCCGCCTAAGTGTATCTTGATAAATCCTATGCATCATATCCTGAAACACATGTGAAAATAGGTACGTCAGCATAAAAATGCCTGTGAGATACATAGGTTTTGTGAAAATAGGATTCATGACTTGTAAGTTTAGAAAAAAAATTGTTTAGCAAAAGTCAGTCATGAACCTTGTAAATTGATTTGTTTTGTAAATCGTTTGAAAAGCAATAAGTTCAGATGATGTGTATAAATAAGAGAATAATGTATGGTTAAATGAATAACCAAGTAAAATGAGTTTGTATAAGATAAGTTGTTTGTAAAAAAATGTCTTGTGAAAAGTATGTTAATTGTATAAAATGTTATATGTCTCAAATTGAAATGATTCAAATAACGCTACGATATGTAATACCACACAAACACTTATATCTAGGAAGTACCAGCGGCGTATCCACCATGCTTGTATCATATTACACACGCCTCGTTACTTAAATCACTTACTCAAACCAAACCACCAAAGTAAAATGTTTATGTATAATCAGATGTCAAAATGTTTATGTGAAAACCATGTCTAATGTCTATGTCTAATGTTTATGTCGAATGTAAATCATGAATTGTGTATGTAAATGTCAAAATGTTTATGTATGGTAAGTGAAATATATCAACTAAATGATGTCTGTCGTTATGGACATGCAAAAACCAACTAAACTATGTAGATAGGATAAGTCGGATATCGAACCAGAGGAGGATTGTGGAAAGTGTTATGATGCTAAGTATTAATTAACTAATGCTAAAAAAGTGAAATTCAATTGATGGTTTGATTGTTTATCTAAAAATTGCGGACTAAAAGTGAGATTTAAATCAATAAAAAGAACAATGGTTCCTCCAGATTTCAGGTTTTACAGCTAGATTCAATTATGTGTTTAATCGAAACACTCACATAGACATAAGTGTTGAACTTAATTCATCAATTGTGATAACCAACGACTAAGTACTCCGGTCAATACATAACGGGAGGTTATCGAATGATTATCAATTACAATTACAAATCCTAACCCCATGTCAAATATATCCCAATTACTAGAACTCTCGGGAACTGAATGCTTAGAAATTAAGGTTTAAATAAATGCAATTGTTTACAACCAATAAATCAAATCAAGGTGAAAAGCATCGAATGCTTAGATCACCGAGTTATACGATTGTCACAAACACATAAAATTATCCAACTTACAAAACCCTCCATCCGGAGGAAACCATAAAATGACTAGCCGCTCATGCTGGTGGGATGATCTTCGTAGCCGTCTCTCCTCTCGTACCCATCTATGTCTGCCGTTAAAAGTTGAGGATGATGTTACATGTTGATCATGGATGATTAATGATATCTTTTTTCAAAACCTCTTGTGCACGTCCCCTCTAGTCAGCCGCCAAGTCCAAAAACAAGCCCACATGTGCCGTCCAAGACTTGTATTAACGGCCCAATCAAATGAGACTCCCAAAGTCTTGCACATGTTTGATATATTACGGCCCAAAGTCTACCATTATTAATTGATGAATTTTATATATCATTCCTCCCAAGTTCCCCATGTGCATGTTGACTCCTCAAAACCCTATGTCAACCGCCAATATTTGACTGATCATGATATCTTAGGTTTAGAAAATAATAATAATACCCCTTGGCTTGTGACCTTCACGTGATAATATGGCTGCTCATAAAAGTTGTTCCAAAAGTTGTGTCTTTCCAACCGCCACGTATGATGATGGAATCGATGTGATGTTTATGACTTTTGTTGTTCACCTCCAAATTCATGATGATGATGTTTGTTTCTTTGAGAATGATGCTGATTATTTGTGATGATGTGATCCCTGATGATTATGTTGTGAAAAGCTTTTTGTATCAAAAGTCCACACCACAAAAGTAATTCCTCTCCCCATGTAATGTTGGCTGCCTTAAACATTTAACCGTAATCTACGGAACCAAAGCGTAGCCTACGGTTTTCATCTTCTGTCCGTTTTGTTGTTTCTGCTGACCGTATGCTACGAAATTCAACCATAGGCTACGGTTGACTTTGGCTGGAATTCTTTGGCTAAATTTTAACTTTCATTTAATTACCAAACAACCCCTGGACTTCATTCTTGTGCATATCTTGTATATTCAAGCAACCTTTTCGATCCGAATAAATCCCGAATAACACCTTTTGCTGTGTTTATCTTCCACGGGTGTTCCGCATCATCTTTAAACTCTCTAACTTTACCGAATTAAGTGATTTACCTGTAAAACCATGAACACTCGTAGTTAACATATTCGACACGTATAATCAAGTTCACGACAATAAAACATTTGTTATAATACACTTTAGCACCCGGTTTTCACACACTCCATCACTAAACCATATGTAAAATGCACAAAAACAAAGTATTGAAGTAAAACATGGTTTAAATCAAAGTTATGTTTTGTGTAATAAATGCATGCTATACTGATATAAACATCTATGCGGTATTGTGAAAATTCATACATCCAAGCCTTGCGACAGTCGGATAACCCTTTTAGTAAAGGTTATCAAAAAATGTATTCGGATTCGGATAACCCTTATGCTACTTTAACGCGTCGTTCGCGTAAAACGCGTTCGGAATGCCTAACTAGTCCTATGACAAGTAAAATATGCCTTAACATGTCTAATATTGTTACCAAATCAGTTTAGATACCAAAAGTTATGTTACATATGCTTAAAATGAATTTTGGTGTAAAAAGGGCATTTTGGTAATTTACCTAAGGTATATAAACTACCTATCATACAACTACTTAAACGAAGCGACCATAAGGTATAACCTCAGAAGGTTATTCCCTATATACTATGGTCACCTAATGTGTTTGGTCGGATCCTAATGATCAACCAAACGGGTCGGGTTCGAAAGTATAAGCGATTGTTCAGATCGCTTACCTTACGACCCTATATAAGCACTAAACTAAAAGTGACGAGCTAAGCATGTTAAAACATGCTTAACTAAGTTTAGAAAACAGGTTTGGTATCAAAACAAACGGTTTTGATACCCAAGAGTAGTTTGGTTACAAAATACGCAATAACACGCATTTTGGTCGAAACTACGACTCGCACTGAGCCTAGATAACGTGGTAATCAGTAGGTATAGTCACTAGGGACTATAACCATCGTGATCACGCTCACGTTATGAAGTTCAAACGAACTTTGCATCGACCATAAATTGGTCAATGCAGAAAGTCAAACATAGTTCGACTTTCGGACTAGAAAAACGATAAAAGAACGAAGGAACACTTACAAAGGGTCCCCGCAAGATTGATTTCCAAGTAATCTCAGGTAGGAAGTGTATAAACACAACCACTAGAGAAAAACTCAGATTTCAAGTGGGTTTTGAAATGGGGATGGATGGGTATTTATAGTTTTCGAAGAGCCGTTAAGATCGTTTCTCGAATAACGTGATCGAATCCCATCCGTACAAGTGTTGGAATGTTATGGTGTATCATTTTGCCCCCACCACAAGAGTTTGACATGTGGCATTGGCCTTTGGAGGGGTTGAAAGGCTAGAAACAGGCTGTTAAAAACGAGTTGCTGCATTTGGCCCCTGCTTACGGACCGTAAGGGTGATGGCTTACGGTCCGTAAGCCATCCACTTTGGCAGAATTACATTTTTGGTCCCTGTTATGCGTTAGAGTCATTTCCGACACGTTTAAGGCCCGTTAACCTCATTTCAAAGCTCTAAAATGAAGTTAAAGTATAGGGAACTTAAAATGTGCTCAAAAATATCTCGGATGCCGGTTCGTTTGGCCGTACGGTTGCGATGTTCGCTTAATTACGACGGAATGCGCATAAGCGCGAAAAACGATCCAAATTGCGTGACGAATGGATTTTTCTTATGCCAAACACTAAAATAAAATATTTTAGTGCTTACATAAATTTTTGGATGTCCGGATGTATTCAGAACGTAAGTTATGTGCGAAAGTGCAAACTTATGCACTTTTTGACACTTTTAGTCCCTGAATGAGCTAAAAGTTTATTTTAGCACACCGAACCCCTCAAAGCCTATTTCTAAGCTATATAAAGGATATTTATGGTATGTTTAACTTATGGTCATGTTCCGGAATGTCTGTTACAGTTCAAATTGGCATACTTTCGTAGTTTGTCAAATTTAGTCCCTGTAAGCGAATTAACTTGATTTTACCATACCAAAGTCTTCAAAACTTATTTCTAAGTTATGTAAAGGTTATTTAAGTTATGTTAAGCCTATGTCACTATTCCGGAGTGTTTGTTGCATTAAACTGGTTATATTTACGCATCGGTGCGCGTATAACCTTCCAGAAAGCGATATAGAGTTTGAAATCGAACAAGAATTGATATGTGCAAATGATACACACATTTATACAAATCCCAAATATGAATTATAATATTTCATTGGTTTGGAATTTGTTTGGTGGCCGTGGAGGCACAGGTGTCACATCATTAGCTGATGAATACTGAGCTTCATGGATACAAGCATGAAGATCACTAGAGATGTGAAAGCAACGGATAGTATTAACATGAGTCTTATGACTAAGAGTATCAGCCACGACATTCTCTTTGCTAGGATGATAGCGAATCTCGCAGTCGTAGTCGTTAAGCAATTCCACCCAACATCTCTGTCGCAAGTTCAGTTCCTTTTGGTTAAAGATATGTTGTAGGCTCTTATGGTCAGTAAAAACCACACACTTGATTCCATATAGGTAGTGTCGCCAAATCTTTAACGCAAACACAACTGTACCAAGTTCCAGGTCATGAGTAGTATAGTTTTTCTCATGTATTTTGAGTTGACGGGAGGCATAAGCTATAACCTTGTCCCGCTGCATGAGCACACAGCCCATGCCACGGTTCGAGGCATCACAATATACCACGAAATCGTCATTCCGGTTAGGTAGAGTAAGGACATAAGCATTACAAACAAGAGTCTTAAGGGTCTGAAAGGATTCCTCTTGCTCAGGACCCCAAGCAAAAGGTTTCTCTTTATGAGTCAAAGTAGTGAGAGGAACGGCGATCTTTGAAAAGTCCGAGATGAATCGACGGTAATAACCCGCCAATCCTAGGAAGGAACGAATCTCAGATGCAGATTTAGGCGTACTCCAATTCTTAACAGCCTCGATTTTAGAAGGGTCAACATGAATACCTTGTTTACTAACAACGTGCCCCAGAAATTATACTTCATCGATCCAAAACTCACACTTAGAAAATTTAGCGTATAAGCGTTCACCACGTAGTAGTTCTAGCATTAAGCGTAAATGATGTTCATGATCAGCTCTAGTTTTCGAATAAATAATACTATCATCAATAAAAACTACCAGAAAACGATCCAGATAAGGTTTACAAACACGATTCATAAGATCCATGAACACGGCGGGTGCGTTGGTCAAGCCAAAAGGCATAACCACGAACTCGTAGTGCCCATAACGAGTGCGAAACGCAGTTTTGGGGATATCATCTTCGAGAACACGGAGCTAATGATAACTAGATCGAAGGTCGATTTTAGAGAAACAGGACGTGCCTTGTAGTTGGTCAAACAGATCATCAATACGAGGGACGGGATAACGATTCTTAACGGTGAGTTTATTAAGCTCGCGGTAGTCGATACACATACGAAACGAACCATCTTTCTTCTTGACGAATAGCACAGGAGCACCCCACGGATAGGTACTTGGACGAATGAATCCTTTGTCAAGCAGTTCCTGCAGTTGACTAGATAGTTCTTACATCTCAGAAGGTGCAAGTCAGTAAGGAGCCTTGGCGACAGGAGTCGCACCAGGTATAAGATCAATACGAAAATCAACAGATCGAGGAGGAGGAAGATCAGGAAGTGTCACACCCCAACCAATGGCGGAAACATCGGGGTGCGGCACTAAGCGTTCAGATTGCTCAAGAGATTCCATAACATCAAAAGTTTCATTATAGATTAATTAAGTTTCATGCGAAACTTGTCTAAACAACATCACCAACAAAAGTATCAAATACAACCATAAATCATTGTTCAAAATCTAGATTAAACTAGGTGGGTTTCTAAGCATCAACCCTAGCTTGATTTCCAGGATTCAGCATCCTATCAGCCTGCAACATGTATTAAAATAGAGTCGGTACAAAAATGTACCGGCGAGTATACAAGTTTGAGTATATAGCATAATAGATTCAAAAGAATAATATCCATAATGTAAATGATAACAAATTAGTTTCAGCTGTGCTAGTGTTCGCAGTCCAAGTGATAGCCCAAGTGTCCTGATGCTTTGGTGTTTTCCCAAGACTCAAGGAAAACTAGAATCCTCCTAACAATACCCCCGAGAATAATGGGGAGGTGCATCTTCCTATAGTACTACTATTATTAAGGCGGAACTACACACTCTGGATTAAACGTTCACATAGCACAAAGAATCAAGAATCACAAGTTTCACATACACATAGGATAGAGTTTAGATTCAAAAGTATCAAGTTTCATAGTTTAATAAATACATGTTGCATCCCAAAGTTTAAAACAAAAAGAGATCGAGTATACTCACAGTGATTGCTTAACAGTATAAACTGTTATTGGATCAAAGGGAGCTCTTTAGCTTTAGCTTTATTAGATTACAACAGATAAGTGTCAGACAAAAATAACGAGATTGCGTAAAGTGTCGGATCAGTCATTGGATCGGATGGTAGTTCGACCGGACGGCAGTCCGATCGGATTGCCATTCGATTGAGGTGACTGTTATGAGTGGGGGACGGATTGCCATCCGATCGGATGGTCATCCGTATGGATGGCCATTCGATCGAATGGTCATTCGATCTAAGTGTCAAGATTCCAAAATGTTTAACTCTGGTCACTCTGATCGAATGGTCGTTCGATCGGACGGCAGTCCGATCGGATTGCCATTCGACGATGGTAGTCTCCAAAGTTTCAAAGTTTCAAGTTCCAAAAGATTCTAAGTGTTCAAGGGGTATGATACATATGCCACCCCGATCAGATGGCCGTTCGATCGAACGGCAGTCCGATCGGATTGCCATTCGATTGGGAGGTCTTGCCCCGTTCACACTCTTGAAAAGTTTCTAAGTTTTGATTATAACGACGACTGCACGGTACGTATTGAGACATTGGTAACCACATCAATATCCAGCCCATCTGATCAGACGGGAATCACCCTAACCTGTTTAGGTGTCTGTTTTTTACTGCGTTTTATGTTGGAATCCGTACTCCGGTCATCTTCTCCGGTAACAATCCATCTCCAAACCGACTCCAGACTAATCATCAAGTCTACAGTCCGTTTGGATCTGGATTCCACCGTTTCAAGTAAGGGTTTAAGAAAAGATGAAGGAAAACTATAAGTTTTAGCTGAAAAGTCTAGATTTAGTTAAAGATTCGCAGCAAAAGCACCTGAAATTCCTTAGATCTAAGCTAGATCTTGAACGGAATGACATCACTCAACAGTTTGTACAAACCGCCATGATGACGTCACCCTCAAGAGCTCAAATCTCAGAGATTTCACGGTGAAAAGTGAGATTTCAAAGGAGAATCTCATAGAGAATAGTGTAGTGATCAAAGATGTACAAGAATCTAGTGTAAAACATACCAAAATCGCCGAGAAATGGAAGAAAATAGGAGTGCATGCGTCTTGGTCGGAGGAGGCGGTCACATCAGTGAGAAATGATGTGACAGCTCCTATTTATAGTGCAAGGAGGAGTTAAGGCGGTGTGTCACATGGATCGGATGGCACTTCGATCGAATGGCCCTCCGATCGGATGGTCATCCGATCGGATGGTCATCCGATCGGATTGTCATTCGGTCAATCCCATCCTTTTTGTTTCACCGTCTTTGATTCGTTTTGCGAGTTAGGTTCAGCGTTGCGTTGCGAAATATTGTGTAATAGTATCACATAACTAGATTACATTATTAACACCAAAGTTTCCAAGTTTTATAGTTTCCGCCAGTGACAAGTCTCCAGTCTCTCGTTCAACCAAGTCTCAAGTTGTACGAGTCTCAAGAGTCAAGCACCAAAGTGTTAAGAATCATAGTTACCATAAGAATCAAGTATCAAGAGTCAAGAATCTAGTTTCCAAGTATCAAGTATCAACAATCAAGCCTCAAGAATCAAGTCTCAAGAATCAAGTCTCAAGAATCAAGTATCAAGAATCAAGTCTCAAGAATCAAGTATCAAGAATCAAGTATCAAGAATCAAGTCTCATAGTGTTAAATATCAAGAGTCAAGTTTCTAGAATCAAGAATCAAGCATCATAGTATTAAGAATCAAGAATCTAGATTTAAGTATCACAGGTATCAAAAGTGTCAAGTATCACATAGTTTAGGGACCAAAATTGACAATAACTGAAAGTTCAGGGACGCAGGTGTTACAGTCTCCCCTTCTTTAGGAGATTTCATCCCCGAAATCTAGGAAGAAGACTACTCGAAGAGCTGTGGATACTTGGTCTTCATCTCACTTTTAAGCTCCCAAGTGAATTCGGCGCCACGCTTTCCTTCCCATCGAACCTTGACTATGGGAATTTTGTTGTGCCTCAGTCGCTTGACACCTTGATCGATGATTTCGACTGGTTTCTCCACAAAGTGTACAACTTCATTTATTTGCAAGTCTTCAAGGGGAACCTGCAGTTCCTCATCGGCTAGGCATTTACGTAAGTTAGATACGTGGAACACTGGATGCACGTTGTTTAGTTCTTATGGCAAGTCGAGTCTGTACGCCACCTTGCCAATCCTTTCGAGTATCGTGAAAGGACCCACATAGCGAGGAGCGAGCTTTCCCTTCTTACCAAAACTAACCACTCCCTTCCAGGGAGATACCTTGAGAAGAACTCGGTCACCAACATCAAATTCCAGAGGCTTGCGCCTTTTATCAGCATAGCTCTTTTGTCTGCACCTAGCCTTGATCAAGTTATCACGGATCTGAAGAATCTTATCCGTTGTCTCTTGAATGATTTCAGGGCCAGTAAATTGCTTGTCACCAACCTCATGCCAGCTGAGAGGAGATCGGCACTTGCGACCATACAAAGCTTCGAAAGGAGCCATCTGAATACTGGAATGATAGCTGTTGTTGTACGAGAACTCAATCAATGGTAAATGTACATCCCAGTTACCACCAAAGTCGATGACACAAGAACGGAGCATATCCTCTAGGGTTTGAATAGTACCCTCGGTCTGTACATCCGTCTGAGGATGAAAGGCCATGCTAAGATTCCAATGAGAACCCATAGCGGATTGAAAGGTTTGCCAAAGACGTGAAGTAAAACGACCATCATGGTCCGAGATTATGTCAAGAGGTATGCCATGACGGCATATAATCTCATCAGTATAGACTCGAGCAAGTTTCTCCACTTTATAATCCTCACGAATAGGAAGAAAGTGGGCTGATTTGGTCAAACGATCAACGATCACTCAGATACTATCGTGACCAGAAGGTGTACGGGGTAGTTTAGTAATAAAGTCCATAACAATGCTATCCCATTTCCAAACAGGGATTTCCGGTTATTTTAAGAGTCCTGAAGGACGTTGATGCTCAGCCTTAACCTTTGAACAAGTAAGGCACTTGGTGACATACATAGCAATGTCCTTCTTCATACCAGGCCACCAGTAAGTCGTACATAGGTCATGGTACATCTTATCTGCGCCTGGATGAATAGAGTATCGGGATTTGTGAGCCTCATTCATAATGAGCTCACGGAGGTTATCGTGATCCCGTACCCAGATGCGATTGAGATAGTATTGAAGTCCATCAGACTTAGTTTCGAGTTGATCCACACTAGCACCACGTATTTCAACGAATAGACTACCTTCATTAGCTGATGAATACTGAGCTTCACGAATACACGCATGGAGATCACTAGAGATACGAATAGCATTAACATGAGTTTTATGACTAAGAGCGTCGGCCACTACATTTGCTTTGCCAGGATGATAGAGAATTTCGCAGTCGTAGTCGTTAAGGAACTCCACCCAACGTCTCTGTCGCATGTTCAGTTCCTTTTGGTCAAAGATATGTTTAAGGCTTTTATGGTCGGTGAAAACCACACACTTGGTACCATACAGGTAGTGTCGTCATATCTTCAATGCAAACATAACTGCACCAAGCTCCAGATCGTGAGTAGTATAGTTTTTCTCATGCACCTTGAGTTGACGAGAGGCATAAGCGATAACCTTGTCCAGCTGCATGAGCATACAGCCCAAACCACGGTTCAAGGCATCACAATATACCACAAAGTCGTCATTTCCATCAGGGAGAGTAAGAACAGGAGCGTTACACAAAAGAGTCTTAAGAGTTTGAAAAGATTCCTCTTGCTCGGGACCCCAAGCAAAAGGTCTCTCTTTTTGAGTCAACAAAGATAGGGGAACAACGATCTTAGAAAAGTCCGAGATGAATCGGCGGTAATAACCCGCCAATCCTAGAAAGGAACGAATCTCAGATGCAGATTTAGGCATACTCCAATTCTTCAGAGCTTCGATTTTAGAAGGGTCAACATGAATACCTTGCTTACTAACGACATGACCAAGAAATTGTACTTCATTAATCCAAAACTCACACTTAGAAAATTTAGCGTATAAGCGTTCACCACGTAGTAACTCAAGCATCAAGCGTAAATGACGAGCATGATCTGCACTAGATTTAGAATAAATGAGAATATCATCAATAAAGACTATCACAAAATGATCCAAATAAGGCTTGCAAACATGATTCATAAGATCCATGAACACAACGAGTGCGTTGGTCAATCCAAAAGGCATGACCACGAACTCATAGTGCCCATAACAAGTACGAAAAACGGTTTTGGGTACATCATCTTCGAATACACGAAGCTGATGATAACCAGAACGAAGGTCAATATTCGAGAAACAGGACGCGCCTTGTAGTTGGTCAAATAGATCATCAATACGAGGGAGAGGATAGCGATTCTTAACGGTAAGCTTATTAAGTTCACGGTAGTCGATACACATACAAAATGAACCATCTTTCTTCTTGACGAACAAAACGGGAGCACCCCACGGAGAGGTACTTGGAGAATGAATCCCTTGTCGAGTAGTTCCTGTAGTTGGCTAGATAATTCTTGCATCTCGGAAGGTGCAAGTCGGTAAGGAGCCTTGGCGATAGGAGTTGCGCCAGGTATGAGATCAATACGAAAGTCAACGGATCTAGGAGGAGGAAGACCAGGAAGATCTTCAGGAAAGACATCAGGGAAATCACACACTACTGGAACGTCACTTATGTTCTTCCCCTTACCCTTTTGTTCCACCACGTGGGCCAAGAAGGCAAAGTTCTGTTTACGTAAGCATCTGTTCGCTTGAGTGCATGACATCAACTTCAGTCCTTTCGAAGGTCGGTCTGCATAGACGTGCAAAATATCACCGAACGGAAGAGGTAGACGAACAAACTTCTTGTGACAAGCAATCTCGGCATGATTCTTACGCAACCAATCCATGCCGATAATGACATCAAAGCTACCCAATTTCATGGGTATTAGATCAATAGCAAACACGTGGTCATTAAGAGTCAAGGAACAACCACTTAGAATAGAATCAACTAGAATAGACTTCCCATCGGCAATCTCCATCGAAAATGACTTAGGTAACTTAGAGTGTGTAGAGTTTAACAAAGATTCAAATTCTACGGACACAAAGGTCCCGTCGGCACCAGTATCAAATAGTATTGAAGCGTATAGATTATTAACGAGGAACGTACCATTAACGACGTCATTGTCATTACGAGCCTGATTAGTATTAAGATTGAACGCTCGTCCTCGAGCGGCTGGCTGTTGATCCTGGTTCAGCTGAGGATACTAATTACCAAGGTGAGTAGTATCTCCACACTTGTAGCATGCACGAACAGCGCTGACTGGCCTCGGATTCTGCTGAGGAGCTGGGAGAGCTGGTAAAGCTGCCTGAGCTAGGGTTTGCTTAGAGGGTTGAGCAGGATTAGCTTGATGGCAATAGGGAGTCATGTGACCATAGCGATTGCAGTTGGTACACAAACGACATGCAGAGGTAGCAGGATGATGAAAGTTACAAGGCATACACTTTGGATGAGGACCAGTGTACTGCCTCTTGACTTCAGGAGCAGGAGGGTTCTGAACAGCAGCAGCAGTAGGGTTTGCAGCAGGAACAATTACATTACATCCTGAACCCTGTGACTTTCTCTTTTTGTTCTTGCTGCCACTTGGTTGCTGGGTAACTTGATGTGCAGACTTAGAAGGAGCGGGGTTAGCAAACTGCTTATCACGAACGTGGTTGTTGTTGAGACTAGCTGCAAGACGGTAGACTTCCTCAATAGTTTCGAGCTGAGCTGGTTCAATAGAATCACGCGTAGCAGGAGGTAGACCATTGATGTACTTGGTTATCATACGCTTAGGAGTAGAAACCAAGTGAGGAACGATCAAGCTGAGCTGCTTGAAACGCGTAGTATAAGCAAGATTATCATCACCAATCTGCTTCAAGTGCCAGAACTCTTCTTCAAGCTTCAATTGTTCCTGGGGAGGGCAGAACTCAAGCATCATCAGTTCACGCACCTCTGCCCATGGAAGAGCATAGGCTTCTTCATTCGAACGGATGTTTCTCTCATTAGGCCACCACTCTAACGCTCTGCCTTGAAACATTCCCGTTGCACTCCTAGTCTTTAGATGGCCCGGGCACTCGCTGTTAATGAAGGTAACCTCGATGCTGTCAAACCACTCGAGCATTGTGGTCACCCCATCACTGCCCGTGAAAGGCTTAGGGTTGCAAGAGATGAAATGTTTGTAGTTGGACTTTGTAGGCTTTAGCTTCTCGGCTTTCGAGTCCACAGAGGATGGAGGAGTGTTTGATCCTTGGATCTCACAGACGATCTTTGGCATGACTCAAGCAATCTGTTCGGCCATGAAGGACATCATCTTTTTCTGAGACTTTTCCCTGGATCTCTTGAGAGTGTCTGATAGCTTATGAGAAGACATCTAAAGATCCAACAAGAGGATCGTATAAGTCTAGATTCACAAAGCCTCACAATATAGATTCACACACGATAGATTAAAGACTCAAAATTCAACAAGATTCGCATAGATTACAGATTTAGAATTCCAACAAGTTTCACATAGATTCTGATAGATTAGACACCGCAAACCCACGACCTTCACATGGCACGTTGTACACGGTTTGGCAACATGTCAGAAATGCTTATATATAGGAAGTACCAGCGGCGTATCCACCACGCTTCGGGCACATCACTTCTGCCTCGTACTCGGTGTCATGTTACGTGTCGCAATTTCCAAACACACCAACACCCTCATCATCATCATACACACGTAGATTAATCCGATTGATTCACATAGATTAACTCAATAGATTCACATAGATTCCAATAGATAACCCAATAGATTCACATAGATTCATATAGATTCCAATAGATTCACATAGATTAGAGTTAACAACCTCAGCACAGTCCACAAACAACGAAATCCCGCATGGCACATGCTATGAAAGTTTGGCAACATGACGGAAGCACTTATATATAGGAAGTACCAGCGGCGTATCCACCATGCTTCAATCATGCCACGTCTGTCCCGTCATCGGTGTCATGCTTCGTTTGACATTAGATTCTGCCATATCTCACATAGATTTCACATAGATTAACCAAGTAGATTCAATAACATAGATTAACCCAGTAGATTCAACAACTTCAACCCGAGTCCACAAAACTACGAACTTCACTTAGCGCGTGGTACGAAGGTTCGGTAACATGCCAGAAACACTTATATATAGGAAGTACCAGCGGCGTATCCACCATGTTTCGGACATGCCACGTCTGCCTCGTCTTCGGCGCTAGGCTACATTTCGTATTTTGTTCCTCAAAACCACACATACATAGATTACACATAGGTTACACTAGAATACCCATAGATTACACGTAGATTTCACATAGATTCCCCCATAGATTACACAGATAGTCTCCCATAGCTTAGATTTCAACATCTCATCACCGGTATGCAAAACACTAAGTTTCGCATGGCACGTGGTACGAAAGTTGGTAACATGCCTGAAACACTTATATATAGGAACTACCAGCGGCGTATCCACCATGTTTCAGACACGTCACTTCTGTCTCGTATTTCTATGCCATGTTCCGTTTAGTGTTTCACAACCATAATAACACATAGATTCATCAATTAGCTTCACATAGTATCATAGTTGATCAGATTCCCACATAGATTAACATCATGAACAAAGCTTCCTAAATTTAGTTTGATTCTGAGATTAGAATTAGTGTTTGAGATTGCGGACATACGTGCAAATTGTGTAAAAAGCCCCAAAATAAACGAAGAATCAAGTTTAAAACCACAAAAATCGAGATAACACAAAAGATAGGCTTGTAAAGCATAGGATTGTTCCGAGTAGAGGAACGATGACTAACCAAAGTGATTCGAACCCCTTTCAAATTGAGGCAACATGTCTTGGCTTACTTAGACAAATACGTCATCGATGTTAGGCCTACGATATTTGTCCTTTTGGTCATTTCACGTTCCTAATTGATTGGAAGCTCCGAGACTTTGGCGAGACATAAAATCAAAGAGTGGAACTCGTTATCAAGGTCTAAGTTTCACCTTTATCTTGACAACGCCGTACCCTAATAGCGTCGGTACTTATCAACAGATAAGACTTACTGGAATATAATAAGGAAATTTCCCATCAAGGTTCGGATGTCACTCCTGACTTGTGGACAAATTTCGTTCAAAATACAAACATTGATTAGCAGTGTTTCAAAGTATCAAGTGTATATTGTGTCAGCCTTAGGAAAGGCATGTAAGTTTAGCATGAAAATGTGCTGCTAGGAAGCAGATATGGTAGAATGCATAAGTTTTAAACAACAGATAAGAATCAAGATTCCTAGAACTATAGACTAGGTCAAGTATTCCTACTTATCCTAATTCCCTATAGTTATGGCTCTGATACCAATCTGTCACACCCCAACCGATGGAAGAAACATCGGGGTGCGACACTAAGCATTCAGATTGCTCAAGAGATTCCATAACATCAAAAGTTTCATTATAGATTAATTAAGTTTCATGCGAAACTTGTCTAAACAACATCACCAACAAAGTATCAAATACAACCATAAATCATTGTTCAAAATCTAGATTAAACTAGGTGGGTTTCTAAGCATCAGCCCTAGCTTGATTTCCAGGATTCAGCATCCTATCAGCCTGCAATATGTATTAAAATAGAGTCAGTACAAAAATGTACCGGTGAGTATACAAGTTTGAGTATATAGCATAACAGATTCAAAAGACTCATATCCATAATGTAAATGATAACAAATTAGTTTCAGCCGTTCTACTGTTCGCAGTCCAAGTGATAGCCCAAGTGTCCCGATGCTTTGATGTTTTCCCAAGACTCAAGGAAAACTAGAATCCTCCTAACAATGCCCCCGAGAATAATGGGGAGGTGCATCTTTCTATAGCGCTACTATTGTTAAGGCGAAACTACACACTCTGGATTAAACGTTCACATAGCACAAAGAATCAAGAATCACAAGTTTCACATACACATAGGATAGAGTTTAGATTCAAAAGTATCAAGTTTCATAGTTTAATAGAATACATGTTGCATCCCAAAGTTTAAAACAAAAAGGGATCGAGTATACTCACAGTGATTGCTTAACAATATAAACTGTTATTGGATCAAAGGGAGCTCTTTAGGTTTAGCCTGATTAGATTACAACAGATAAGTGCCGGACAAAAATAACGAGATTGCGCAAGGTGTCGGATCAGTCATTGGATCGGATGGCAGTTCGATCGGACGGAAGTCCAATCGGATTGCCATTCGATTGAGGTGACTGTTGTGAGTGGGGGACGGATTGCCATCCGATCGGATGGTCATCCGTATGGATGGCCATTCGATCGAATGGTATTTCGATCCAAGTGTCAAGATTCCAAAATGTTTAACTCTGGTCAGTGATCGAATGGCCGTTCGATCGAACGGCAGTCCGATCGGATTGCCATTCGACGATGGTAGTCTCCAAAGTTTCAAAGTTTCAAGTTCCAAAAGATTCTAAGTGTTCAAGGGGTATGATAGATATGCCACCCCGATCGGATGGCCGTTCGATCGGACGGCAATCCAATTGAATTGCCATTCGATTGGGAGGTCTTGCCCCGTTCACACTCTCAAAAAGATTCTAAGTTTTGATTCTAACGACGACTGCACGGTACGTATTGAGACAATGGTAACCACATCAGTATCCTGCCCATCTGATCGGACGGGAATCACCCTAGTCCGTTCAGGTGTCTGTTTTTTACTGCGTTTTATGTCGGAATCCGTACTCCGGTCATCTTCTCCGGCAACAATCCATCTCCAAACCGACTCCAGACTAATCTTCAAGTCTACAATCCGTTTAGATCCGGATTCCACCGTTTCAAGTAAGGTTTTAAGAAAAGATGAAGGAAAAGTATAAGTTTTAGCTGAAAAGTCTAGATTTAGCTAAAGATTCGCTGCAAAAGAACCTAAAATTCCTTAGATCTGAGCTAGATCTTGAATGGAATGACATTACTCAACAGTTTGTACAAACCGCCATGATGACGTCACCCTCAAGAGCTCAAATCTCAGAGATATCATGGTGAAAAGTGAGATTTCAAAGGAGAATCTCATAGAGAATAGTGTAGTGATCAAAGATGTACAAGAATCTGGTGTAAAACGTACCGAAATCGCCGAGAAATGGAAGAAAATAGGAGTGCGTGTGTCTTGGTCGGAGGAGGCTGTCACATCAGTGAGAAATGATGTGACAACTCCTATTTATAGTGCAAGGAGGAGTTAAGGCGGTGTGTCACATGGATCGGATGGAACTTCGATCGAATGGCCCTCCGAGATGGTCATCCGATCGGATTGCCATTCGGTCAATCCCATCCTTTTCGTTTCACCATCTTTGATTCATTTTGCGAGTTAGGTTCAGCGTTGCATTGCGAAATATTGTGTAATAGTATCACATAACTAGATTACATTATTAACACCAAAGTTTCCAAGTTTTATAGTTTTTGCCAGTGACAAGTCTCCAGTCTCTCGTTCAACCAAGTCTCAAGTTGTACGAATCTCAAGAGTCAAGCACCAAAGTGTCAAGAATCATAGTTTCCGTAAGAATCAAGTATCAAGAGTCAAGAATCTAGTTTCCAAGTATCAAGTATCAAGAATCAAGCCTCAAGAATCAAGTATCAAGAATCAAGTCTCAAGAATCAAGTATCAAGAATCAAGTCTCATAGTGTTAAATATCAAGAGTCAACTTTCTAGAATCAAGAATCAAGCGTCATAGTATTAAGAATCAAGAATCTAGATTTAAGCATCACAGGTATCAAAAGTGTCAAGTATCACATAGTTTAGGGACCAAAATTGACAATAACTGAAAGTTCAG